>CAWUFW010006990.1:600000-1069887 GCA_963921515.1 Calotriton arnoldi
ATTTAGCACTTCTGCAACTGTTCAAGCTATGGCGTAATGAAACAGAATTACTTGGAGATTTCGACAGCTATGAAGATTCTTTTAATGCATGCAAAGATAGCACTCAATGCACAATTTTCCCTACATATCTACAAATGTTTTAAATGATGAGATTAAACAAGAAAATACTATTGCAGCTGAAATAGCTAAAGACAGTTCTCAAGATAGTCAAAGTTCTGGTCCCCTGAGTCAAGATCCACTGGGACAACCAATAATCGAAAATGAAGCAGCAATAGCCATGAATGAGGTACAAATTGCAATGCAACAAGCACAACAGGATAATATTACGTTGGAAAACTTAGAAGAGCAACTAAGTATTGAACAAAAAGAAATATATGTACAAGTGACACAACAGATACAACATGGTTTGTTGCATGAAAAAAAAAGAATGCCAATGTTCATAATTTAAACCTATTCTTATGTACATCAGGGGTCAAGCTGGAACAGGTAAAAGTTTTTTAATTAAAGTTTTGACCAGTTATCTACAGAAAACTACAGATTCACATTTATCTTGTGTTGTAACAGCTCCAACTGGATTAGCAGCACACAATATTAAAGGGATTACTTTACATAGATTACTTATGCTACCAGATGAACATGATGATAAATTGGAATATTAGAAGCTGTCTGGAGAAGCTTGTTAAGAAGTGTCAAGAGTACTGAAGAAAATGAAACTTTTAATCATTGATGATGTGAGCATAGTCTCAAACTTAATGCTTGCCTTCGTACATTTAAGAATGCAAAAAGATTTTAAAAACAGAATACAATATGCTGTTGGGAGGAAAACATTTAATTGTATTTGAAGATCTACTACAGCAAACTCCTGTAAAAAACACTTCTGCATGAAGACACTAGAAAAACTTTGGGAAGTATTGGAAATGTGAACATTTGGTTAAATGTTGAATATAAAGAACTTATAAAGATTATGCGACAAGCAAGTGATGAAGATTATGGAAATATTCTTAAAGATATAAGAATTGGTGTCTTGACGAAACATGGTAAACAAAGTTTAGAAAGTCGGTTACTAAGGAACTTGTTTACAACTGAAAACTCAGCGGCTAAAGTAATTTACAAGAAGATTGAAGAAAAGAAGTCTATAGTTTGCCTAATGCCTACACTGCAAGAGTGTTCTACATTCAATCAAGAGCTTTTGAAACTGGAAAAACAAGAAATAGTTTAAATTGAAGCTATTGATAAAATTGAAAGCCAGGGAGTAACTATTCTTCTTACAGAGAAACTACAGACTAAAGTGCACTCTTTGGAAAAGTCTGTATCTAAAACTGCAGGCTTAGAAAAAACTTTACATGTATGTATAAACTGTCGGGTAATTTTACGGCGTAATTTGAATGTAGAAGAAGGTTTAGTAAATGGAGCAATGGGAAAAGTTGTTGATTTAGTAAAATTTCAGAACAGAGATGGAATAGAATTTTTGAAAATAAAATTTGATCAGATTAAAGAGGTAAAACAGATTGGGCGTTGTGTTGTATGTTTTTTGCTTGTAAAAGACTTATATGTTCGCAGAAAACAGTTTTCTGTGTCTTTAGCATATGCAGTAACTATTCATAAATCTCAAGGTTTAAGTTTAGACAGTGCTTTGGTAAATATAGGAAGTACAGTGTTTAAAGAGAGAATGGCATACGTTGCATTATCTTGAGTAAGAACATTGTCTGTTTTGTATTTGATTGATTTCGATGAGAAAAAGGTTAGTGCTGATGCAAATTGTATAAGAGAGTGTAATCGTTTAAGAAGACTTTATACACCTGATTTAGGTCAATATCCCTTATATGAGAAACGTGTAATGTGTCCAAAATGGAAAGATGTCAAAGATCCAAGTGAGGTGGAAAAAAAATAAAAAATTGCAGTGAAAGTTGAAGGTGTAAAGAAACAGAAAATGGAAACTGTTGATGACATTGTAGGATACCAGTTGGAAAATAGTTCAGGTATCAACTGTTATGCTAATGTAATTCTGAATGTTGCGTTTATCTACAAGATCTTCATCATGAGATCATGGGAAATCGTGAAAAAGATTCTGTTCTGCACTATATCATGTATTTCAACAGTTGGCAACTGACAGAAGTAAAATACATACTGTTTCTGGTATTCACCATCTTTTGGATATATGTACTGGTTCTTTGACTTTTACTCTTAATATACAACAAGATGCACAATAATTTCTAATCGTTATGCTTGGAGTAGTAGAAGATGAAGGAATACAGATTGAAAACTTATTTGGACTAAGTTACAGATGGGATCATAAATGTGAACAGTGCTCATTTGCTTCCAGCACTGAAATAGACACGGAACGATTCATATACTTAACGATACCAGACTGCAAATCAGTACCTTTTAACAAATTAGTAAAAACAGCCAATCATGATATGAAATGTTTGCATTGTAAATCAGAGTTGTTGTCTACATTACATATAGAAAGATATAGAAAATATCTCATTTTAATGCTACAACGTTGTAGAGCAAATGGAAGAAAACTGGAAAGCAAAATTAAAAATGTTGTTGCAAGTCAAATATCTATTTGTGGAAGAACTTTTACAACAGTGGCTATTATTTTCCATGCTGGACCTACTACCACATCTGGACACTATACTGTGTATTTAAAGTGTAATAAAGGATGGACACATTGCAATGATGCCCACTTGGAATTTAAACCTAGATTGCCTTACGAATTACCAAATTCATATTTGATATTTTTAAAGCCAAAGTTTTGAATACATCATTCGGCCTATTGGGAAGATGTGAACACGAAATAACGAATTCATATTGGATATTTTGGAACCATAAGTTTTGAATACATCATTCGGCCTATTGGGAAGATGTGAACAGAAAGTAGACAGCACTGGAAACAATTACTAATTACAAATAGTGTTTGGAGTATTATTTGTGCTAATTGGTATTGCATTTGGAAAAATTGTGTTGAAAAGCAAATAGTTTATGTATTTGTTCTGAATATTGTACAAGATGTAAATGAGAGTGTACATTTCGGAAATGTCCTTGAGATAAATAATAGACGTATCATACAAGAAGGATGTAATAAAGAAACTGTAGTTAGGAAAACACATAGCTACACATATTAAAATAATGCTCTACGCTGATTTTTTTTTTTTTTTACAATCTAGTTGATTGTTTTTTTCCCCGCTGTTCCATGATGATACTACGTTGAAATCACTGTGTATGGTGAAGTTAAGTGGTATCTGAGAACAGCAAAAAAGGGAAACTGAAAATGTTATGTAATTCTAACATTATGTTGTCCTATTAAAAGTGTAATAGTATAATTTCTGTAATACATTACATTACATAAGTTTTTCTTTTTCTTCTTTATAGTAGGTAGTGGTGAACTTTGAAAAGAGTTTTAATCCTGTTTAGCAAAATACCACTCTAAAATAGTTCAACAGAGTCATGTTTCTAAATTACCTAAAAAGGTAAGAATACATAAGATAATATGTATGATAACGTGAAACAATGTTTGAAGTTCATTTATATTTTATTTATTTATAATAAAAATTATTCTTGATCCTTTATACTATTTGATAACTTTGGTCGTGTTGCTGATGACATCAGCCAGGTAGTCATTCTTTTAGTCAGGGCCAGGGCAGCTGACTTCGGAGCACAGGGTTCACGGTTCGATCCCCGGCTCCGGCGGCAGCTCAGCTCAGCACCATGTGACTCTGGGCAATAGCTCACTTAATTTCCACGACGGCCCCCAGCGCCTTGAGACCCGTAAGGGTGAGTAGTTCGCGCTTTACAAATACGGATTTAGATTTAGATTTAGATTTAGATTTTACACAAACACTACCTATGCTCTCATGTAATCTCTGTAGCACGACTTTAGCATTAATAGGATAACCCAGGCATTATCCTTGCATTTTTCCTTTTACACAGGCACAGCCTATGCACGCATGGTATCACCCAGACAGTACCCCTGCACTTATGCAATCACCAACTGACTACCCATTTACTCATGCAATCACCCAGGCACTACTCGTGTACTCATTCATTCATTCAGGTACTACCCATGCACTCATCTATTCCCTTATGCACTAACCATGCACTTATCCAATGACCAAGACATTACTCTTGTACTCATACTGTCACTCAAATAGTTCCCATGCAGACATATAATAACCCAGGCACTGCTCCTGGACTCATGGAATCACCCAGACAGTACACATGTACTCATGCAATCTCCAAGGCACTAGTGTTGCACACAACTATTCACTCAGGCACTACCCATGCACTCATCCATTCTCTGAGGTACTACCCATGCACTCACACAATCACCCAGGGATTGCTGTTGCAGTTATCTTTAAACTTTGGTACTACCTATGCAGTGATCTAACCCCCCAAGACATTACCCTTGCACTCATGAATTCACTCAGGCAGTACCAATGCAGTAATACAATCAGCCAGGCACTAGTCTTGCACTCAATCAATCAATCAATGCCAGCTTTATTCGATTTTGTGGATAAAATCATAAAAGCAAACAATTTAAAACAGCAGAATTACATAGTAAAGATACACCAGGTGCCTTTAAAATGAGTTACTCAGGGATACAATAATTAATTCCACCAGTAATTTACAAATTAATTTAGTCCTCTCCAGTGAATTTCATATAATAATTATTTTCCTGTAGCTAACAATGCTTTTCAAAAAAGATGCTATCGACTTTGCGAAACATTTGTTATCTAGAAATTGCAATGCTTTAAAATGCTGGCCTACATTGTCTCAATCCTAACAATCGTAAAACAGGTAAAATCTATCTTTTCCTTTGCGTTATATAAAATGTACAGAATAAAACCACATGCACTCAACCATTCACTCAGGCACTACCCATGGAGTAATCCATTCACTCAGGCTGTTGCAGGGATTCAGCCTAAGATGACAACTATGCGTACGATTATGGTACCTTAGTAGGTAGGGGCTGAGTCATCCTATTACCTGAGTGCCCATAAGCCCCGGACCAACTTGCTATATTGTCTCATTTGCTCTCCTAATCCCTTACAGAGAAACAAGTGATTAGACAACCCAGAACACAACACTCCCACATCTCTCAGGAATTGCGGTAACAAGACACACCCTTTCACTGTCACTCTTGTATTTGTAAGATCTGACACAGACATGAAACATTTTAAAATATTTATTTTAAGTAACGTGGCGTAACGTGCACTATATGTGCCACAACAAGAACAAAAGTGTATGATAGAAATATAATCATTATAGCAGTTAGTCCATTTCTGATAAAGGGAGATGTAATCATAAAAAGACAATGGAGAAAAGACTATACTGCGTAACCTCCCTCTACCTTGCTATAACGAAGTATTATTATATAATAGAAGATCTCTGAGCTTTGTCTGCAGACCAAATAACTTTGGATATAGATGGTAAATCTAAATTATAGGTGCTGTTTCGCTGTTCTCCCTGGAAACGTTTCTGTCCAAGTGTGTGTGCCACCTATTCATGTATCCCAATTGTATCACAGTATGGCTGTTCAAAAACAACTGCATTGGTATGTTTTATACAGGTGCTATGGCCTGACCAGAGCAAAATATGAAGGGACATTGTTTATCGACTTTCCCCAGAATGTTGAATTTAAAGTTCCGAAAGATACTCAGAATAAACACAGCAGACAGTTCTCATGTGAAAAGTATGAACGAGGTATTTTGGTCAAATAAAGCCTTGTGTTATCGTGCGCAAAAGCTGGATAATGGCTCCAGGGCTCATGGTAACTTAGTTAAGTCAATAATGTCCCCAACGACCAGGTCGCCCCCTCCCCTTGACCAGCTCTGTAGCACCCAGGCAAACAGAACGCAAACATAAGCAGAGCCAAACCGAATCTGTAAAGGCGAAATCGTAGAAAAAGTCAATATCTGAAAGTTCGCAAGGAACAAAAAAGGAAATGAGCAAAGGTTTAAAAAAACAGTGTTTTTGAAGTGTAGAAATAACAGGCCATCAAATCGGGTTGCCATGCGCACTTTTGGAGATCCATCGAAATGCAAGAATTCACAAGCACCGCGGAATGTAATCAGCTCCAAAAGGTCATCCGCACCTCTCTAAGCAAAGAGGGTCACCATCCAATAGAGCGAGCCAAAAGAACAGACATGGTCATCGTAATCTTGTGCAACCAGGAGCATGTCAGGGCAACCTGCATGATATTTGATGATAAGCCGATGCAAGAGGCACTGCGCATGAGCGCACGTACTCCAGCTCCCCCTTATTGCATGATTAAATGCATCCATCAAGCATGTTTCTCCAGAACAGTCGTGGTCATGAGCCAGCAATGGACTCACCAACAGTTCATAATCCCGGTCAGCGCGTGAAGTAGTGCAGAGGCAGACATCCAGGTCGCACTCAAAGGGGCACCGGAGACAGTAGAACACAGGTGGAACGCAGGTGAAATAGACGTAGCAGAAGTTCAGCCTATAGCGTTTTGCCAAGAGTCGCCAATGTCAGGCATCAAAAAAGTTGCAGCATTCATTCATGGGACAGCCGCAATTGACCTGAATGGGGCTCAACCACCGGACGGGCAGCCATTTCATAGTAGGAGCTGAAAAACGAGCACTGTGCAAACCAGGAAGAGCACCAGGGAAACCCGCCAAATGCGCTTGAAAAATTAGAATTAATAAAATCCGGTATTACTCCAAAAATAGTCTGAAAAGAGATAACGAGGCCGGAGTCGAGTAGTTTAAAAAGATTTGGTAGGCCTTTGGTTTCAGACTCATTAAATATTTGGTGTATTAATTCTGCAAAATGTAGTGGGAGATTGGTATTGAGCAGTGACTCATTGTCACTTGGTGGTTTAGCCACCTGCTATTTGAAGGTCTCACAAGCTGATGTGAGAGCCACTTCTTGTTGAAACAATAGCACTTTGAGTCAGCGTATGTTATTAAAATCTGTTTTCAAAGTGGGAATGGAAGGCCATAGCAAACTATCTGCAATCCCATGTGGGGGAGGAGAAAAGACATTGTAGCAACATGTAACACATTGTGAAAGAGTTGGTATATATGGGACGCCTGCTCGTAAACCACAGCAGTTGTGGTTATTTAGGATAAGATAACTGGTGTTCGAAAGCACAATGAGCATGGGAATAACAGCAGGCAGTGGAGTTTCTTTCAAAATGCAGTACAAATTACGGGCCAAAACGTTAAAATCTCTGTGCACTTTAATTTGTTTACAAACTGAAGAATGTTCTACGGAACAATCACAGTGGTTCCCTGTTAGGAAAACTTATTTATCTTCATGCTGACACCGAAATGCAATAGCAACGAATACAATTAATGAATAAAAGTACTTCCAAGGGACTTAAATGTACCAATAGGGTAATGTTTCATGCAATCAAGGACGCACTAGCTTTACACACATCCAATCAATCAGACATTACCAATGCAATCATGCAATCACCCAGGTACTACTCTTGCACTCAAATATTCACTCAGGCAGTACCCATGCACTCATCGATTCCCTCAGGTACTACCCATGCACTCATAGAATGACCCAGGAATTACTCTTGAAGTCATCCTTTTACTGAGGCAGTACCCATGCACTGTTCTAAGCAGCTAGATATTAGTCTTGCACTACTTATACACACATTCAATCAATCAATCATTACTTATGCAGCCATGCAATCAACAAGGCACTACTCTTGCACTCAACCATTCACTCAGGCACTACGTATGCACTCATGAATTCCCTGAAGCACAAGCTATGCACTTATCCATTCACTGAGGTCGTACGCAAGCATTTATCCAATTATCCAGGCAATACACTAGCACTCATAGAAACTGTCAGGCAGTACTGTTGCACTCATGCTTCCACTCCAGCAGTACGCACGTATTTATGCAATCTGCTAGACAGTTGACAAAAACTCATAGAATGCCTTACGCACTACAAATGCACTCATGCAATCATTCAATAACGCTCCCCCAAACTTTCATGCTATTAAAAGTAATTATGGAAAGTTTAATTTATCAAAAAATAGTTAACAAAATAAGTTCAACATTGTTTTCTACATTTTCTTTTTCATTTCAAAACTTTGTAATATAATATGACACTACAAAATTGCAAACAAGAAAACAAAGTTAATTGAAAGAAATAAGAATATAAATGTTAGCTCAGCTATGTTATATGTTTTTTTTAAAACTGCTTATAAATATTTGAAAACCTTTTTAAAATATTTAAAAAATGATCAACGAAAAAGAAATAAAAATTGAAAAACATCTTTCAATATTTTTTTTTAAAGGAGCAGTAAAAAATCATACATAAAACCATAGGTTTAAGGTACGTAACAGTTAGGAATTAGCATTTAAAAAACCTTAGAAATTCACTAAAAAAAACATAGGTTTCAGAGACGTTATAGTTAGTAATTAGCATTTAAAAAACCTTAGAAATTCAGTGAAAAAACCATAGGTTTCAGGGACGTTATAGTTAGGAATTAGCATTTAAAAAACCTTTGAAATTCAGTGAAAAAAACACAGGTTTCAGTGACGTTATAGTTTGGCTGACATTTCACTCGTACAAAACCAGAGAAATTCGGCCGTTAGCTAACTATAACTCGCACCCCCACAATGCACTGCTGATGACGTCACATATTACATCACTCATGACATGGTGAGTGACATCACTGGTGACATCTCAAATGACATCACTGATTACATCACTGATTACATCATCCACGTAATATCTGATGCACCTCCTCAAACCCAAATATAACATTTCATACACCCACTCTAAAATACAGACTATCATTTTTGAAACCATAGACACACCAATACCAGTTAGTACATACCCACTCACTGATTCATAGGTCTACACACACATCCACTCACTCACCCATACAGTTACTCATACACGCAGTCACTCATCAATACAGCCACTGATATATGCACTCATATACCCATACAGACAGTCACACACTGCCACTTACCCATAGAGTTACTCACACACGTAGTCAGTCAACCAAAGAATCAATCACACTGCCATTTACTCATCTATACAGTTATACACACACCACCTAACTTATTCATACAGATAGTAACACATATTTTTATTTACTCTCTTCTACAATCACTGACACAAGCATATAGCCACTCTCACAATCACTCACTCTCACATATAGCGAGTTATATACTCCAACACTCCCATATACTGCCTTTCACATATGTAGTTACTCACACATATACCACTGAGACATCCATTCACTCACTAACACAGCTATATGCACACTCACTCACCCATACAGCCCCTCGCAGATGCACTCATGAGCCCATACACCCAGCAAATCACCCACTCACATGTCTATTCAGGGAGTCACATACCCCCCACCCACCCACACAGACACTCAGGCCCCAATACAGGTACTCAGACAACCAATCATTAACCCATATAGACACTCGTGTTGCTACTCACCAGCCACTTACACACCAACTGACAGACTGATACAGACATTCACACAGATTAGTCATTTACCCATGCATTCACTAAGACACGTTCAATCACTCACTTATACAGTCAGTCACGCACCCACTAAATCATCCATTCAGACACTCATACACCCACTCATTCTTCAATACACCTTGGCGTATGTATATATAACATTCATAATTTTTTGGGGAAACACTCAGTCACTGGATGATGTCATCAATGATGTCATCAGTGATGTAATTTGAGATGTCATCAGTGATGTCATCAGTGATGTCACTGACCATATCATGAGTGATGTAATATGTGACGTCATCAGCAGTGCATTGCGGGGGCTCGAGTTATAGTTAGCGCAGCTAACTATAACGGCCAAATTTCTCTGGTTTTGTATGAGTGAAATGTCAGCCTAACTATAACGTCCCTGATACCTGTGGTTTTTTCACTGAATATATATATATATTCACTGAAAAAACCATAGGTTTCAGACACGTTATAGTTACAAATTAGCATTTAAAAACCTTTGAAATTCACTGAAAAAACCATAGGTTTTAGGGACAGTTTTAGTTACTTGGACATTGCACTCGTACAAAACCCGTGAAATTCCCCCGTTATAGTTAGTTCAGCTAACTATAACTCGCGCCTCATAATGCACTGCTGATGACGTCACATATTACATCACTCATGACATGGTCAGTGACATCACTGATGACATCACTGATGACATCTCAAATGACATCACTGATGACATCATCCAGTGACTGTGTGTTTCTGTAAAGTTTAAATATTTTTAATATATATAGGAAAAGACGTATTGAAGAATGAGTGGGTGTGTAAGTGTCTGTATGGATGATTTAGTAGGTGCGTGACTGACTCTATAAGTGAGTGATTTAACGTATCTTACTGAATGCATGGGTTAGTGACTAAACTGGGTGAATGTCTGTATCCGTCTGTCTGTTGCTGTGTAAGTGGCTGCATGTGTTTGTGAATAGCTAAATGAGTGTCTATATGAGTTATTGAATGCTTGTCTGAGTATCTGTATGGGTGCCTGAGTGTTTGTGTGGGAGGGGTGTGTGCAACTCTGTGCATAGATGTGTGAGTGGGTGATTCACTGGGTGGATGGTTTCAAGAGTGCATCTGTGATAGACTGTATGGGTGGGTAAGTGTGTGTAAGAGTGTGTTAGTGAGTGAATGTATGTCCCAGTGGTACATGTGTGAGTAACTACATATGTGAAAGGCAGTATATATGTGTGTTGGAGTATATAAATAGCTATAAGCAAGAGTGAGTGATTGTGATAGTGGCTGTATGGATGAGTGTGTGCTTGTATCTGTGATTGTATAAGAGCGTAACAATGTGCTACTATTTGTATGAGTAAGTGAGCTGGTGTGTGTATAACTGTATAGGTGAGTAAATGGCAGTGTGTTTAATTATTTGCATGACTGACTAGGTGTGTGAGTATCTCTATGGATGAGTGGCGTTGTTTGAGTGTCTATATAGGAGTAAGAGTGCATATGATAGTCCTGTACTGAGTGACCGTAAGTATGAGTGACTGTACGGGTGAGTGAGTGGATGTGTGTGTGTAGACCTAAGAATCAGTGAGTGGGTATGTAGTTATTGGTGTTGGAGTGTCTATGGTTTTGCGAATGGCAGTCTGTAATTTAGAGTGGGTGAATCAAAGGTTATATTAGGGTGTGAGGAGGTGCATCAGATTATCACGTGGATGATGTCATCAGTGATGTCATTTGAGATGTCATCAGTGATGTCATCAGTGATGTCACTGACCATGTCATGAGTGATGTAATATGTGACGTCATCAGCAGTGCATTGCGGGGCGCGAGTTATAGTTAGCTGAACTAACTATAACGGGGGAATTTCACGGGTTTTGTACGAGTGCAATGTCCAAGTAACTAAAACTGTCCCTAAAACCTATGGTTTTTTCAGTGAATTTCAAAGGTTTTTTAAATGCTAATTTGTAACTATAACGTGTCTGAAACCTATGGTTTTTTCAGTGAATTTCAAAGGTTTTTTAAATGCTAATTTGTAACTATAACGTGTCTGAAACCTATGGTTTTTTCAGTGAATTTCAAAGGTTTTTTAAATGCTAATTTCTAACTATAATGTGCCTGAAACCTACGGTTTTTTCAGTGAATTTCAAAGGTTTTGTAAATGACAATTTTTAAATGTATTAATTGTTATATTAATTTTTTTCATACTGATTTACTACATTTTTAGAAACAATTTTTTTTTACATATTTTATTTTTTAAATTACATTGTAATTACATTATACATTACATTACAAAAATACTTTCTCAGAATGAATTACTTTAGTTTAAATACTTTGCAGATAGGCAATAGACTTTTAAGTACAGTAGTTACAGTTGTTGCAATGGGCAACACATTTTCAAACACAATGCAACATTCAGCTCAATGTGAATTTCTAGTTAAATGCAATTAGTTACTTTATGGATTACTTTTGTAACCACAGGACTGGATCCTAGATTCAGTCCTGGTACATCTCCTGTAAACAGTTGAGTAAAAGCGTTTTGGTTACAGTAGTGATTTTTAAGGAATATTATTGTATTTTAAAAGTTGACACTTAGAAACTTTTTCTCATAGAATCACCAATGTTATCCTATGGAAGGAAATTCACTTAGCAGGTAAAAACTGTTATCGTTACTTTATCTTACTCAGTGTTGGATCCTGGATCCAGCACTGGTGCATCTCCTGTAAACAGTTGAATGAATGCGTTTAAGTCATACAGGCGATTTTTAAGGAATATTTGTAGTTTGTGAAAATCGACACTTTGAAAGTTTTCTGCTGAAAACCAGACAATGGATTCCTATGTTAGAAAATATAAGTTACTGGTAAGTACGGTTAAAATTACTTTTCAGGGTCAGTGCTGGGCTAAAAGATGCAGCACTGGGTTCTCTCCTGATAACAGGTGAGTAAATTGGAATTCGTACTTTGGTTGATTTTAGAGGAATATTTGTATGTTTCAAAATCAACACTTAGAAACTTTTTCAGCAAAAAGCAGGCAATGATATCCTATGGAAGGAAATTCAAGTTACTGGTAAGTACGGTTAAAATTACTTTTGAGGATCAGTACTGGGCTGAAAGATGCAGCACTGAGGTCTCTCCTGATAACAGGTGAGTAAATTGGAATTCGTATTTCGGCTGATTTTAGAGGAATATTTTAAAGTTCCAAAACTCCACACTTAGAAGAATTTCCAAGTGAAACCAGTCAATGTTAGCCTATGGAAGGAAATTCAAGTTACTGGTAAGTACGGTTAAAATTACTTTTCAGGACCAGTACTGGGCTGAAAGATACAGCACTGAGGTCTCTCCTTATAACAGGTGAGTAAATCGGAATTCGTATTTCGGCTGATTTTAGAGGAATATTTGTATGTTTCAAAAATCAACACTTAGAAACTTTTTCAGCAAAAAGCAGGCAATTATATCCTATGGAAGGAAATTCAAGTTACTGGTAAGTACGGTTAAAATTACTTTTGAGGATCAGTACTGGGCTGAAAGATGCAGCACTGAGGTCTCTCCTGATAACAGGTGAGTAAATCAGAATTCGGATTTCGGCTGATTTTAGAGGAATATTTGTATGTTTCAAAAATCAACACTTAGAAGAATTTCCAAGTGAAACCAGTCAATGTTAGCCTATGAAGGAAATTCAAGTTACCGGTAAGTACGGTTAAAATTACTTTTCAGGATCAGTACTGGGCTGAAAGATGCAGCACTGAGGTCTCTCCTGATAACAGGTGAGTAAATCGAATTCGTATTTCGGCTGATTTTAGAGGAATATTTTAAAGTTCCAAAACTCCACACTTAGAAGAATTTCCAAGTGAAACCAGTCAATGTTAGCCTATGAAGGAAATTCAACTTACCGGTAAGTACGGTTAAAATTACTTTTCAGGATCAGTACTGGGCTGAAAGATGCAGCACTGAGGTCTCTCCTGATAACAGGTGAGTAAATCGGAATTCGTATTTCGGCTGATTTTAGAGGAATATTTTAAAGTTCCAAAACTCCACACTTAGAAGAATTTCCAAGTGAAACCAGTCAATGTTAGCCTATGAAGGAAATTCAAGTTACCGGTAAGTACGGTTAAAATTACTTTTCAGGATCAGTACTGGGCTGAAAGATGCAGCACTGAGGTCTCTCCTGATAACAGGTGAGTAAATCGGAATTCGTATTTCGGCTGATTTTAGAGGAATATTTTAAAGTTCCAAAACCCCACACTTAGAAGAATTTCCAAGTGAAACCAGTCAATGTTAGCCTATGAAGGAAATTCAAGTTACCGGTAAGTACGGTTAAAATTACTTTTCAGGACCAGTACTGGGCTGAAAGATACAGCACTGAGGTCTCTCCTTATAACAGGTGAGTAAATCGGAATTCCTATTTCGGCTGATTTTAGAGGAATATTTGCACAATGGTGAAGGGAGGGGCGGGGCCTGAGGTGACATCTTTGCAAACGCGCCCCGTGGCGCGTTTTAAGTTGGGGGATTAAGTTCCCTTGAATCCTGAGGGTCCCTAGGGGCCAACTAGACCACCAGGAACCTCCAATATGCGCCAGGGGCTGCGTTGCAGAGACGTGTAGAGAGGCCACACCCCTTTTACACCTCTCTGCAACGCAGCTCTGTGGCGCTTTCTGGATGTACCTGTTGGGCTAGTTGGCCCCAGGGACCCTCAGGATTGAAGGGATTTAATTCCCCATCTTAAAACGCGCCACGGGGCCTGTTTGCACACATGTCACCTGAAGCCCCGCCCCCTCCCTTCACCACTGTGCAAATGCGCCCCGTGGCGCGTTTTAAGTTGGGGGATTAAGTCCCCTTGAATCCTGAGGGTCCCCGGAGTCCAACTAGCCCACCATATACCTCCAAAAAGCGCCACAGGGCTGCGTTGCAGAGAGGTGTAAAAAGGGGTGTGGCCTCTCTACACCTCTCTGCAACGCAGCCCCCTGGCGCATACTGGAGGTTCCTGGTGGGCTAGTTGGCCCCCAGGGACCCCCAGTATTCAAGGGAATTCGTTCCCCCTCTGCAAACGCGCCAGGGGGCGCGTTTGCAGAGTGGTGAAGGAAGGGGGCGGGGCCTGCGGGCCGATCGTTTTAAAAAAAAAAATAATAATTGTCCCCTGAAGGGGGCTGTGTGGCCCCCTTCCTTTTTCCTGTTTTTATGCCCTGGGGACCCCATCCCCCAGGGCCTTACCCCTTTTTTTCATTTGTAATTTAAAAAAAACGGGAAGGGGGCCGCGTGGCCCCCCTTCCCTGGGCCTGTATTGGCCCCGGGGACCCCATCCCCGGGGCATGGCCTCGTTTTTATTTATATTCTTTGGAGGGGGCTGCGTGGCCCCCTCCTCTGGCCATTTAAGGCCCCGGGGACCCCATCCCCGGGGCCGGCCATTCCGTTTTTTATTTTTTTATTTATTTATTTTTTTGGGGAGGGGGGCCGCGTGGCCCCCTCCCGAGCCACTACTTGCCCCGGGGACCCCATCCCCCGGGGCCTGGCCTCTCGTTGGGGACTGTGGGGGTCCCCAATCCCCCACAGTCCCGCCGGCTCCCCGCGTCCCTAGGGTGCCGGCATTGCTTTTACACATGGGGAGCAGCTAACATGCTGCTCCCCATGTGTAAAGCAGTCGGCTTTGGATATTGGAAGAGAGAGCAGGTTTCCTGCTCTCTCTTCCAATATCTAAGCAAGTTTGCAATGACAGGACGGGAGCCGCGAGGCACCCGTCCTGTCATTGCAAACAGCAGTGTCCCGGGGGTAGGCACCCCGGGACACTGCAGGAGCCGGCCCTGGGGGTGGTGGTCCCCAGGGCCATCAAGGGCTCCAGGAGGGGCCGCGCGGCCCCCTCCCATTCAGTACACAGCCCCGGGGAGGTGGTGGTCCCCGGGGCTCTGGAGTCCGTAACGGACCCCCATATTAAAATGTTTAGTGCCCCGGGGAGGTGGTGGTCCCGGGCGTGTGGGGCTGGAGCCCCCACACAGGTTTAATAATTTTTTAAAAGCCCCGGGGAGGTGGTGGTCCCCGGGGCTGCGGGAGGGCTCAGAGCCCTCCCGCACCATTTTAAAAAGCCCCGGGGGTGGCGGTCCCCGGGCTTGGGGGCCCTTGAGGCCCCCACACATTAAATTATCCCCCACCATGCCCCCGGGACTTGGGCCACCCGGGGGCCAATTAACATCGAGCGGGGGAGACCGATTTTTTTTTTTTCGGCAGGATTCGCACACCCTGAGCGCATCCTGCCGATTTTGTAAAAAAAATTATTTTTTTTTTGCCCAGGGGGTCCTTGTGGGACACCCTGAGCAAACCTAGGGGGTCAGGGTGTTTCTACCCTCCCCCTTTGTGCGCTTTGCGCACTTGTTTCTGTCCCTCGGTTCTACCGAGGGACAAAATGGCTGCCAACATTTCCTGAATCGGAATGTTGACAGCCAGCTGACAGCCAATTAACATGCAGCTCGTGATCGGGACGGTGCGCGCAGGGTGCGCTCAGGGTGCGCGAATCCTCCGTGCCCATAGATATATATGTACTTTTACTTTTTGATTTTCTCAGCAACTACTGAACGGATTTACACCATTTAACAAAAAGGGTTCTTTCTGAACCAAGAACTACCTCTTTGCCAAATTTGGTGTAATTCCGTTCAGCAGTTCGGGCTGTAGCCGTGTCTAAAGTTTCCTATGGGAAAATGCATGGGGAAAACGCGTTTTGGGACCCCCTTTTTCTCGGCCCCCGCTTGACGTATCACCCCGAGACTTTCAGGGTAGGAGCGGACCGGAGCGCCCCACGAAGTTTGAAAATTTCGCGAAGATACGTCAACCGGCAAGAGAGTTATTTCAAATAGAATGTCGCGGATTTCCTATGGATAATAGGTTGTAACTATAACTATCTACTGGCGACCGCCAGTAGATAATATACACACATTTATATATACACACACATATATATATACACACACATATATATATATACACACACATATATACACACATATATATTTATACACACACATACATATATATATATATATATATATATATATATATATATATATATATTATCTACTGAAAAAACCACAGGTTTCAGGGACGTTATAGTTAGTTGGACATTTCACTCGTACAAAACCATAGAAATTCCCCCGTTATAGTTAGTTCAGCTAACTATAACTCGCGCCCCCGCAATGCACTGCTGATGTCGTCACATATTACATCACTCATGACATGGTCAGTGACATCACTGATGACATCACTGATGACATCTCAAATGACATCACTGATGACATCATCCACGTGATAATCTGATGCACCTCCTCACACCCTAATATAACCTTTGATACACCCACTCTAAATTACAGACTGCCATTCGCAAAACCATAGACACTCCAACACCAATAACTACATACCCACTCACTGATTCTTAGGTCTACACACACACATCCACTCACTCACCCGTACAGTCACTCATACTTACGGTCACTCAGTACAGGACTATCATATGCACTCTTACTCCTATATAGACACTCAAACAACGCCACTCATCCATAGAGATACTCACACACCTAGTCAGTCATGCAAATAATTAAACACACTGCCATTTACTCACCTATACAGTTATACACACACACCAGCTCATTTACTCATACAAATAGTAGCACATTGTTACGCTCTTATACAATCACTGATACAAGCACACAATCATCCATACAGCCACTATCACAATCACTCACTCTTGCTTATAGCTATTTATATACTCCAACACACATATATACTGCCTTTCACATATGTAGTTACTCACACATGTACCACTGGGACATACATTCACTCACTAACACACTCTTACACACACTTACCCACCCATACAGTCTATCACAGATGCACTCTTGAAACCATCCACCCAGTGAATCACCCACTCACACATCTATGCACAGAGTTGCACACACCCCTCCCACACAAACACTCAGGCACCCATACAGATACTCAGACAAGCATTCAATAACTCATATAGAAAATCATTTAGCTATTCACAAACACATGCAGCCACTTACACAGCAACAGACAGACGGATACAGACATACACCCAGTTTAGTCACTAACCCATGCATTCAGTAAGATACGTTAAATCACTCACTTATAGAGTCAGTCACGCACCTACTAAATCATCCATACAGACACTTACACACCCACTCATTCTTCAATACGTCTTTTCCTATATATTTTAAAAATATTTAAACTTTACAGAAACACACAGTCACTGGATGATGTCATCAGTGATGTCATTTGAGATGTCATCAGTGATGTCATCAGTGATGTCACTGACCATGTCATGAGTGATGTAATATGTGACGTCATCAGCAGTGCATTGCGGAGCGCGAGTTATAGTTAGCTGAACTAACTATAACGGGGAATTTCACGGGTTTTGTACGAGTGCAATGTCCAAGTAACTATAACTGTCCCTAAAACCTATGGTTTTTCAGTGAATTTCAAAGGTTTTTTAAATGCTAATTTGTAACTATAACGTGTCTGAAACCTATGGTTTTTTCAGTGAATATATATATATGCAGGAAATTCGCCCAATGCTCCGACAATATCCAGAAAGACGAAACGGACCCAAAATCCTCATGCAAGGTATTTTATTTCATTTTTACACCCAGCACTCTGCCATGACGCGTTTCAGCCCACAAGAGGCCTTGATCACATGACGCCATGAGGAATGATCCGCATTTTTAAAGTGCTAGCACCACACCATGTGACATTATGCCAATAGACATAGTAAAAGCAATGCGCTGTAACAAAGCTAATGTGCAAAATTTACCAATAAAATATAGCACAATACATTTCCTTATAATTTAAAAGGAAGCAAATCATGATAGAAGTTTGTCATATGAATGTAGAGCCGATACTGGACTATTGATGATTTCTTGTATAGCCAGACATCCAGAGGATGTGACACATTAAAACATAATACCCCAGTGGGTAATTTCGAATTTCACAAATGTCCCAAAAGGTTCTTCCGTACATTTGTGCAAACTATGCAAATATTATGCCAATGTCCAAACATAGACAAATACAGAATACAATAGATTTCAATACATCTGTGCAAATAACGCAGCACAACGTTTTACAAATGTTAAATGCATCACGTCTTGTCAGAACGAAAGCAATCATTTCATAAATAGGTAGTGCAATACAAGCAAAAAAATGTGTGCAAATACTCTTTTATTTGGACTACACATTATACAGACAATCTTATATGTTGCCTGCAAGATGTACCCCTATTTGATTTCCTAATGAATTTGTGCAAAGTTAGCAAATAATGTGCAAATCTGCAATATAAGTAAATAGTGTACAAAAATACGCCATTAATCCTACATTGGAATAGCCCTTATTGAAAGATATCTTGTATATGATCTACAAGATATATTATTGCTAACTAATAATGCCCCTGTGGGTGAAATTCAAAGTTTTGCAAGTTGCTGCATCTTATACTACTATTGCTTCCTATAATAAAATATATAATACAGTAACATATTTGTAAACATTCTTTACCACACTTGTGCAAAATACGCCGTTATTGTGCAAATACGCAAATAGTGAAAATCTAAAATATCCCATATATGAGCAATCCAACCAATTATTTCCTGGCAGCTTAATTAGTCGGCCCAAAACTAATATGTATACCACATAGCTTTGTATCAATGCGCCTCATAGTACTTATGTCTAATCTGCTTCAACTAAAGTAATTGTGCAAAAAGTGCTGATTAAAAAAGTATTAAAAGAAAAACTATCTGTTTCATATATATTTACAATGGAGGACAGGCGTGAAAAATGTTCTCAAAGCGTACAACCAGTAATATCCTGAATTCTCAAAGGCAAGTGTAAAAATCATCACTGGAGTTGAGCCCATTGGGCGTCTTAGTATCCAACTCCAGGATAAACCTCGTTTCCAGCTTCCTGAGTAAAGCTTCACGGTCACCACCACGTCTAAGTGGCAGAACATTGTCCACCACAAAATAGCTGAGGTGGTCCAGGCAATTATCATGAATCTCTTTGAAGTGCCTGGCCACCGGATACGATGCATCACTGTTATTGATGGTCCGCATGTGCTGGAGTATTCGCTTATGCACCTGCAACTTAGTAGTCCCAACATATTGCAGGCCACACGAACACTCCAGCACATATATGCAAACTCAGTTTTACAGTTCAACCTTTTTTGAATGATGACAGGGTCATCATGAAATGGAACCGTATAAGAAGTTCTACTCTTCCCATATCTACAAGCTTTGCACATTGGACACTTCGTGAACCCTTTTGTTGATTGTAACCAAGTTTTGGGGGTGACAACTTCGGGACTACTTTTTACCAGCATGTCACTCATGGACCTCGCTTTCCTGAAAGTTATTGTCGGTGACTTAAACAATGAACTACCAATGATTGGATCATTGCGCAACACGGCCCAGTTTTTATTAAAGATTTTACGCAAGACCCCATGTTGGCGACTATACGTGACAATGAGTCTAGGGGGGTCAGTGGTGCATTGGAGTGTACTTTCTGCCCTTGATGACTTGCACAGAGCTGACACTCTTGGAATTACCTTTGTCTTATTGACAGCTCTGTCTATCATCTCTGCTGAGTAGCCCCTAGCCAGGAACCTACTTTTACTGTCTTCTTGGGCCTTGTTGCAATCATCCTCCATGCTGCAGATGCGTCTGATACGCAGCATCTCACCATAAGGGATGCTGCGTATCAGATGCTCAGGATGATGACTATCAGCATGGAGGACCATGTTGCCGGCAGTTGGTTTACGTTGTAATCTAGTCTCCAATCTACCTTCATGAATATACACCTCTACATCAAGAAATTTGACAGCTTCATTACTGATGTGTGTAGTGAACCTCAAATTCAAATCATTCTCATTTATCTGTTCTGTGAACATGACCGCCTCTTCCTTACTTCCCTTCCAAATGAGAAAAAGATCATCTATATAGCGATACCACGATATCACATTAGTCGCTAATATATCTGCAAATTTGGCGCTGAGGACTTGCTTCTCCCACAGCCCCATATGCAGACAGGCGTAGCTGGGGGAGAAGCAAGCCCCCATAGCTACCCCTCTCACCTGCTGAAAGACCTGATTTTGGAAGAGGAAAAAATTGTTATTTAAACATATTGAGATCATGTCCAATAAAATTTTGTTGTGGTTCAACATACACAATGGTTTAGTCATCAGAAAATGAGCAACAGCTTTGATACCGTCTAAATGGTGTATACTTGTATACAACGCGGTAACATCTAGTGTGATCAGCCAATAGTCATCTTGCCATTCTATCTCATCAATTTTTCTCAAAAAGTCCCCCATATCCTGTAGATAGGATGGTAAACTTATGACATGCTCCTGCAAGAAAAAAATCCACGTACCGTGATGTATTTTCCATAATGCTGTTTTTAGCCGAGATTATTGGTCGCCCTGGCGGCTTGGTGGAATTTTTATGTATCTTTGGAATAAGATACATCACAGGAATTACCGGATGATTAATCCTTAAAAACTTGAACTCATCTGCACTTAAGAGTCCAGCACTCTTCCATGCTACCAACTTGGTATAGTAATCATTCCAAGCTAGCTTGACAGCCTTCCAGTCATTGCGCCTATAACATTGGCGATCATTTAAATGAAGAAGGGCTTCCTCTATATACATCTCGCGAGGCCATAAGACAACGTTTCCACCTTTGTCCGACTGGCGGACAATTATGTTGGCATTGCATTGCAATTTTTTCATCAATTGCCCATAATTGTTGTTTTGATGGGTGTTTTTTCGGCGAGCATACAGGGTGGAAGTGTATACCTTCTTCAAGTTTGTTGTCACGAGTTCACTATACACATCAATATTATCGTGCAACATGATCGGATTGAAGGTGGATTTCAATTTGAACTGCGTCATTCCTGCCATGTTCAAATTAGGAAAGCTGTCAGTACCAGGCAGTTCTGTATCAATACTTTCCCCTTGCAGTTCATACAGGTTGCACATTAGTTCATAATCATTAGCTGTCAGACCAGGCGGACTCGATAGTCCTGCAGGAGTCACCACCTTGGTTGTCATTAGTTCTTTGTTTTGTAATGCATGGAATTTGCGAAATTTTAATTTTCTTATAAATTTGTAAAAATCATTGCGTGATTGCGCATAATTAAAATCGCTGCCGGACTGTAGGAGAGCCCCAATGATAAGATTTTTAATTCAGTGTCCGATAACTTTAAATTGGTAAGATTAATGACTGATTGAGTGTCACTAATAGGATTTCTGGTTTCAATGTTTATTTGCGGTTCCATTTCCTTGGTGGCTTTCTGTTGTTTGGTTTTGCCCCGCTGCTTGCACCTACGGTTTTCTCTTCGTACACGGCGCTTGATGTTTGCCCTTTGTTTTGTTTTGAGCCCTGTACTCGGGGTCTGAGGGTTTGTCTTCTGTCCTGGCGCATATATATATATATCTATATAAATAAAATCACCTGCATGCCACGCGATCATGTGACCAAGGCCACTGTGTTGGCCGAAACGCGTTATGATCGACTGCACCTTTGACTATTAATAAAGCGCAACATTGACAACAAGTTCATCTAGCGGTCCGTATCTCTTATGTGTGAGGACTGCACGAAGGAGTGGTAATTCGATATATATATATATATATATATATATATATATATATATGTGTGTGTGTGTGTGTGCAAGGAGGAGCTGCACTCAGTGAACTCCCATTGAATGCTTCAATCCTGATGACTAGATATATTTATATGTTTTTGCACTACAACTCCCATTATGCCTCATAATGGGCTAATAATGGAAGGGCATATATATAGTATATGAAGAAAGACTCACCTATTGTGAAAAAGACCATGAGAGGTCGAAACGCGTTGGTGGCGCAGTTGTGTTCGCTGAATAAAGGAGATCAACTGGGAATTCGCTGAGTGTGGCGTCACCTTGAACACAAATGATTTATGGGCTCTAAGGTTCAGCCTGTCGCCGGCACCCACAGTGGAGCGAGACAGGATTGAACCTGATTGTGGAAAGCAATATATATATATATTCACTGAAAAAAACATAGGTTTCAGGGACGTTATAGTTAGAAATTAGCATTTAAAAACCTTAGAAATTCACTGAAAAAAACACAGGTTTCAGGGACGTTATAGTTAGTTGGACATTTCACTCATACAAAACCAGTGAAATTCAGCCATTATAGTTAGTTCAGCTAACTATAACTCGCGCCCCCTCAATGCACTGCTGATATTATTTATAGCCCCGGGGAGGTGGTGGTCCCCGGTCCCCGGGGTAGCGTGGGGGGGTTGGGACCTCCCCACGCATTTATTAAAGAAGCCCCGGGGAGGTAGCGGTCCCCGGGGCTGCGGGGGGCCGCGTGCCCCCGCATTCAATTTAATAAGCCCCGGGGAGGTGGCAGTCCCCGGGGCTGCGCGGGCCCCCGCAAATAAATTGGTGAGTGCCCCCGGGACCTGGCCCACCAAGGACTTTCAAAAATGAAGCGCGGGAGCCAGCGCTTCATTTTGTTTTATTTTCTCGGCCGAATTCGCGACCCCAGCGCAAATTCGGCCGATCTTCTTTTTAAAAAATGCTTTTTTGGCCCTGGGGGGATTTTGCCAATCACTGCTGTGGAGTGCGTCTTCAATTACAGGGCAAACTTGGAAAATATATATATATATAAATATATATATATAGATATATATCCAGAGGATTATATGAATACAGCTTCATATTTAGGTGCCCAAATTGGATAGAGTGAGATCATGTCTAAATGGTGAACAGGGTCCACTGATCTTATTTGAGATCCAATGATCTAAAAACAGTTATAAAAACCTTCAACACTGAATTGTTTACTGAGGGCCTGTAGAGTGGAAGGGCCATGCAGCAGGCACTAGGTATCCATGCTGGGCACTAGAGCCAGGTGTGCATCGCTGAATGCTTGGAATAACAGATTTGTAGGCTGGACAAAAAGAATGAATGGATGAATGAATTCATGAATAATTAATTTATTGATTATTGAATGAATGACAGATTTATAAAGAGCAAACAGTTGCCCACAACCAGACATCCCAGCGCTAGGAAAGTAAGCAGTCTGCAGGAGCGAAGATTTAAGGTGAATTAAATAACAACATTTTAAGATGTTTACTAGAGATGGCTACTAACAGATCATCACTTTAGAGTGATGGTTGTTTCAGAGCTTGGCGGTCCAAACCCGGAAAAACTGACCACCACAGCTAGTTCAGGAGAAGAGAGGTCTGCATACCAAGTTACCCATTGAAAAGTGCAGTGTGCAGTGTGTGCGCTGAAACATAAGGTTTCATCAGACTGCATTGAGGGGGTCCTAGAGCTGGCTTTATAAGTGACTAACCATAACTTTAAATTGGACTCACTTATGAACAAGGAGCCAATGAAACTCTCAAAGCAAATACTTATATCTATATTTATATTGATTTTATATTTCATGTTTATACATGTATCTATATTAATATTTATATTGATATTTATTGGAGTCAGACTGAGCCTACACATTAAATCAAATGCTTAGTCTCTATGTTAGACAATTGTTATTGCTTGCTACACAATATTGATGTCTGTCTTAAGACCGAAACATTCGGTGTCTCAACAGAAATTGATAACCCACTATTTGTTGAGTACAAATATGCGTTAACACATTTATGTGGATTATATATAGGAAATTAGGAAAAACAGGACACATGCCCAAAGGTACAATACATTGAAAACGACAACGCATGGGGCAATAATGAACGAAATATGTACCCAGGTTTTGAGTCATAAAGTTTGTTTTGTTGTGACAAAGAAAAGACTACACAAGAGAATGTATACAATGTATGTTGTCTATGTCTATGCTTGCGTAATTTACACGTCTTTCACCTTGCACCAGTCAGTTTAAAAAGCACTACCTACTGACGTAGCGTTGTCATGTGAACAAGGCTGGCAAGAGTCGAAACGCGTAATGGTTGTCAGAAAATAAAGGAATTCTAGCACGCATATCGTGGTCTGTGCCCGTTTTGTTGGAGAAAGGAGAACTGCAGCAACAGCGGAATCTAAGCGATACATGAGCCGGGCAACTTCTCCCGACTGAACACGGACCCCCTTTCCGAACTTTGGGCAACGCAGCAGCAAAAGAAGTAAACCGTCCGAGGAGGTTTCTAAGGACTAAGTGGTTTCCGGAAGGAAATACTGCATGGGAACCCCCCCTGGCAGCAACAAACATCCAATTCACCCAGACTCATGGCAGGCTGACTCGGAGTCGGAGGACGTGGGGAAAGCAAGCTATGGAGAAAGGTAGGAACTAGTGAACTGCAGGGGGTGGAAAGGTGTGCTAAGGCCAAGCACGGAAAAACGCATTCAGCGGTAACCAAAGCTTAGGCTGATAAATTAGTCTAATCAACAATGACAACCGACGCGCTACGAGAACGCGAGGCGGCTGCCTCAGAAATGTTCAGTGATACAGCAAGGGCACCTACAGCTATAAGGGGGAATACTGCAACAGCCAGCAATACTAATTTAAATGTAAAGGACAAAATGAAAAAACTTGAAAAAGCAATGCACCAAGAGCAAGCTAAGTGGTGGGAATCCAGATCGCTGCAGCGCTACATTGACATGGGAAGAATCCCATGGGGGCTCAGGATTCTTATTGCTCCCAGCTATGAGGCACCCAATCCTAATATGATGCGCGAATGGGCGGAAAGTAACCTCGACTACTCTAAACGACTCATACTAATTTTAATTAAGTATGCAGACATTGACCGGGCGGAACTTCTTAAAGACATAGATCAACTTATTGAACAGATTGAATCATTGGGGCAAACTGATGAAACTAACAAATTGCACCAAGAAATGATAGCAAGACTAAAAAAAGAAGAAAAAATCAAAGAACGCAAAACATTTAAGTTTCACAGAGACAAAATAGACTATGAGTCGGGCCAAGTATTTACGTTTGCCAAGAAATATGATTCACTACGAACATCAAACTACAAACCTAAAGAAGTCCAAACTGCAAGCACCCCAGGCCTCAGGGAAGGAGATGACAACACATCCACCTCAGACCTTAGCTCGGCAATAGAAAGCGAGACAAAATCAGACCTGAGATGCCAACGGGGCGGACAACTGCCGCAAAAACTGTTGCTAGGAGAGGAAATTAATTTTTTATGCCAAGACAGGAGGCAAACCCTCCGTCCCCGTCTACAACAAAAAAGCTACATGGAAAAGCCAACAACGTCAAACACAGGGAGAGGAGGAAAGCGAGGAAGAGGAACAACAAACACCAACAGATCAACAACAGGCAGATGGAAGCAGAATTAAACAATACACAACCCAGAACCATCATGAATCTGGCGAAAATTGATCTATCGAAATCTGAGGAAGAAATATTAAGTCTTGGATTATCTTATTGTCCTGAGAATGATTTTGATTATGCTAGCACCCGAATAGATATTTACAAAAGTGTAAGAAAGCTGAAGTTAAAAAAATTTCACCTACTTAGAAACAAACAAGATAAGACAAACTTACAGGTAACAACAGCTACTAGAACACCTACAATGAACCTTTCCATGTCTGATATGCCATTACTGCAGGATCTTGACGACTTAATGCATGAAGATCAATCGGCCGACAGTTTAGGAACAGGATTAGAGGACGTGCTGAGTGACAACATTACCAGGGATCAAGACAGTCAAATAAGTAACATCAACATAGGACACACGTCATTTGGTCCCAAGTCAACTTTCAATCCAATCTCCCCAAGGGATTCTATCGATATTTTTAGCGAACAGGTGACATCCCAGGTTAAAAAACTTTATCACAAAGTATGCAATACAAAACAAGAGTATAACAGAAGAAATCACAAATACTTTAAGTTAATGAACAAATTGCAGACCAATAAAAACATTGTGATACGTAAATCCGACAAAGGGGGGAATATAGTGATTTGGGCCAAGGATGAATACATGAAGGAGGCATATCTCCAACTGAATGACAGAGACTGTTATGTCAAAAGCAATGCCATGAACCTTCAAAATCATGTACAATGACTTCTATCGGAAATTATTGGCTTGGAAGAGTGCAGGTCTTTTGAATGTACAGGAGTATACATTTTTAAAGAATGAGACACCAACAGTACCCACAATATACTTCATCCCGAAAGTGCACAAGAACCCCTTGAAGCCACCTGGAAGTTGAACACATTTGAATGGGAAGATACATTTATCTTAATGACGCTCGATGTGAGTTCCCTGTATACGAGCATAAACCACAGGGATGGGGTAAAAGCACTTGAACATTATTTGAACAAAAAACCAGTACAGTTTGCACAACATAACAAAATGTTAATTGAAATGGTAAAACTGTGTCTCAATAATAACATGTTTATGTTCAATAATACCCTGTATCAGCAAACTCGCGGAGTTGCCATGGGTGCCAGCTTCTCCACCAGTTATGCCTGTCTCCATATGGGCTGGTGGGAGGAGCTGGTACTGGGTACTACACATAAGAAATATGTCTGTAACAACGTCAAACTATGGCTTAGATTCATTGACGATTTAT
The DNA here is from genome assembly GCA_963921515.1 of Calotriton arnoldi. Classification (NCBI taxonomy): domain Eukaryota; kingdom Metazoa; phylum Chordata; class Amphibia; order Caudata; family Salamandridae; genus Calotriton; species Calotriton arnoldi. The sequence goes on from CAWUFW010006990.1 coordinate 627,049, forward strand.
TTGTAGTCTGGCAGGGCACAAAGGAAACAGCAATAGAATTTGTCAATGCAATCAACATTAATGCCATCAACCTGCATTTTACAGCCAACATAAGCCATGAGTCAGTTAACTGTTTAGATACCCAGATATATGTTTTTAACAACAGACTAGAGACAAGACTGTATCGCAAGGAGACTGCTGGAAATTCTATTTTACATGCCAGCAGCTCACATCCAAGACACCTGGTAGAAAGTATACCGTACAACGAGATGTTGAGGCTCAGGAGAATTAACAGCAGGAGTGAGGACCTAGAAGCAGGACAACAGGCCAGCAAGTGTAGATTCCGGGAGTGGGGATACACTATAAAAACCATCAATAAAGCCATTGAGAAATCCATGCTGGTAGCTAGAGCTGATTTACTCAGGGATAGCCATACCAGCCAAGCAATAGTCCCGAATCAGGTCAAAGATACTTCAAATTTGAAGGGGGACAATACATTTAGAATTATCATCGGATACAGTAAACAGGAACAGAACATAAGGTCTATCATTAAACAAAACTGGCCATTAATACTTAATGATCCGGTGATAGGACATCTCCTACCTAAGATGGTTTCCTTCACTCATAGTAGAGGACCCTCTATGAAAGATAGTTTGGTAAAAACCAGGACGGAGATAATGGAAAGTACCAATTGGCTAAGTACCCACAAGGGGTTCTTCAAGTGCAAGATATACAAAGCCTGCCGATTCGGGGTAAACAAGAGTACATATCGAACCCCGTTTGGAGATAATGAACGCAAGATAAACAAAGCCATGACATGCAAGACTGACCATGTCATTTATGTCCTCCAATGTCCCTGCAATCTGCAGTATATTGGGAGGACAAGGTTGCAGGCTCACAAGCGTGTGCTCCAACATCTACGAGCCATCCAGAACCAAGACAATACTTACCCTGTTGCTAGACATTTTAAAGACAAACATGGATCTAAGACAGAAGGGCTGAAGTACTTTTTCATTGACACAGTGCCACCGAGTAGGAGACGAGGAAATAGGGAGATCAAGCTTAGAAAATTGGAAACCCGCTACATTTTGGAACTAGATTCCAAATGGCCAGCGGGTTTGAACACAACAGAAGACCTGTACACGTGCTTACACTGAACTTTACTATCAGGGAGTCCAGGCATAATACCATACCAGGAGAGAACCAGTAATTCCCTCAAAGTTATTCTATATCCTTCAAAGGAAAATCACTGATTTAGCATTTATGTGCAAGGGTATTTATACCTTGAACCAAAAAAATGAGCGGACAAACACATATCATTGTAATTATAATTGGAATAGAGACATGGTGTAGACAAAGAAATTTCATCAAGGGAATTTTAAACCATGAAATATTATATATCAATTTTAAAGTCATATCAGATTTTAACACTTCTGCACATTGCACCTTGGGTTATGTGAGGCAATACGTGCAACCAGTATTGCAAGGATCACAGATAACCACATCATTTCACTTTAGCACTTTTAATAATATGCAGCATTAGACAGAAGACACTTACCTGCTTAGGTTTCAGACAATGATGAAATTTTAGCAAGCTTGTGACTATAATTTATATGTAGAAAATTTTAAAATGTATTTAAACAAATATTTATATCTATATTTATATTGATTTTATATTTCATGTTTATACATATATCTATATTAATATTTATATTGATATTTATTGGAGTCAGACTGAGCCTACACATGAAATCAAATGCGTAGTCTCTATGTTAGACAATTGTTATTGATGGAGCAAGGTTTCATAAATGAAACTTGCTTGTATTCAATCCTCCTCACAGTATTAATTTATTAAACTTGTATTGTTAATACTAACCTTTGCATTCACGACACAAAAGAAAGGGATGCTTGCCTATGTGTTTTACTAATGAATAACGCTTGTTTGTAATTCAAAATGGCCGCTATGCGCGGGAAAGCTCAATGCACATGTCGCAACCATATCACATGGTGTGACGTCTTTATTTGCTTGGTGGGAAACTTCTGCTTCTGCGCAGTGTGCATTAAAATGGCTGCTTGATGTTTTCACATGCTTCAGCTTGCTCTCATGTCATTACTAAATTGTCGTTTCCTAACGCTACTAACGCGGGATAGAATATATAATTAAATGGGAATAGAATAGAAAAAGTGGGTATACAGTGAAACATTTTATTTGTGATTCTAATATTTTCTTCTTGCACTTTTATTAGTTCGTAAACTTGGGCCTGGGTTGGTGTTCTGAAACTCGAGAGGCAAATGGTTCTGCGCATGTGTCCTGTGTGCCTGCCAAATGAAGTCAACCTGGACGAAGTCCAAGGCCGCGACCTGATGGCTGAAGATGTTGTACTATTGCTTTTCCTGTCGCACATTGATACAATGTCTGTGAAAATTGGTTTACATTTGTCATAAGACGGGTGGGAAATAAAGCGAATGTATTAATTTGAAGGGGTGGGAACGTAAAGACAATAGGCTTTACAATTTAGGCCAAATTGATATGGTGCGAGAATTCACCCCTGTCCCTGTCCAATCAGAAGTAGTGGTCCCATATTTTAGTAACATTAAGGGGAGGTACATGGGCGTAGAAGGGTATCATAGAATATAGCATTAGTTAATTAGTGGAAAAGAGCATTGCGTTCATGAAGAACAGGCGTCCATGCTGCCAGAGCGCTCTTAGCTCCAGACCGCCAAGCTGACCGATTGCAGACCGAGTCCCTGTCCAGAAGAGGTCCTGAGGAGGGGGCGGCAGAGTCCATTAGAAGGAAGGCACGGGAGAATCGAGGAGAAGCCGAGTATCAGAGAGGGGAACGACGCAGGTGTCGTTGTAGAGAGGTCACCGGTCCTGTCCTGATCCTGGAGGAGGTCTTTGCTCTTCATCCTTCCTGCGTCCTATTATTCCAACTCCTTGGCTAAGGGGTTTGGTTCTCGCACTTAGGTAAATATAATGCAACCTTTAGTTGTGCTGCTGTCTCTATCCTCTCCTCTTCTTTAAACACCGTCATTGATTAGCAATAATCATTTCTATGCTTAATCTTGGGTATTGCGATTAAGTACCATGTGGCTCTATATTTTACTCTGCTAAATCTTTAGATAAACATTTTAAAACTTCCTGACTCAGTGGTTATTTCAGGATTATGTACTATAAATGAATGTCACTCATTTTAAATTTCCCAATTAGCAAAGGATTCATTGGTAAGTCATTACTCTTCAATCAGAAGGTAATTGGTAGCAGGGATTTTGATAGAGAGTAACAACTGATAAAACCCAGCGTAAGTATTAGCGTAGTATGAATGTATGGGCCCAAGTGAGTATCTGGTGTATGAATGCTGTTTGCTAATATCGCGCTGGATCAGTTTTCTGGTTATCAGAGGATGGTTACTCTTTGTTAATTGGGTAATGAGAATTTTTATTTTTATTTTTATGAACTAACATCCGTGTATTCAAAATTTTGTTTTATATTGTCTAGAATCCCCGGGGTAAAAGGAATAGCGGATGGTAAGTGGAAGCCATACTGCAGTGAGGTTATCTGCCAGGCATAAATAGTACTGAAAAGTTAAGCAGGACTTTCAGTACTCGTTAGGGACACTATTCGTGTGAGTAATAGCAAAAGAGTACGCTGGTAAAAATTTGATGTTATATCACCTAGAAAGGGTAACATTGGAGAAGTAACAGGTACTTCTGGAGCTTGTGTGAAGAGTAGACGGAAGTGTTTTACTCGTAGTGTATGTTTAGTAAATGGAAAGGTTTTACTAAGTGTGAGAGAAAACTATCTTTTCTATTTTAGAGAAACTGGCACGATAGCGAATGTTTTATGTTGTTACTGAAAATTAAGAATTGTAGAGAAAATAAGTTTGCGTAAATTTTTGTAAAGGGAGGGTCAGTTGCCGGAGAGGGAGCTGACGTCACAAAACGCCACGCTGAGATTGGTTGAATCAGCGGGTGTGGAAAAACCCTTGTAAAGGAGGGGTCAGTAGTCAGGAGTAGTACTGACGTCATAGGTGCCGCGCTGGGATTGGTTAAACCAGCAAGGACAGAAAAGAGCAGATTGTAAAGGAGGGGTTGACAGATAAACGTCACCAAAAGGCCGCGCAAGGATTGGCTCGGAAATAAAAGATAGCAGACATTTGATTGGTCAAAATTATAGAAGTGAAATTCTTAGTGGATAAGGATTGCATGTTAAAACGCGATCCGACTTTAACAGGAATTCGTCAGGCTAGGAGATATTTAGGCTTTGCAGAATATAATTTTATACATCGGTACTTACCCAAGATGTACGGAGAAAGGAGAAAATTGTCATTTTTACAAAAGATTAAGAATTATTTTAAAAAGGACAAACCAATCAAAACTAGAGAAGGAATTATTATTCCACCAGCTAAAACGCCCGCTTCATTCATGATGATGGAGAGAGGTTATCATACTTGTGTATGGATGGAGAATTGGATAGAATATACCAAAAATGATGGAATATTAGTATTTCCCGAGAATGGTACGTTCAATGGGCGAATTCTACAAAACTTGAGATTGAGGATGAATGACTTAGAACCCAGACCTAGATTAACTCAGTACGAAGCTCTAGAAGAATGGGAAACCGAGGCATTTGTGCGGGATAGATCTAGAAGTAATAGGAGTTATCCAGGATTTTTTCCCAGATATATACGTGAGTCTAGGGACGGTCAGATGAAACAATGGAGAAGGGCAATGATTACAGAAGGATTATATCCATTATTCTCAGCAGAGGAGAAATTAGGAAGTAAGTGCACAGAAAAGACAAGACATTTCATGAGAAATGAGGAGTCTGAAGACGAATTTATGGAGGAAATGTTAAGAAATCCCCCACCATATCAGGAAGGGACAAGTGGATGCACCCCAAGTGCACCACCGAAAACTCCATTAGTGCCACAGGTAATGCATGAATTCACCCCGAGTAGAATACTTCATGACAAAGAAAAGGAAGCCCTAGAAAAGACCAGAGCAGAATTAATACAGAAAATAACCCAGATAAAAGTACATGCGGATTCGTTGACCATACCTGTAACAATTGGTCCAGTAGTTCCACTATATGGTACTCAGGAAGCTGTCCTCCACCGATACTTACACCTACTGCTGTGAATAATCCCAAACCTGAAGCTCCAGTTATAATTGAGGATCAATTTAGTGACTGTGAATCCACAATATCACTCATGGACTTGCCTATTCGAGGTTCTGTAAATAGTACTCCCAGGAAAGATGTACCTGGATGTTCAAAAGATGTAAGTTTAATAACTTCATCGGGAGCAAAAAGTGCCACCATAGTAACACCTGAAGATCTAGAAAAATGGGTGCAAGGGTCAGTTAAACAGTGCACACCTCCGAAAATAATGGACATTCATAAATTGAAAGTCGAATTAGAAGAAATAATAGCAGGGAATGTAGGACTAGAACGCTTAAATACCTATGATGAAGAAGAATTATTGTTCTTGTGTAGGAGTATCACCAGAAATGTAAAGATATTCCATGAAAAATTATCCAACTTAGCACTACAGATGGGAATAGAAATAGGGAGATCAAAGGTACTACAGAAACCCTATAGAGCAGAATTTTCAGACAAAGATTTAGAAAATATGAATGCCTCTGGAAGAAGATTACAAATAAGAGAATTAATGTTAGTTTTGCAAAAATGGGGAGACCTAGATAAATGGAAAACTAGGTGGGCCAAGAAAAAGGAAGAAGCACGAACAAGTAGAACAGCATCAGAATATGTGATGAAAGAAACAGGGAAAGCAGACCAGATGTATCCAATGCGAGAAGTTGCGGGAGGAGGATATGTACATGTCCCATGGAGCAGACAGGATATTTTGTCATTTACGAATGATTTTCCAAAGTTGAGAGAAAAACCAATTGAATGGTACAAGCAGGTTGACAGGTTTGTGAAGGTGTCAAAGGTATTGTTGAAGGATTTGGATGGTTTGTTTGACATAGTGGTACCTGCCGATTTGTGGACAGATTGTAAAATTACAGTCGATTGGCCTAGTGATGAATATCCTAGAGATCCGAAGACAGGTGCCCCGTCAAATGATGTGATGAAAAAGTATCAGCAAGTGATAACTTACCTGAAAGGGAAACTACCACCGAAAGAAACAGATTGGGTAAAAATAGATCGAACTACCCAAGAAGCTAATGAATCAGTACATTCTTACTATGAGCGTCTATTGCAGGTATTTAAACAGTATAGTGGATTTGAGGACATTGGAGACAAGAACATGAGTCAGTTTGTGTATCGATTTGTTTACGGTTTGAAGCCAGAAATTTGCCAGATGATTAAACAGCATATGCTGTGTTGGCAGGGAAAGCCCATTGACGAGATTTTGAAGTATGCAAAATATTATGGAGACGATATTGAGGATAGACATAAGAAATTGCAGGAAAAAGTGATGTGGGCACAGGTGAAAATGGCTGAGAAACAGGGAATTAATTTGGAAAATCCGAGTGAAAATCAAGGAAAAGATTCTGGAACGAATGGTGATACTGGGAGTGGTGGAAAATTTAGAGGACGAATGAGTAGAGAAGAAGCTAAAAAGAAATTTCCTTGTCATGGATGCGGAAAATTGGGGCATTTGAAGGATGAATGTAAAAAGATTCGGAATAATAATGGCCCAAATCAAAATTTAAATCCACAGACGCAGAATGACTCACAGCAGCGTGCAAATCCTCAGAGTCTGTTGCCACCTGCACCTATTCAGGGTAATGTAAGCAGAGCAAAGCATGGTACAGACATCGGATATCCAGGAGGAAGTGGTAAGAATGATTATATGACATCACAATTTCTTTTGCAGGACGATTTCTGTCAATACAGTCCATGACGGTGCCTAGGAGAGGGGAAGAAGGAGTGCATACTTGGCGCATCCTTACAGGTAGATCAGTCAGGTCCATATGTTGCAGGGAATGTGAAAGGTAATAATATTACTTTCCTTTTGGACACTGGTGCTACCCGGTCTACTGTGAGAACAGCAGACATTCCAGACCTTCCTCTCTCTGGTGAAAATATCCAAGTAGTGGATCAGCGGATTAGAACACCTCTTACCGAACCCATGGAAGTTAAAATTGGAAACTTCAGAGAAATGCATCAATTTGTAGTGTGTGATTCTAGTCCAGTAAACTTATTAGGTAGGGATTTGTTGTGCAAGATGAATTGTACCATTTTCTGCACACCGGATGGTGTGGCAGTTCAGACACCAGATGAAGACCATGGGGCCGATTCCGATCTCGGTCGGAGGCGCACCTAACACCATTCGGTCGGGAAAAAAGCCATGCGAATGCCTGTTTCCCGACCGATCCGCACATTAATCCGAACGAACAAGTACGATGCGCACAACAGCACACATTCCGACCCAGTCGTACTCACCCAATCCAAGTCCTGTTCCCCGACCGAGCCGATCCGTAAACGCAGATTCGAGTCGCCCGGAAGCCAAAAAGCAGCCCCGTCCAGCCGGTCTAGTACGATGCGCTTCCCATACGCGCCGAACCCGTCGCTACGCACGGCACGTCAAAGCATCCGGGAGAGGCGCACATAAGCTCCGATTCACGCCACAACACGATCCACGGCTACGAGACGAACACGCAAGCGACGAGAACGAGGCGAAGCAACGACAAAGACGAACGAGACGAACCAACCATGAATCCCATCGTTCCGATCCTACCAATATTCTACATCTACTACCGGAACAGGCACGGACGCGTATGGCGCAGAAGGTAAGTCAGACACCAACCACAAATACAAACTACACGTACCCGACATATCACACACACACAGAGGGATGCACAAATTACTTACACCAGAAACAGCAGCACCATAGGGGCGGGATGCCCATCACCAATGCCACATATACACATAGGGGCCCGGATGCCTGTCACTACTACCACCTCTATCCAGGGGGGGCTGGATGCCTAGCACTACTACCACCTTTATCCAGGGGGTGCCAGATGCCTACCACCACTACCACCCTTACCCATGGGGGGCTGGATGCCTACCACTACTACCACCTCTACCCAGGGGGTGCCAGGTGCCTACCACTACTACCACCTCTACCCAGGGGTGCCAGATGCCTACCACCACTACCACCTCTATCCAGGGGTGCCAGATGCCTACCACTACTACCACCTCTACCCAGGGGGAGCCAGATGCCTACCACCACTACCACCCTTACCCAGGGGGTACCAGATGCCTACCACTACTACCACCTCTACCCATGGGGGGCTGGATGCCTGTCACTACTACCACCTCTATCCAGGGGGGGCTGGATGCCTACCACTACTACCACCTCTATCCAGGGGTGCCAGATGCCTACCACCACTACCACCCTTACCCATGGGGGGCTGGATGCCTACCACTACTACCACCTCTACCCAGGGGTGCCAGGTGCCTACCACTACTACCACCTCTACCCAGGGGTGCCAGATGCCTACCACGACTACCACCTCTACCCAGGGGTGCCAGATGCCTACCACTACTACCACCTCTACCCAGGGGTGCCAGATGCCTACCACCACTACCACCCTTACCCAGGGGTGCCAGATGCCTACCACTACTACCACCTCTACCCATGGGGGGCTGGATGCCTGTCACTACTACCACCCTTACCAAGGGGGTGCCAGGTGCCTACCACTACTACCACCTCTACCCATGGGGGCTGGATGCCTACCACTACTACCACCTCTACCCATGGGGGCTGGATGCCTACCACCACCACCACCCTTACCCAGGGGTGCCAGATGCCTACCACTACAACCACCTCTACCCATGGGGGCTGGATGCCTGTCACTACTACCACCTCTACCCAGGGGGTGCCATATGCCTACCACGACTACCACCTCTACCCAGGGGTGCCAGATGCCTACCACTACTACCACCTCTACCCAGGGGTGCCAGATGCCTATCACCACTACCACCCTTACCCAGGGGGTGCCAGATGCCTACCACTACTACCACCTCTACCCAGGGGTGCCAGATGCCTATCACCACTACCACCCTTACCCAGGGGTGCCAGATGCCTACTACTACCACCACCTCTACCCAGGGGTGCCAGATGCCTACCACTACTACCACCTCTACCCAGGGGGTGCCAGGTGCTTACCACTACTACCACCTCTACCCATGGGGGGCAGGATGCCTACCACCAACAACACCCCCACTCACAGGATGGCAAATACATGCCACAAGAAGCACACACCAGCAGAAAGAATGCAACACAAAGACATCCCCCCAACACCATGACAAGCGTGTGTAGACTGTGTCAAATGCCTACAACACTGAACAGGACTGTGAACATACAATGTGACCCCCTATCACAAGTGCCACACATAAATGTGTGTGGCACCCACAATGCAAGCAGGCCATGACCATTGTGGCAATGGGGTCCAAACCCCCATCATCACAGTGCCCAAAATGTAAGTGTGGGGTCCATAGCTGAAGCACATATTGAACATTGTGGCAATGGGGTCCAAACCCCCATCATCACAGTGCCCAAAATGTAAGTGTGGGGTCCATAGCTGAAGCACATATTGAACATTGTGGCAATGGGGTCCAAACCCCCATCATCACAGTGCCCAAAATGTAAGTGTGGGGTCCATAGCTGAAGCACATTTTGAACATTGTGGCAATGGGGTCCAAACCCCCATCCTCACAGTGCCCAAAATGTAAGTGTGGGGTCCATAGCTGAAGCACATATTGAACATTGTGGCAATGGGGCCAAACCCCCATCATCACAGTGACCAAAATGTAAGTGTTGACAAAAAAAAAGCTGCAACTGCCAAACTGCATGGATGATTCCTGGTCACAGAACAACAAACACATCAGTGGCAAAGTAGTGATTGTGTCCCATAGCAACATAGAATGGGGGAGGCAAACAGTGCAGTGCAAATAAGACATACCTTTGGCCATGTGCAGACAAACATCACCCATGGGGGCTGACACTGTCAACATTCATCAATGACACAATGACAGAAGTGACCATCAGAATGCAGACCCACATATTTGCACCAATGGGCACACAAATTCAGATACCCAGTGGAGACTGTAGATGTGAGGTGAACAGATACCATACCATGGCAGCAATGGGACACACACACAATGATCATTGTGCTGACTGATGACCTAGGAGTCCCAGGGACAGCAGGGCAAACACACCAAACAACATACAGCCAATGGCACACCTAAGATATGCCAATGCAGTGGTGCCGATGCACATACACAAACAGGCAGACCCACACTGCACATCAAACACAACAGGTGAGGGGGGTACCAGTGTCCCCAGGCAACCACACAACACATGAGGAGGCCTGAATACCAATTACACAGATGTGCATACAGTGCCACACAAAGGTAACTCATGGATCCAAATCCCCTATGTGGGTAATCAGGCATTGTCAGATGAGAGGGAGCACAAATCACACATGTCACACAAGCATGTAGGAACAGCAACTGACACAGCAAGACACAGAGACACCACAGCACTACCCCCAGGGCCCCCACAATGTGGTGACCCTGGGCTGCATTACAATCCTACTGTGATGACAAAGCTAGATGTCGTTCACACTGTGAACCACAGTCATGTGTCCTGAGCAACAAACTACCATCACACCTACACAAGCACAAATCAATCAGCACGGCCTGTCAGCCAAGGCCAACATGGAGGCAGGGGTCTAGCTGGGCAACAACTCTCATCTGCACACACTCAACACCACACACCTCGACCTCCAACAATGTGCAGCAGTGAAGCTCACATGCAGTGGTGACATTGCACATGCACCCATGACAATCCCAGGGGGGGTGGTGGGAACCAAGGTGCAGAAACACATCTCACATGGCCACTCAACCAGACTCCTGAATGTCTGACACACTGCACACTACGCTGTACATGGACATGACGGCAATACCACACCAACCAATGGGATCCCAGCCACAGTCACACACCTATGAAGAAGCCAAGGTCACCCACAAAGAACACACATAGACAACTACCAACATTGCAGCCCTGAGGAGTGCCAGCAGTCACACACACAACGTGTCACAACCAATGAAAGCTAACACAAACAAGAAATCACATGATAGGAGTAAACAACAAGTGCAAAGGGGAATCCTGACTGTGACACATCAGCGTCTGCCCACAAACTCAGCCCTGACAGCAAACACACCTATGGGTGACACCCTGATGACCAGTAATGTGCCATGCACCCACATCACAGAGAACCCAGGGAGAAGACTTTGGGGGAACATAGGTCAACTCAGCAAGCATCACAAACAGGAACATCACTAGGGATCCCAGCATGCACAGCAAAATGGAAGTGAACACACAGACATGCTCATAAAACACACACCTTGGGCACACAAGATGTCACAGGAGTACACACTGCCATGAGGGGACTCCACTCCTGTGTGAGGAAAGCTGTGCCATATGTCGCATCAGTAGGGCTCCATCATGTCAGCAGAACACTTGGTCACACAGTCAACAATTAGCACAAAATGAAGGCTCCCGTCACATCAGCCTGGTCATGGGAATGTCAACGAAATCAACAGCACAGATCCAACACACATGTATAGCAAGTTGCACTGACAACACAGATGAGTCCTTCCCCATTGATGCCCAAACCTGCATGTCCAGTGGAGATGGCCACACGGTCAGGGAAGTAGACTAATTGAACAATGGCAAACACAACAGATGTGCATGGGTGGAACCCACAGATGTGACATTGCTAATGTAAGTAGGAAATCCCATTGCCAAATATTGAAAACATGACACCCTCAGATGCTACTAAGGATGACATGGATACACCACAGGATAGGACACTGTCCCCCTGGACCACATGGGTTCCTGCACAGTAACACTTCATTTTCATTAGACCAAATATCACCATCACTGCAGCAAGGGCATGGTTAGCGTCATCAACATCATGTACATCAGAAGTAAAAGCACTAGAGAACAGAAAGTTGCTTTATTCAGCATATGTGGGTTCAAAACTTGGAAAAACTGTAAGGAATCAACAAAGGCCAATGGCCAGTCCATCAAGGAAGTCAATACAGGGTGACAGTGGCAGATGTCACCCTACGCATGCCTGCACTGATCAAAACCAGGGACAATCCTCTAGGAGGGGCATATGGGGGGCAGGCCAGGCACCGCAGGGACAGGATCAGGGCTCACCAGGAGGAGGCAGGGAAGGGGTGGTGGGTGCTGGAGAGCCACTGACAACTGCAGTGGAGGTGTCTGACATGGTGTGTGCCGGCACAACTGGGGGCATGACTCAGATGTTGTGGGTGCCGGCACGACTGCAGTGGACCCTGCAGATGGAGTGGACAGGTCCGCCACTGCAGTGCCCAAGTCAGACAGGGTGATAGTGGACTCCACTGCAGTGCCTACCTCCAGGGGAGGAGAATGGGGATCAGGTAAGGTGGGCAGGACAGAGGGGGAGGACACCCTCACCACATCAGTGGTACAGACAAGCGCAGCGGGGGTGTGGGGCCGGAAGAGCAAGTGGCAGGGGGAGAAGGCCTGACCCTTCTGTGGATGGTGTATCTGTGGGTGGGGGAACCTGGGGCAGGGTGTGGTGGGGGCACCTGTGGAGTGGGGGCCTGAGGGATGGAGGAAGGAGACTTGGTGCCTGAGCTGAAGGGCGGCGGCGGGGTCTTGCTCTTCCGGGACCGGGGGGACTTGCGGGTGGGGGCCTCAGTCGGTCTGCGCCTGGGGGATCGTGTCCGGGGGCCAGGGGCACTCCGCTCCGTGTGGGTGGGCTTCCTCTTCCCCCTGAATGCTGGATCAGCTGGGTCGGAGGGGAAGAGGCCAAGGTCACAGAGGAAGAGCCGCTGTGTCTTTGGGGTTGCAGGTAAGGCAAGGGAGGGGTCTTTGGAGGGAGAGGCAACTGAGGACTGCGCAGTGCTTGTGGATGCGTGTGTTTGTGCCTGTGCCCCATCCCTGTGAGTGTGGTTTCAGTCCCCTGACGGTGCGTGCATGTGCGTCTTGTTTGTGGCGTGTGTGTCTGTCTGCTGCATGTGTCTGTGCTGGTGTGTGCCTGTGCCAGTGTGTGTGTGCTTGGAACGGGTAAGGTGCAGGGGAGTGTGGATGGGGCAGAGGCAGGAGGGGTGAGGGACTGTCGGAGGAGGGACACTGCTGCCGTCAGGGAGGAGTCCATGGACCTATTGCCCCTCTGTAGGTCAGACATGCCCGATGAGATGCCCTCCATGAATGACACCAGCTGAGTCAACAGACTGGTGTGTGCATGGAGGACACTCAGCATCGCTGTCTGTCCTACATGGAGCTGGCGGAGGAGGTACACAGACTCCTCACTCAGGGCAGCAGGGGACACAGGGGCAGGGGTGCGGTGCCTGGCCCGAAGGAGACACGCTCCCGAACATGGGAGCCTCCACGGACCTCGGGAATGGGAGCCAACAGGAGGGCGGTGGTGGTGGTGGTGGTGTCGGGGACAGCAACACTAGCTGGGGTGTGGTGGCTGCTGACACCCGCCTCCATAAGGGAGTCATCGTCCGAGTTGCTCTGGTCCTCAGCTGAGGTGGATGGTGCTGAGGACTCCTCGGTGTGGCTCCCCTCGCCCTCCGTGCCACTTGGTCCCTCCGACCACTCCTCGGCTGCTGACCCAGTCTGGCTCTGCGGCTCCTCCTGGTCCGTGGAGCTGTCCCCTCCTGTGGCCGTGGATGTATCTGCAATCAATAGGGAAACAGACAGACATCAGTCACCTGCACCGAACGCACACACCACAGTAAGTACAGCACATTACAGAGCAAGCCCTGGCATCCTTAGTTGAACATTGCTAAAACTGCACAAACAGAACAGGAGAAGTCAATTGTCAGTCTGATGGTCAACCATGGCACTCACATCCCACCTGGCCTTGCACCCATCTGTCTGGTGTCTGTTGGGTGGCAATACCCCAGTGTGGACACATGCACCACCTACACAGTATTTGGACAGTGCAGAGAACCCGGTGAAGCATGTGGACATGCACACATCACAACTCTTGCCACTGAGTCAGTACAGGTGTCCGGATGTAAGGGATGCCCAGAGTCAAATAGGAAATGCATGTCATGCATACCAGCGACAGACACCATGATGCACCCATGTCCTGATAGCCATTGCCACAATGGTGTGCATGTAGCACATGTCACTCCCCTGCATGATCACTAATAGGAAGTCGCATGCCATGGCACAGCCATGCCTGCTAAGTCATACATCACTGTCTCCAGTCACATGGGCAGGGCAGCCAGACAACAACACTCTGCACTGTGTCACAATAGTAGATCATGGGGAATGCAAGTCCTGGAGCTGAACAAGTGCACATGTACATCCCCCACACACCACATCACCTGAACCCTCATCTGTCCAGGTCATACCCATTGGACATATGGGAGACCTGTAACACTACCCTCTGCACCTGAGCACCTCACAATCTGCTGTGAATGGGAAACAGCTGCCTGAACTTCATATTTGCATACCCCAGTCTGCACGGTCAGGTGATCAAACACCTATGTGTCACACAAGTATCATCTCCTTTGGTCACATCTCCGGTGGCATGCGGAGCCCCAACCGAGGAACACCCCAGCAGACCTGACAACGAAGCCACAGCACACTGACACAGAGGCAGACACCTGAGGGGACAAATCACTGAGCAAAACGTGTCAGCTGATACACGGCAGTGGGAGTACAGAGTGTATTGTATGGCCTGGAGTAGGCATGGCTGTCCTGCCCCACATGAATGAGGGATGAGCCCTGGACAGTAGGCAGCTGGCTAAGTATGTGTGACACACGTTATATACACACTCCTGGGGCCCAAACATTGTTCCCACCCGCAGCATGGGTGTGTGCCAGATACCCCAGGCACATGTGGTGGATCAGCTTAGCAATTGGGCCACATATCAAAGTAACACGCAGAACACATGTCAGAACACAGGCATTGTGTAAGCAATGGACCCACCCATGATGCCCACCACAGAGTCAGGGAAACAGATGCTGTCCCCCACCTTGAGTTAAGCAAACTGCAGGGACACAGTACCCAAGTGACACAATACCCTGACTGTAAGGGCCACACCTGGGTATCAGATGAGGAGTGGGCAGTGCACAATAGAGGTACATGGGTCCTGGACTACAAGACTGATGTACTGTGGAAGTTTAACCAGGCCAGAGGAAGGCACATAGCATGGCAGACATAGTTCACAATGCAGACATGGACTCACCCCCTCCTTGCTGCTCTCTGGCCTTCAGCTGCCCATCCAGATCAGGGAAGACCACCGCCAGGATCCTCAGCATGTGGGGGTCAGGGTCCGGTGTCCGCCCCTCCTGCGAGGAGGCGACAGCTTCAGCTGGACCCGTGCGATCCTCCGGGTCCAGCCCCGAAGGTCCTGCCACCTCTTCTGGCAGTTGCGGATCCGGCGCTTGTAGACCCCCACGGATCTCACTGCCCGGACGATGGTCAGCCATATCTTCTGCTTCTGGTGGGCATCAACCTGTGAGGATGACAAAGTGAGAATGCCATTACTACACATGCAACATAACCGTGCATTACACAGTTGGATATACATGTCTCAATCACAGGGGCACATGATGTACACAGGCAGTGCAACGATGGCCATGGACAGTATGCCAGCAGTTACTACATGGTATCATTGCCTGGGCAGTAAAACCTTGTTTAAATGCACTGTCACTGCACTATTCCTGTCCAGTGCATGTAACTACACACTATGGGGGTGACAACTACTCAGTGAGCCTGCTAGCCAGTGGCGTGCAGACTGTTAGCCTTGCTAGTCAGACAACATGCACATTTAGAAAGGCAGTGGACAGAACACTCACCTGCTCCCCTGGTTTCCCATACAGCTTGCTGTACTGTGGAAGGAGGCTGTCCAGCAGGGCCTGGTTCTCCTCAGTGCTGAAGGCTGGGGCTCTCTCCACAGTACGTGCCATTGCAAGGTCCAGAGGGGGCAGAGACAGCAGCAGTGTAGTGGCAGATGTCGTCCTGGAGCATGTAGTGCAGGCAAGTGAGCTCTCAGGGGAACAGCCAGCATTATATGTGTGCTGCAGAGGCAGATACTGTCCCATGTGTCCAAAGTGATAGGTCCAAGTCGTTTGCATCTTCTGAATCTGGCCAATCCATGGAATTGCACCACTTACACACGCCCCCAGCATCCTTCAAATGTTCAACTTCATGACACCCATGAAATTGCAACATTGTTGTGGGTGACCAACTGAATTTACAGCATCAGACTCGTTCAAATTTTGAAAACGCGTCCGTTGCCAGGCCAGGCCATAGCCAATGGGTGCGCACCGATCGGACCATTGCTGTTCATCGCGTACCTAGGATACAACGCGTACCCGCACACATTGAATGCAATGGGCCGGCCGGGCACACCGATCGGACACATTGAATGCAATGGGCCGGCCGGGCACACCGATCGGACCATTGCTGTTCAACGCGTACCTAGGATACAACGCGTACCCGCACACATTGAATGCAATGGGCCGGCCGGGCACACCGATCAGACCATTGCTGTTCAACGCGTACCTAGGATACAACGCGTACCCGCACACATTGAATGCAATGGGCCGGCCGGGCACACCGATCGGACCATTGCTGTTCAACGCGTACCTAGGATACAACGCGTACCCGCACACATTGAATGCAATGGGCCGGCCGGGCACACCGATCGGACCATTGCTGTTCAACGCGTACCTAGGATACAACGCGTACCCACACACATTGAATGCAATGGGCCGGCCGGGCACACCGATCGGACCATTGCTATTCAACGCGTACCTAGGATACAACGCGTACCCGCACACATTGAATGCAATGGGCCGGCCGGGCACACCGATCGGACCATTGCTGTTCAACGCGTACCTAGGATACAACGTGTACCAGCACACATTGAATGCAATGGCCAATGTGTGCGCACTGATCGGTCCATTGCTGTCCAACGCGTATTGCGAATACAACGCGTACCAGCGCACATTGAATGCAATGGCCAATGTGTGCGCACTGATCGGTCCATTGCTGTCCAACGCGTATTGCGAATACAACGCGTACCAGCGCACATTGAATGCAATGGCCAATTTGTGCGCACTGATCGGTCCATTGCTGTCCAACGCATCCCTGTACAAGTCACTGGCATATGTCACCATGCCTGTCACAGGTGAACATATGCCAGCCACATATACTTCCCAGGGAGTGAGGGGCACACCTACAACACCACAGCCTGTCCAAACTGTATCCTACGGCATGTAAGGCTGCATTACCTATTCCGTGTATGGGGGTGAACATGTTGTTCTGTGGGTGTCACTTGGGGGCAGCCACCCCCAGACTGTGCACGTGTTCATGGGGACAGAATCCTTGGTGTTTCGTGTACATGACCACTGTGATGTGCAACTGTTCATATCTGAGCATGTGGCATGGTCACATTTCACGGTGGTGTATGTGTATGTCATGTCACATACCCCCTGAGTCCCATGTGGGACAGTATGTTTAACCCAGGGTGACCCATTGGCACAATGGTAATGGTCCTCCACAGTCTGTGTGCATGTTGTGTTACCAATGTCTCTGATTTCATGTGCACAATGGGAGGCAGTCTCCACATCCACGTTGTTTGTGCATGGACTTTGATGTTGTGCGTGTGTGTGTCACAGACGTCCATGTCTGTCCTGCCGAGGCAACAGGGACCACTACCTGTGGGGGTCATGGTTGTTTTGCTGTGGTGTATACATGATACACCATGTCATGCCAGTGTCCATGTGGCAATACAGGGTCCCTGGGAATCTACCTGTCGTTGAGCTGTGATGCCTGGGGCACATCAGTCCTCACATGTCACTGTGGGGTGTGTTTGTAATTTGGCAGCAGGAGATGGGAACTGGGACACGGCCTCATGATATCCAATGGCACGACCTGGGACTTATTGATGCCACTTGTTGAACTGTGATGTTAGATGTTGGCCATGTATGTGCCATACATATCCTTACGGAACTGCACACATCATGTACTTGTGCCTCATAATGATGTATCATGTGATGTTGAGTGTGTTCAATGCCACATATGTGGGGTGACTGACAATCTTGCTTTCTTCACCTATGCACTGCAGGGCACCAGCTGTCCTTAGACCATTCCCTGACCTGGCAACGATGGTGGAACGTGACAGCATCCGACGGTACCGCTTCACCAGGCAGCTGATTGAGGATTTGGCAGTGCGCTTGGCACCACATTTGCAACCTGGCCGTCCGTACCCTACAGCGCTGACCCCCAAGGTGAAGGTGATGGCAGCCCTACACTTCTTTGCCACCGGTACCTTTCAACACACTCTGGCGACTGCTGGTGGGATGTCACAGACCATGTTCAGCCGTGTGCTCCGGGATGTTTTGGAGGCTATGTTGATATACCTGAACCAGTACATCTATTTCCCTAGACTCCAATGACTCACTGGCGTGAAGAGTGACTTCTATGCCCTGGGGAGGATGCCACATGTCATTGGCTCCATTGATGGGACACATGTGGCTTTGGTACCACCACAGGCCCAAGAGCAGGCCTACCGTAACCGCAAACACTACCACTCGGTCAATGCACTGGTGGTCTGTCTTGCAGATATGAGCATCTCACACGTGTGTGCCCATTTCCCTGGTTCTGCACACGATGCCTACGTGATGAGGAGTAGTCGCATCCCGAGGATGATGGCACAGATGCCGAACCAGCGTGCCTGGCTTGTTGGTGTGTACTGACTTTGTACCATTGTGTGTGTTCTGCTATGCAGTGTTCCACCCTCTTTTCCAACTCTGCTAATGTGCAATTGTCTGTATGTAGGTGACTCCGGATACCCCAACATGCCGTGGTTGCTGACGCCCCTCAGGAACCCTGTGACACCAGCCCAGATGCGCTACAATGAGGCACATGGTCGGACCAGGAGAGTGATTGAGCGGACATTTGGTCTCCTGAAGAGCCGCTTCCGCTGCCTCGACAAGACAGGAGGGTCCCTCCCATATGCCCCAGCAAAGGTGTGCAAGATTATCATCGTCTGCTGCATGCTCCACAACCTGGCAGTGCGGAAGGAGTTGCCTCTCATCCTGGATGACGATGACCAACGTCCGCCACCTGTGGAGGATCCTGGCCTGGACCACGATGCCAGTGATGATGATGATGATGATGGTGATGTCCGCACACAGCTCATCACCAACTTCTTCAGCTGAATGTGAGTATCCAGAGATGTCATGTCAATGATGTGAGTTAGCATGATATGTGTTGGTGGTGCTCTGGTGCTGTTTGAGTGTGTCCATGGGCTACATGACTGTATGCGTGTAGCGATGTGTCCTTGCAGGTAGTCTGTACTCCCCAACAGTGTTGACATGCTAACTTGGTTCTGGGTGGGTATCTTGTAACATGTATTGTGCATGAGTATTGCAGTTCTGTCCTGTTCTTCAGTGCTTTTGACTGTGTGTCATTTCTGTACTTCACAGGGTACTTTCAGAGTCGTTTGGTCAACTGTGATCCCCAACACCGTGATTTGACTTCCCGGGTGGTAGCTGTTGTGTCCCTACAGGTGATGTGCACCACACCCATGGACTTCCTTCCTTCTACACTTGTTGACTGTGTGCCCGCTGCCAGGTGGGATTACCTTGCATCTGTGGTGGTTACAACAGGTTGCAAATGTGTAATAAACCTGTGCTTCACTTTGGGATGTGCGTTGTCTGTGATCACACATCTGACTGACATTTGCTTACTGCACCAGTGGGCTAGTTAACACAGACTGTGAATAGGTGTTGGGTCTGTGCAATGCAACGTATTTCCTGGCAACATCAGTGTAGGCGATGAGTCAGATGGCCATGGTGTGTCTGTGTTGTGTAGCCCTGGTGGTGTGCCTCCCTCATATGTGTGACGTCGCCATGACTCACATGCCGGTGTTGTACTTGCTGTAGCAGTTAGCATGCACAGTGTCATTTCCCAGATCATCATCGCCACTTCTGAGACAACATAGGAATCACAACAGAGGCAAGTATGGTGTATTAGTGAGTTTATTGACATACATGTGTGAGTATAGTGCACAGGATGGTGGGTGCTGTACATTGTGATTGTAATCCAAAGTTCCTAGATGATTTGGAAGTCCTGGTAGCAGAAATGTCCAGAGTGAAGTCCACAGTAATCAGAGACATTGGTCCAACTTGAGCTCCCCATGTCATGTGGGAGAGTTGTGTTGCAGTCAACAGGGTGAACAGTTTGCGCACAAAGGTGATTATCCAGAACAGGTTTTGGCTTCCTGGGGGTTGCACATGGCCATCGGCCTCTCACTTGCCCCTCCTCGGACGGCCCCTCTTCTTGGGGGGGGACCCTCAAGTGCAGGCTGCTGCGGTGCAGGGGACTCTTCGCCAGAGTCATCCGCCCTCCCTGTGGCAGTTGCAGTTGTTTCAGCAGCAGATGTTGTGGGCACACAGGGAGGTGTTGACTGGTTGCTGCTCATCTGGCGGAGGCATTGTAATATGTCCCTATGCACCGCCGTCATCTCTTGCAGTGTGTCCCACTTGGACTCCACGCGGGACATGTGTGAGTCCAAGCGGGCATGATGGGCAGCCTGCTGCTGTTTAATGTCCCTGAGGAGCCCCACTACCTGGCTGAACTCTCCGGTGCTGGACTGGTATGCATCGGCTATGCGTGCCAGTTGTGGGTCATCATGCAGTCCAGACCCCTCTGCGAGCAGCGACCTATGTCTCCCACCCTTCCCACCACCCCTGGCGACACGTGCAGTACCTGAGGTGGCACGCACAGGTGACCCTGGGCCACCTTGTGGGTTGTTGGTGGTGGTGGTGTCCATGGCCCCACGTTGTTCCAGGGTCCGTGTGCTGGTGGTGGTGGTGCTCCTTGGTCTGTCCATGTCGGAGGGGTGGTATGTGTGTTGACATCGTTGGAGGGGTGGGTGCAGGGGGTGCAGCTAGTGGTCCTGTTGGTGCTGCATGATGACTTGCTCCGGAGGTGCCAGGTAGGTCTTCTTCATCTGAGGAGGGCAGAGGCTGTTCCCCACCAGTGAGCTCCGTATCCTCTTGAGCCTGGGACGAGGACTCCTCAGCGTCTGCTGCTGTGTCCCCATCATCACCTGTTTTTGGGAGACACACACAATGTATGTTATGTTTCTGCAGGCATCAATGGTTGACACACCTGACAGTTGTGACTGTGCCTCTGGATGCGGGCCTGTACATTGCATTGTCCTAAGTTGTCACAGTCAGGGGTTGATATTGGTGTAGCACATTGTCCTGCATTATTTGGGCATTTCTATGTGAATGTTGGGGTGTGTACATGGTCTGCATTGGTTGTATTTGGTTGACATCCGGTCCTCCTTCCCACCCAGCCAGATATTCCACCATGGAACGTGCTTCCATTGCAGGGAGTGCAAGTTGTCTTTCAGGATGTCAGTCAGTGGTGTCCTGCTGTTGGTTGGTGCACAGTTCCCAGCAGGTCCTTGTGCTCCCCACAGCAGTAGCCAGTGTCAGCCATCTTGTGAGTTGTTTTCCACTCCCTGTGATGTGCGCTTGGTTCAGGGTGGTGTTGATGGGACAGTTGTGGGGGTGACCAATATCTGTGACTACCACTCCCATCATGCTATTGCGTCCACCCCACTTCCCAGCATGCCCATACTTACTTGCTTTTGGGTGGACTTCAATGTGTGTGAGTGTGAGAGCAATGGCAAGATGGCTGACAGTGGTGTCCTGCTGTTGGTTGGTGGGCAGTTCCCAGCATGGCCTTGTGCTCCCCACAACAGAGCACCAGTGTCAGACATCTTTGATGGGGCTTTCCACTCTCTGTGGGGTGTGCATGCTTGTGTGTGAGCTTGCTGGCCCATGTGGGTGGGGGAGGTTGAGCTGTGACTACCACTCCCATCATGCTATTGCCTCCACCCCACTTCCCAGCATGCCCATACTTACTTGCTTTTGGGTGGACTTCAGTGTGTGTGAGTGTGAGAGCAATAGCAAGATGGCTGACAGTGGTGTCCTGCTGTTGGTTGTTGCACAGTTGCCAGCAGGGCCTTGTGCTCCCCACAGCAGTACCCAGTGTCAGCCATCTTGTGAGTACTTTTCCACTCCCTGTGATGTGAGCATGGTTGAGAGTGGTGTTGATGGGCCAATTGTGAGGGTGAGCAATATCTGTGCCTGCAACTCCCATCATGCTATTGCCTCCACCCCCTTCCCAGCATGCCCATCCTTCCTTCCTTTTGACTCTGCTTCCCTGTGGGGTGGGCTGCCTGTGCTGAATGGATGGCTGGGAGTGTTGTCCTGGCAGTTGTTTGGCTAACAGTCCCAGGAGTGTCCCTGTGCTTCACACAGCATAACCCAGGGTGGTGGTTCTTTGTGGGATCTTCAGTTAGGATGTGAGGCATTGCATTCTCCCAGGTGGGTTATGTGAAGTTTGTGTTGAGGGGGTGTGTGAGGAGAGGTGCTTGTGACTATGGTCAGTGCTGTGAGTCCTCCTTCCCACCCAGCCAGATATCCCACCTTGGAACGTGCTTTCATTGCAGGGAGTGCAAGTTGTCTTTCAGGATGTCAGTCAGTGGTGTCCTGCTGTTGGTTGTTGCACAGTTGCCAGCAGGGCCTTGTGCTCCCCACAGCAGTACCCAGTGTCAGCCATCTTGTGAGTCCTTTTCCACTCCCTGTGATGTGAGCATGGTTGAGAGTGGTGTTGATGGGCCAATTGTGAGGGTGAGCAATATCTGTGCCTGCAACTCCCATCATGCTATTGCCTCCACCCCCTTCCCAGCATGCCCATCCTTCCTTCCTTTTGACTCTGCTTCCCTGTGGGGTGGGCTGCCTGTGCTGAATGGATGGCTGGGAGTGTTGTCCTGGCAGTTGTTTGGCTAACAGTCCCAGGAGTGTCCCTGTGCTTCACACAGCATAACCCAGGGTGGTGGTTCTTTGTGGGATCTTCAGTTAGGATGTGAGGCATTGCATTCTCCCAGGTGGGTTATGTGAAGTTTGTGTTGAGGGGGTGTGTGAGGGGAGGTGCTTGTGACTATGGTCAGTGCTGTGAGTCCTCCTTCCCACCCAGCCAGATATCCCACCATGGAACGTGCTTTCATTGCAGGGAGTGCAAGTTGTCTTTCAGGATGTCAGTCAGTGGTGTCCTGCTGTTGGTTGTTGCACAGTTGCCAGCAGGGCCTTGTGCTCCCCACAGCAGTAGCCAGTGTCAGCCATCTTGTGAGTCCTTTTCCACTCCCTGTGATGTGCGCATGTTTCATGGTGGTGTTGATGGGACAGTTGTGGGGGTGACCAATATCTGTGCCTACAACTCCCATCATGCTATTGGCTAGACTGACTTGCCCAGCATACACATATTTCCTTTCTTTCAGTGGGCTTCACTGTGTGGTGGTGTTGTAGCGGTGGCTACTTGTCTGGATGTGTTTGTCAGTTATATTTGTGCCACTGCCTAGCTGTAGTTGTAGTTGTGTTTGTACATGTGATGACACAGTTAAATGTCACTTTGAGATGGCATGTGTTGTGTTTCTCTGAGTGACATACACATTTTGGGATGATTCTGTTCTGGTTGCTGTGTATTTGCTAAGAGTGCATGGTTTGACTCTCCCCTTGACAGTGATGTGTGTGTGTAGTCGCAGAATATTGTGTACATTTGTTGTGTACTCACCAGGCTCTGGGATGTTTTCTAGTCCATAGACGCTCACTGGTGGTAGGATGGCCCGCACCTTCTCCTCCCAGGGCCTGAGGTATACTGGCTTGGCAGGAGGGCCACTGCCGGTGTGTTGGCTCAAGAGGTAGTCCTTCTTCAACAGCTCCTTGACCCTCCTGCGCACGTCATACCACCTGTTCTGGATGTCTGTCTTTGTGCGCAAACATGGTGATTGTGCGTTCACCCTGTCGACGATCCTCTCCCACATCTTTGTTTTCTGTGACATGGGTGTCTGTTGGACCAGTGTACCAAAGAGCTGTGGCTCTACCCTGAGGATCTCATCTACCAGGACTTCCAATTCACTATCTAGGAACTTATGATTCTTCTTTGGGGGCATGGTGATGGGTGGTGATGGTGAGTGATGTGTGTGTTGGTGTGCAGGTGAAGGTGTGTGAGTGTGTGTTTTGCTAGGTGTATGTGAGGTTTCTATTTGTTGTGGTGCTGATGGTGTGTGGCTTGTGTGATGGATGAGCTGTGGGTGTGTGGTTGCTGTCTGTTGAGTGCTGGCAGGTAATTTGAATTTGCAAAGGATCATGGTAGGGATTTGTGTCCTTTATATGGGTGGAGTTGTGGGTGTGTCTTTGTTCCCTGCCCCTCCCCCCCAGTATTTATTGGCTTTGTAATTGCTTGTTTGGCCTTTTTTTGTGTATTTTCCCTTTGTACTTTTCGTGCATGTAGGAGACGTTCTTGTGACCGAGTCGGACCCTGCAGTTGTCTCGTACGGGCTTATCCGTTTCGTTCACGCTGTGTTTGTGCTGTTTTCTATGCTGCGTACGCGTCGGTCGCGGTGTTTTGGGTTGCTTCGCCTCGCAGTTTTGTATGCGTGTCGGTCGTACGGCTTGTCCTCCGTGCGACTCGGTCGTGTTTTCCACGCCTTGCATCGTACTTGGCGGGTGGGAGTCCGCGGGTACGTCTCGTTCGGTATTGTTCCGGGGGCGAGTCGGTCGGTTCGAATCGCGTGTTTTTCCGGCCGGATTGCTGTTTTCCGCGCGGCTCGGTCGTTCGGCTTGTGTTCCGTACGAGTCGGTCGGGTTTTGCTCGCTTCTCATCGTACTTGGCGGGTCGGGCTGCACCGGTACGTGTCGGTCGGAATGTATTCCGGCTCCTACTCGGTCGGTACGTTTTCTGGCCGGAATCGGAATCGGCCCCCATGTATATAAAATTATGATTGCAAAACAAGGTACAGAAGTGGATGAGATGTTTTCATTAATAACAAAAGATGAGTTGCCAGAAGAATTAAAAGGTACAGTAAACCCCATAGTATGGGATTTCACCGGAAAAGAAGTAGGACTTATGGCTAAAATAGATCCAGTTAAAATTACTGTAAAGGAAGGTGCAATTTTCCCAAATACCAGACAGTACAAAATGAGTGCAGAAGTAAAAGCAGGAGTCATTGAAGAAATAAATCGAATGATAGAACAAAACATACTAAAAGAAGTAATGAGTAGCCCATGTAATTCACCAATAATGGGATTAAAGAAACCTAGTGGAAAATATAGGATTGTTCAGGACCTGAGGAAAATAAATAAGATTGTAGAACCATGTTGTCCCATAGTACCAAATCCTGCAGTAATTCTATACCAGATTCCGTGGAGTGCAGGATGGTTCACAGTAATTGATTTGTGTCAAGCGTTCTTTTCAATACCATTACATCCAGACAGCCAGTATCTTTTCTCATTTAAATTTGAGAAGAAAGTTTATGTGTGGAATCGTGTTCCTCAGGGGTACACAGAAAGTCCTTCTATTTTCAACCAGATACTGAAAAAGTGCCTTGAAAAACTAGTGATGCCAGGAAGCTCAGTCTTAGTCCAATATATCGACGACTTATTGGTGGCATCGAACACCAGAGAGGACTGTGTTGTTGATTCTATAGCATTATTAAATCTTTTGGCAGAAGAAGGACATAAAGTCTCACCTGAAAAATTGCAATTCTGTACAACAGCTGTTAAGTATCTGGGACACCAAATTGAGAGAGGAAAAAGAAGAGTAACAGCTGAAAGAGTAGCTTTAATAAAGAAAATGCAAATGCCTGTAACACAAAGACAAGTGAGAATGTTCCTAGGAATAGTAGGTTACTGTCGACAATAGATACCAAGATTTTCCATGTTGGCTAAGCCCTTAATTAACATGACAAAAAAGAAAGCAAAGGACCCTGTTGAGTGGGAGGACGAAAGTGTAGAAGCCTTTGTAAAATTGAGAAATGCCCTATGTTCAGCACCTGCCTTAGGCATGCCTGATTATAAAAGAGAATTTGCATTATTCTGTCATGAAAGAGAAAATTGTGCACTTTCTGTCTTAACTCAGAGACATGAATTAGAAAGACGTCCTATAGCATATTTTTCTGCTACATTGGACCCAGTAGCAGCCGCGTTGCCAGGATGCTTAAAAGCAGTGGCGGCTACTTGTTTGAGCATTGAACAGAGTGAGTCAATTGTGATGGGACACCCTGTAAAAGTGTATGTTCCACATGCAGTTGTCATTCTGTTGACAAGAACCCGAACTCAGCATCTTACTCCTAGTCGGCTGACTAAATACGAAAGAATCATAATGGGTGCTGAAAATGTGAACATGGTAAGGTGTACTATAATAAATCCAGCAACCTTACTACCAGACCCATATCATGAGAGAATCAAAGATGATGAAGACGATGAACATGATTGTATACAAATTACAGAATTATGCACAAAACCACGCCCAGATATAGAGGAACAGCCTCTTAAAAAGCCAGACAGGGAGCTATTTGTTGATGGTTCATGTCAAAGACATGAAGATGGTAAACTAACTGCTGCCTATGCGGTATGTGAATTAACTGGAATAGTTGAAGCATCTTATTTACCAGGAGTCAAATCTGCACAAGTAGCTGAATTGATTGCGTTGATAAAAGCATGCAAAATTGGGAGGAATCAGAGAGTAACCATATTTACAGATAGCCAATATGGTTACGGGGTTGTGCACGATTTTGGCCAACTATGGATGCAGAGGGATTTCATGACTTCTTCAGGATCCCCCATTAAAAATGGACAATTTGTAAGGGAATTGCTAGAAGCAATACAATCACCAAAAGAATTGGCTGTGGTGAAATGTGCCGCACACCAGTCAGGAGATGACTGGGTGGTAGTCGGCAACAGATATGCAGATCTGGTGGCTCAACATTGTGCCAAAACCAGAATGTCAGGCAATAAGAGGGTGGAAAGAATGGGAATCAGCTGCCAACTTATGCTGTATATGCCACCTGAAACTTGGAATGAGGTGAAGAAATTGCAAGATGAGGTTGATGAAAGTGAGAAGAATTTGTGGATCAAAGTGGGTTGTTCGCAAAGAGGAGATGATGAAGTATGGATCAGTGCTGATGGCAGACCAGTCATGCCAGACTGTTTACTCTCACAAATGGCTAGAATGCATCATGGAGACACACACATAGGGAGAGATGCAATGATTAGGCTGTTCAGACAAAATTGGTACAATCCCAAATTCAGGGCTGGTGCAGAGAGTCTTTGCCAGAGATGTCTAACTTGCCAGATGCATAATCCGGAGAGGAAGACAGTAATTGGATTTGGGAAAATTGGAAAGGCAGAGGGTCCATTTATGAGACTTCAGTTTGATTTCATACAGTTACCACCATGTAGAGGGCTGAAATATGTACTAGTCATAGTGTGTCTGTTTTCAAAGTGGGTGGAGGCTTACCCTACTAGGAGAAATGACAGCATTACAGTTGCAAAACTGTTGCTACGAGAGCTCATTCCAAGGTCTGGTTTTCCAGTAACTTTGGAATCAGATAGAGGAAAACATTTTAACAGTGAAGTGATTCAAATAATCTGTGAAGCATTTCAAATCAAACAGAAACTGCACTGTGCATATCGTCCAGAAGCTTCTGGAGTGGTTGAACAATTGAATGGCACTATAAAGTCAAGACTGGGAAAAATGTGTGCATCAACATCATTAGAGTGGCCAGATGCATTACCACTCGCTTTAATGGGACTCAGAAGTATACCTGACAGAACCACAGGATTGAGCCCTCATGAAATAATGATGGGAAGAGCAATGAGACAAACACATGTTCCCACAAACAAACTGGTGAATATATCTGATGATATGGTTCTGGACTATTGCAAAGGATTGGCTGACCTAGTGCGTTCTGTCTCTCATCAGTTTGGAGAAGACACAGTTTCCAGGCAGCCCGAGCAAGAACATGATCTGAATCCTGGTGACTGGGTGGTAGTGACAAATCACACCAGAGAAACGTGTCTATCACCTAGATGGGGCAGACCGTGTCAAGTCATACTGACAATGAATACAGCAGTGAAGTGTGCCAGATTTCCTAATTGGATTCATGTAAGTCACACTAAGAGAGTACCAGATCCCGAGGAAGAGAATCCTCAGACAACGCCAATCACTGAAGAAGCTGAAGGTTGCCCAGCTGAAGGATCTCAGGTTCGAGATTCCGGAGAAGCTGAAGAAGAACAACCGAGCACAAGTCAGGATTGGATACCGGTGGTAGAGATTCCTGAAATATACCACAGAACAAGAAGTCAAGCGAAATTGGAAGAAATTGAAGAAGATCAGATAGGTGAAGAAGAAGCAGTTCAGGAACAAGAAGAAAAGACATTAAGAAATCCTGAACAAGGTCAGATAGGGAAAGGAAACTGGACTCAAAACAGTGAAGACCTAATAGACTTTGAACAGGGACAGACAGGTCTAGAAGAATCCGGTCAGGCTGCAGAAGTTCACAGTGCAATAAGCCCTGATCAGAACAAGTTAGATCAAGAAGAGTACACAGAAGAAGAAAACCTTGAAAAACATGAACTTGAAGAAATAAATAAAGAACAAGGTCAGTTATTGGAAACTCACAGCGGAGCTGTTACAGAGAAACCAATTAGACCTGAAAAGGAGCAAACAAGAAACACAGTAATTGAAGAACACGAAACAGTGCTAAGCAGTGAAATTAACGAGATCTCTAAAGACGAAAACAAAGAAACAGTGCCAATAAAGAAAACAAGAAAAGGAGATCATTGGCCGAGTGTCATTAAAAGAGTAAAGTACCACATAACAACCAGAAGTGAAGATCCAGATCAAGTACCTGAAGTAACAAGTCAAACTGATCAAGAGAAAAAGACAGAGAAAAGAAGAAGTAAAAGACTGAAACTTGTGAATAACAAATTTAAGGGTCCTGACTGGACTTATATCATTCTTGAAGATTTTGAAAGCTCAGAATCAAGTGACAGTGGTGGCGAAGGAACAAGTGCAGAATTGACATACGAAGAAGAAACAAGACCACCCTGACTAAGCAAAAGAATAAGCTAAAGAAAAGAAGAAAAGATAAGAAGAGCAATTTTCCTTGTCGAAAAATGCCTGACGATAGAGTTACTGGGAGACCAAAACAGAAATGTTGTAGAAGATGCTGTGCAATATGCATATGTAGTCTAGTAATGGTGCTTATAGTATGGTTAGTCCTGATTGTAGCAATTCCTTACCTTATGATAATAGATAAAAAGATTAATAATGAAACTAAGGAGAGGACAGCAAACATGAAGGGCAATAGAGTAGAACTAATGGCAGAAGATGAGGCAGAAATTCATCATGAAGTAGCTGACAACGACACTAGTTTGAATGTTTTCACAAAGTTATTATTTCAATATGTAGACACCATGGAAGTTAGTAATTGTTATGTCTGTATGAAGTTACCTGAATCAGTAGCAGAAGGATTAACATATCACCATTTACCACTGACATATGGCATATCATGTAGTGTTTTGTCTAGTTTATTTTATAGAACAGGGAAACTTCAGTATTATTATTCAAACTTAGATGTGATATTTTCTGAGGTTCCGATTCGCAAGAGTATGAACCCAGTGCTTAGTAGTCAAGACGCACAGTTTATGGGAGAATTTGTCTTAACAATGAAATCAATAGACATAACACATGCACATAGACACAATCTAACATGTTCCTTACTTGAAGAAGAAAAGATATTTTTGAATTTAGTAGAAGATAGAAGACAAGATTTTCAAAAGAAAGCTTCTGAGCATAAGGCTCATTTACCACCTTGGGCTGAGAAAGAAGGGAGTTACACACCTGGCAAGGCTCAAGCTGCTATGGCTCTGGATTTTGTAAAGACACGAAAAATTTGTCTTCATAGGTTAAAGACTGATTTTAACAATGTTTTCATCGGTACCAGTGAATGTGAACACAATTTTTTAATTCTTGGAGGTTGGGGACTCAAAGGAGGAACAGATTCAGTTTTTCCTGGAATCTATTATGTGTGTGGGAATAAGGCTTACTTTAGGCTTCCTGCACGGTGGTATGGAAGTTGTTATTTTGGAATAGTATTTCCAAAGATATACCACGTAAAAAGAAACACTGAGAGCAATGAAAACAATAGCGAATTAATACGTAGTAAAAGAGCTAGTTTTTCAGAAATTGTAGGTGATATATTTGGTGCATTGATACCTTCAGTGGGAATAATTCTGAACTCAAGGAAAATATGTAAATTGTCTACAGTAGTTGTTCGTTTATCAACGGATACTGCTGGAGGATTTCTAATGATTAATGCGGAAATGGTTGTGATTAGGTCTATGGTTATGCAAAATCGACTTGCTCTTGATATTATATTGGCAAAAGAGGGCGGAGTCTGTAAATTATTGAAGACGAAACATTGTTGCACTTATATTCCTGATAAGAGTGCAGAAATTGGAACGTATATACAGAATATAACTAAACTTGAGAAAGAACTTAAACCTCTGGAAGTTGATAGTGTATGGGAAAGATTGACAAATAGTATCTCGTCAATTGGAACCTGGTTTGCTAATATAGGGAAAGGACTTATAGGTCAAATATTAGTACCCTTAGCAGGGATAGCAATAATAATTTTGGCTATAACAATATGGTGCAAATGCTGTAAAAGGAATGGAACGTATAAGGCGACAGGAAGAGGAAAGAAACGAAAGGTAGATGAAATCGAACTTGAAGAATGGAGAAGTGAATTATACAAGAAATTAAAAGGAGATTGTAAAAATAGAAAGAGTAAAGATGAGAATGAAGTAATTTGCTAGAAGTTGGCATCTGATTGAGGGTAATGTTTTTGATGGCTCAGAAACGCCATCAGAGAGGGGATTGATGGAGCAAGGTTTCATAAATGAAACTTGCTTGTATTCAATCCTCCTCACAGTATTAATTTATTAAACTTGTATTGTTAATACTAACCTTTGCATTCATGACACAAAAGAAAGGGATGCTTGCCTATGTGTTTTACTAATGAATAATGCTTGTTTGTAATTCAAAATGGCCGCTATGCGCGGGAAAGCTCAATGCGCATGTCGCAACCATATCACATGGTGTGACGTCTTTCTTTGCTTGGTGGGAAACTTCTGCTTCTGCGCAGTGTGCATTAAAATGGCTGCTTGATGTTTTCACATGCTTCAGCTTGCTCTCATGTCATTACTAAATTGTCGTTTCCTAACCCTACTAACGCGGGTTAGAATATATAATTAAATGGGAATAGAATAGAAAAAGTGGGTATACAGTGAAACATTTTATTTGTGATTCTAATATTTTCTTCTTGCACTTTTATTAGTTCGTAAACTTGGGCCTGGGTTGGTGTTCTGAAACTCGAGAGGCAAATGGTTCTGCGCATGTGTCCTGTGTGCCTGCCAAATGAAGTCAACCTGGACGAAGTCCAAGGGTGCGTCCTGATGGCCGAAGATGTTGTACTATTGCTTTTCCTGTCGCACATTGATACAATGTCTGTGAAAATTGGTTTACATTTGTCATAAGACGGGTGGGAAATAAAGCGAATGTATTAATTTGAAGGGGTGGGAACGTAAAGACAATAGGCTTTACAATTTAGGCCAAATTGATATGGTGCGAGAATCCACCCCTGTCCCTGTCCAATCAGAAGTAGTGGTCCCATATTTTAGTAACATTAAGGGGAGGTACATGGGCGTAGAAGGGTATAATAGAATATAGCATTAGTTAATTAGTGGAAAAGAGCATTGCGTTCATGAAGAACAGGCGTCCATGCTGCCAGAGCGCTCTTAGCTCCAAACCGCCAAGCTGACCGATTGCAGACTGAGTCCCTGTCCAGAAGAGGTCCTGAGGAGGGGGCGGCAGAGTCCATTAGAAGGAAGGCACGGGAGAATCGAGGAGAAGCCGAGTATCAGAGAGGGGAACGACGCAGGCGTCGTTGTAGAGAGGTCACCGGTCCTGTCCTGATCCTGGAGGAGGTCTTTGCTCTTCATCCTTCCTGGGTCCTATTATTCCAACTCCTTGGCTAAGGGGTTTGGTTCTCGCACTTAGGTAAATATAATGCAACCTTTAGTTGCGCTGCTGTCTCTATCCTCTCCTCTTCTTTAAACACCGTCATTGATTAGCAATAATCATTTCTATGCTTAATCTTGGGTATTGCGATTAAGTACCATGTGGCTCTATATTTTACTCTGCTAAATCTTTAGATAAACATTTTAAAACTTCCTGACTCAGTGGTTATTTCAGGATTATGTACTATAAATGAATGTCACTCATTTTAAATTTCCCAATTAGCAAAGGATTCATTGGTAAGTCATTACTCTTCAATCAGAAGGTAATTGGTAGCAGGGATTTTGATAGAGAGTAACAACTGATAAAACCCAGCGTAAGTATTAGCGTAGTATGAATGTATGGGCCCAAGTGAGTATCTGGTGTACGAATGCTGTTTGCTAATATCGCGCTGGATCATTATTGCTTGCTACACAATATCGATGTATGTCTTAAGACCCTCACATTCGGTGTCTCAACAGAAATTGATAGCCCACTATTTGTTGAGTACAAATATGCGTTAACACATTTATGTGGATTATATATAGGAAATTAGGAAAAACAGGACAAATGTCCAAATGTACAATACATTGAAAACGACAACGCATGGGGCAATAATGAACGAAATATGTACCCAGGTTTTGAGTCATAAAGTTTGTTTTGTTGTGACAAAGAAAAGACTACACAAGAGGATGTATACAATGTATGTTGTCTATGTCTATGCTTGCGTAATTTGCACGTCTTTCACCTTGCACCAGTCACTTTAAAAAGCACTACCTACTGACGTAGCGTTGTCATGTGAACAAGGCTTCCAAGAGCCGAAACGCGTAATGGTTGTCAGAAAATAAAGGAATACTAGCACGCATATCGTGGTCTGTGCCCATTTTGTTGGAGAAAGGAGAACTGCAGCAACAGCGGAATCTATGCGATATATATATATATATATATAGTCTCCAAGTTTGCCCTGTAATTGAAGACGCACTCCACAGCAGGTGATTGGCAAAATCATTTATTTCAACAAGAACTTGTGTTTTATTCCAATTCGATGTCTCCTTTCGCCTGACGCGTTTCGGAGCCTCGCGCTCCTTCCTCATAGGCATTCAGGATTCACAGGTGGTTGCTGGCTGACCACCATCCTTCGGGTTGCTAATCATTTATTAGGCCTCCGGTGTGCCTCCCCAATGGGTTTATGTTGCAATGCACGTTGGGATTTGTTGTCCATTTCAAGCCCACTTTCACCCTCCAGTGGGTCCACGTGAGTTCTGAAAAATTAAAAGGAAAAGTAATGTACAAGCCCTCCATTGAGCCTTAGAGGAAAAAACAAGTTCCTCGGTAGTTTGCCTGCTGTGCCGTTAACGGAATTCGAACAGTTCACATTCCAGCGGCCCCACCTCAGTACTCCAGGCGGTGCAGTCCTCCACAGCCGAGGCCGCCGTGAGTTATATTTTCCAAGTTTGCCCTGTAATTGAATACGCACTCCACAGTAGGTGATTGGCAAAATCATTTATTTCAACAAGAACTTGTGTTTTATTCCAATTCGATGTCTCCTTTCGCCTGACGCGTTTCGGAGCCTCGCGCTCCTTCCTCATAGGCATTCAGGATTCACAGGTAGTTGCTGGCTGACCACCATCCTTCACGTTGCTAATCATTTATTAGGCCTCCGGTGTGCCTCCCCAATGGGTTTCTGTTGCAATGCACGTTGGGATCTGTAGTCCATTTCACGCCCAACTTCACCCTCCAGTGGGTCCATGTCAGTTCTGAAAAATTAAAAGGAAAAGTAATGTACAAGCCCTCCATTGAGCCTTAGAGTAAAAAACAAGTTCCTCAATAGTTTGCCTGCTGTGCCACTAACGGAATTCGAACAGTTCACATTCCAGCAGCCCCACCTCAGTTCTCCGGGCGGTGCAGTCCTCCACAGCCGAGGCCGCCGTGAGTTATATTTTCCAAGTTTGCCCTGTAATTGAAGACGCACTCCACAGCAGGTGAATGTGAACTGTTCGAATTCCGTTAGAGGCACAGCAGGCAAACTATTGAGGAACTGCACCGCCCGGAGTACTGAGGTGGGGCCGCTGGAATGTGACTACAGATCCCAAAGTGCATTGCAACATAAACCCATTGGGGAGGCACACCGGAGGCCTAATAAATGATTAGCAACGTGAAGGATGGTGGTCAGCCAGCAACTACCTGAGAATCCTGAATGCCTATGAGGAAGGAGCGCGATGCTGCGAAATGCGTCAGGCGAAGGGAGACATCGAATTGGAATAAAACACAAGTTCTTGTTGAAATAAATGATTTTGCCAATCACCTGCTGTGGCGTGCGTCTTCAATTACAGGGCAAACTTGGAAAATATAACTCACTGCGGCCTCGGCTGTGGAGGACTGCACCACCCGGAGAACTGAGGTGGGGCCGCTGGAATGTGAACTGTTCGAATTGCATTAGCGGCACAGCAGGCAAACTATTGAGGAACTTGTTTTTTACTCTAAGGCTCAATGGAGGGCTTGTACATTACTTTTCCTTTTAATTTTTCAGAACTCACGTGGACCCACTGGAGGGTGAAATTGGGCGTGAAATGGACTACAGATCCCAACGTGCATTGCAACATAAACCCATTGGAGAGGCACACCGGAGGCCTAATAAATGATTAGCAATGCAAA
The DNA here is from genome assembly GCA_963921515.1 of Calotriton arnoldi. Taxonomy (NCBI): domain Eukaryota; kingdom Metazoa; phylum Chordata; class Amphibia; order Caudata; family Salamandridae; genus Calotriton; species Calotriton arnoldi. Next base: position 661,675 of record CAWUFW010006990.1, read on the forward strand.
GGATGGTGGTCAGCCAGCAACTACCTGTGAATCCTGAATGCCTATGAGGAAGGAGCGCGAGGCTCCGAAACGCGTCAGGTGAAAGGAGACATCGAATTGGAATAAAACACAAGTTCTTGTTGAAATAAATGATTTTGCCAATCACCTGCTGTGGAGTGCGTCTTCAATTACAGGGCAAACTTGGAAAATATAACTCACGGCGGCCTCGGCTGTGGAGGACTGCACCGCCCGGAGAACTGAGGTGGGGCCGCTGGAATGTGAACTGTTCGAATTCCGTTAGCGGCACTGAGGCAAACTATTGAGGAACTTGTTTTTTACTCTAAGGCTCAATGGAGGGCTTGTACATTACTTTTCCTTTTAATTTTTCAGAACTCACATGGACCCACTGGAGGGTGAAAGTGGGCGTGAAATGGACTACAGATCCCAACGTGCATTGCAACATAAACCCATTGGGGAGACACACCGGAGGCATAATAAATGATTAGCAACGCGAAGGATGGTGGTCAGCCAGCAACTACCTGTGAATCCTGAATGCCTATGAGGAAGGAGCGTGAGGCTCCGAAACACGTCAGGTGAAAGGAGACATTGAATTGGAATAAAACACAAGTTCTTGTTGAAATAAATGATTTTGCCAATCACCTGCTGTGGAGTGCGTCTTCAATTACAGGGCAAACTTGGAAAATATATATATATATAGATATATATAGATATATATCCAGAGGATTGTATGAATACAGCTACATATTTAGGTGACCAAATTGGATAGAGTGAGATCATTTCTAAATGGTGAACAGGGTCCACTGATCTAATTTAGATCCAATGATCTAAAAACAGTTTTGAAAACCTTCAACACTGAATTGTTTACTGAGGGCCTGTAGAGTGGAAGGGCCATGCAGCAGGTACTAGGTATCCATGCTGGGCACTAGAGCCAGGTGTGCATCGCTGAATGCTTGGAATAACAGATTTGTAGGCTGGACAAAAGGAATGAATGGATGAATGAATTCATGAATAATTAATCTATTGATTATTGAATGAATGACAGATTTATAAAGAGCAAACAGTTGCCCACAACCAGACATCCCAGCACTAGGAAAGTAAGCAGTCTGCAGGAGCGAAGATTTAAGGTGAATTAAATAACAACATTTTAAGATGTTTACTAGAGATGGCTACTAACAGATCATCACTTTAGAGTGAAGGTTGTTTCAGAGCTTGGCGGTCCAAACCCGGAAAAACTGACCACCACAGCTAGTTCAGGAGAAGAGAGGTCTGCATACCAAGTTACTCATTGAAAAGTGCAGTGTGCAGTGTGTGCTCTGAAACATAAGGTTTCATCAGACTGTATTGAGGGGGGTCCTAGAGTACATCTGGCTTTATAAGTGACTAACCATAACTTTAAATTGGACTCACTTATGAACAAGGAGCCAATGAAACTCTCAAAGCTGAGCAGAGATGGACCATCCAGTGGTTCTTGGCCTTTTTCAAGGTCTCTGAAAACCAAGGGTCTGATAGGGGGGTGCGCGAAGGATGATGGGGTGAGGCAGGTGGAATGGTGTCTAAAGCTGACATAAGTAACATGTTAAGCTCTTTCACTTCCAAGGTACTATTACTGTTAGAGAGGGGAAGAAAGAGTGAATGTATGGTGAATGTTTGGTCTTCACAGTCATAACAGGTAGTAATAAAACTTCAATATCTGATATCCACCACCATGAAGTAGAAATTTCTGTATTATTTAATGCTTCTAGAGGGATTTCTTGTATAGTAGTGGGAGGGGACAGGTAACTACTACCATCAAAGTGCTCCTCTGAGGAACTTGGATCAGAGGCAGTTTATATAATAAAAGCCTGATTCCTTTCACACCGTGTCAGAGCTGCAATGCTGATGTGTTTGTCTTTCTGATTCATAGCTGTCTGCAAATGGACAAAAAAATGCAAGGGTAGCATGCTCAGTTTTCTTTTGCTTTGGACAGAATTTATCATGATAAAATGCTCACAAAGGAATGTGATTGCAGGCAGAACACTTTCCGAGTATGTTATCATGTACAAGCAAAGAATGTAAAAAGTTACTGGCTATAAAGATGTCAATTTTAAATGTGTAAGTCAAGATGGACGCTTTTGTGCACGGGCCCGGTTGAACCCCACACCAAGCTACCCGCCCTCGTCTCCCAACACATGCTACATTGTATTACTTCCCGGTGAGGACAGTGATCATCATTGCAACAATGTAACTAGGGCCCAAAAAGATAGTCTTGCCGCTCAAGGTAAATCTACAATTTGTAGTATCGAGTCTGAAAGTGGCAATCCTGTGGCTTTATTAGCAGAAGTATCTGATATAACAGATTCATCCAAACAGACAGCTCAGGTGGCACAACAGATTTCAGTGGCTGACATGGATTTACAGGCCTTAGGTAAATTGGGTTACTTGGAGAGTGACATTGCACCTTTCCCAGGGTGATAATAATCCAATTTTGACAGTAAATACTACAGATACTACAAATGTAAATGTAGTGGGTATTACTGAGCAATTGAGTCCCAGAAGTGACATGGCTATTGTGCACTGCACAGGCAATAAGGTACTCACTCAGGATCTGGCTGGGTCCAATGGGACTGATGTATCTAAAAAGCACAGGGTTGGTTCCAACCCCTTGAGTTGGAAAGGTGGAATAAGTGCTGGTTTGCTCTTATCTGACAGTCATACTGACAAACACTCAGCGCTGACAAGCATCATCAATAGAAGGGCATTAGTAACCGAGCCAAAGGAAAATATGATGTGGCAATGGATGATGAAATAGCCAAGCTGAAGGAAATTATGATGTGGCAATGGATGATGAAAGGATCAAGAAAGAGGAAAGGATACGCTTTCAATGGTACGGTCATCAGGAAGTTAAGTCCTGGACAGCAAGTGCGTCAATGTGAGGCACACAGTATAATGAAAGAGCAGGATCTCCCACCCAATATTAATCTTGGTACTGCTAAGGAGCTGGGTATAATGGCTGGTGGTCACTAATGAGATGCAGAGTGTTGCTCAGGCCACACCCTAGTGGGAAGCTCGGTTGCTAGCTGCTTGAATAACTCTAATTTGTTACTACAACTACTGGAAACTGAATATGAGCAGATGACTGTCCTCCCCACCAACAACTTAAAGCCATTGGTAGCCACTGTTATTGAACGTATTGAACACATCGATAGGAGGCCTCACAGCACTATGCCAAGTTAAGAGCAAAAATAGTCCAATTATAGCAGGTACCTTCAGAAATGACTGTGAAAGTTTTGCCTTGACTTTTGAGAGGCTTGAGCTACAACAAAGTATGGTCGATACAGAAGATATTGAATCCCAGTGTGGGTTGGAATTAACACCACTAATAAAGGTTATACACAGGAAGACAATAGCCTTGATAAAGTCGCGGGATTAATTCCCATGTAAGCGACGAAACACGTGTCGGCTGTCTGAACATCGGAAAATAAAAAGGAAAAAAGAAATAAGAACTTACCTACTTGTATTTTACTTATGCTCACATCAAGCATGTTTATGTATATTGTGACATGACAGACGTGTGCTGAGGAATTCCTTTGTATATCTGTCAATTGGCCAAGGCCATTTTGTATTTTGAGGAGGTCAGTGGTTCTCTTCACCTTGCAGCACCGTGATCAATACAGCAAGTAAATATCAAATATTTGTGTTATCTCTCCCGAGTGGCGCCTTCATTTACCCAACTAAATACCACTGCTCATTAGGTGCATCCAAGGCAATTAGGAAGCATGAAACCCAACTGTTGCAAGTTTAATCCAAATTGGAGGACCTGGAGAATCAAAAATGCCGCAACAATGTTATGTTATGTTAGATACATTTGTATAGCGCATCCCAGCGCTAGCGGACGGGAGGCCAAGGAGAGTGAAGCTAGATGGACAAAAACAGCCAGGTTTTTAATCTGTTTTCTAAATGCCCAATGATCTTGTGTGCTGCGTGCACACACACAGTGAAGCTAGATGGACGAAAACAGCCAGGTTTTAATCTGTTTTCTAAATGCCCAGTGATCTTGTGTGCTGCGTGCAGCAACTGGAATGGAGTTCCATAGGGCAGGGGCCAAAGCCCTAAAAGAGCGCCCCCCCAGCTCTACACCTACGTACTCGGGGAGTGCAGGCCAGATGCAGGTCTGCGGAGAGCAGTGCTCGCACTGGAACATATGATGTACAAAGCCCCTGCAGTATCTGGGGACCCTGGCCGTGTAAGATCTTATGAGTGGTGCAGAGAGTTTTAAACTGAATTCTCTGTTTGATAGGCAGCCAATGAAGATGGCGCAGAAGATGGGAAGTATGACAGTGCTTAGGGAGGGCAAAGAGAATGCGGGCAGCCGCGTTCTGTGCCCGTTGGAGTCTCTTGGTGACAGTTTTATTCACACTAAGTAGAAGTCCATTACAATAGTCAAGACGTGACTGAACCACCGATTGAATAATCACTTGTCGAGTAGGAGCATCAAAAAACCCCGGAATGGGTTTCAGACCGTGTAGGTGGCCAAATCATGTACCTGCCACCTTTTTGGCGTGAAGCTCGAATGAGAGGGCGTTGTCCATCAGGACCCCCAAGTTCTTGACTACACTTTTTGGTTGGGGAGGGGTGCCCAGGGCCGCAGTCCACCAATGATAGTCCCATTTATGGGTATCGCGACCTACCAGGAGCACCTCCGTTTTCGAGGAGTTGAGTTGTAAATAGTTATCCACCATCCAGTCTGAGATGGCCAAAACGTCTTCACGGAATTTCAGTTGGTCTAGATCTGGATTGTTGGAAAAGGTGAATATCAATTGCGTATCGTCAGCATACGATATCATGTTAATATTCCGGGCTTTGGCCAGGAGGGCCAGAGGGCGTATGTACACATTGAACAACGTAGGGCTCAGGGCAGAGCCTTGGGGGACACCACTGCTGAGGGGTAGATGCCAGAAAAGTAGGGAGGGGTGTGCATCTGAAAGAGCGTTCAGATAGAAAAGACACAAACCAGGCCAACGCCTTGCCTCTGACCCCGATCTCCCCAAGTCGTTGAAGCAGAATATTATGGGAGACCGTGTCAAAGGCCGCACTCAGATCGAGTAAAATCAGTGCCGTAGTGTTGCCCTCATCCAACGTTGCCCTCAGCTGCTCTGTGACCACCAGAAGAGCGGATTCCATAGTACTATGTCTAGGCCGGAACCCATTTTGTGATCTGTCCAAAATCTCATAAGCTTCCAGATATTTGGTCAGGGTGAAGTTAACATGGGCCTCCATAATCTTGGTCAAATATGGGAGCAGAGAAATTGGCTGAAAATTTTCCGGCAGAGATGCATCTAGTGCTGGCTTTTTCAACAGGGGGATAACCTTGGCATGCTTCCATGATTTGGGGATTTCTGACAACTGGAGCGATCTATTAATCAGTTCCCTACCCTCAGTCATAAGACAGTCCTGGAATTTCCTGAAGGTGTCCGGTTTTACTGGATCATCAGGAGAACCTGATTTAACCTTTACTGCCAGGACGTCCAGGTCTTTAAGAGACAAATATGGTAGGTCTTGAGGAAAGTAGGGGAGATCAGGTGAACTAGTAGTCGCCCAGGATTTGGAAGCATCCATTCTGGAGTCGAGTGCATTGTAAATGCACTCTACTTTATTGATGAAATAACGTGCCAGTGATTCACAGTGGAAGTTGGTGGATATGATATTGTTAGTTCCTGCTGGGGGTTTTATCATATCATTCATAAAAGAGAAGATAGTTTTAGAGGGGTTGGGACTCAATGTGATCAGAGTGGTGTAGAACGCGGCTTTAGTCTTTTGGACTAATTTGTGGTAGGCTTTAATAGCCTTCCTGTAGATATTTTTTGCAATGGGATCATAGGTGCGCCTCCAGATTCGTTCCAAAATGTTACAATGTTTCTTTTCCAGCACCAAGGTCTCGTTATACCAAGCGTGCAATTGCATACGTTTGGCGCTGGTCAGTTTCTTTAGAATACAGTTGTTAATCCAACCCCTAAAGGCTCTATCAGCTGCCTCCAAATCAATAGGCCAATCGGGGCGTGACGATTTTAGGGTGGACACAAAGGCTGATGCGTCCAGTTTGTGCCAGGGACGCCTCATGGAAGGCTGATGAGAGGTCCGCAAAGGAGCGCTGGCAAGACCGAGGCACATAGGGATAAGAAAATGATCATTCCAGGTCAGCGGGAGGGGGGTGTGGACTTTGAGAGATCGAATATTAGAAAATACTGGATTGAGTAAGTGGCCCTCAAGATGTGATGGTCCCTCAACTAGCTGAGTTAGTTGGCAGGCATCCATGTCTCCCAAGATGTTGGTAATATCCTGGGAGCCAAGGCGTTCCAGATGTAAATTGAGATCGCCTATAATGCTCAGGTTGGCTGTCTCTAGGACGAGAATAGATGCAGTGTATGCTAGGGCTTCATCAAAAGCCCTCGCAGGCCCTGGTGGGCGGTAAATGAGGAGCCCAGTGAAAGTGAAATTGTGTGATATTGTGATTTTAAACAGGGCGCTTTCACAGTCTGGGATAGTCTGAGGGGAGAGAGTGCAGGGAAAAACAGATTTAAATATTACTGCTAGACCACCTCCCCTACCGCATTGTCTGTTCTGTGAGAGCATCGTATAGCCTATAGGGAGGGCCAAAGCAGGAATTGCCACGGAGTCAGTTGTTAACCAGGTTTCCATCAAAAAGAGTATATCCGGTGCGGAATCCTGAAGAAGATCAAATATTTCTTCATGGTGCTTTACAAGAGACCTGCAGTTAAGGCTGTAGATATTAATGTTTATAGAGCTGGAGGCATCATGGGAAGCCCCAGACCCCACCCTGGCTCTAAACCCACACTTATTACACTTCCTTTGGGGAGGTGTCTAGGTGCCAATTGTGATCTACACAAGTCACTTTGGGTTGCAAGGCAAGCAGACACTCCCGAAGGTAGATATGTCTCTGAGAATTCCCCGGACCAGGGGTCCTGGCGCCTGGCGACGTACAGGCGCGGACAGGCACAGACGGGCTTGCCTTAGGTGCGCCTTTGGCACGCCAGCGGAGCGCCCGCTGCGTGCGTCTGTGATGGCATTCTGTTTAAATGGAGGAGCGCGGGAAGTGAGCCCGCCTCTTCCGCGTCCCAGAAGTGGATCACCCGCAGGAGGCCGAGCAAGCGGTCGGGGAACGCCCTCCACTCAAACGGCACAAGCCGCGGTGGACCAGGGCTACGACCAGAAAGTATGGAGTGCAAGGGGAGCGATAAGTACGTCCTAAGCGACGCCAAGGAATAGGAGGGGAAGATCAAAGAGTCAGGTAGAATAAAATAGAACCTTAAAATCAGTGACAAACTGTTAAAATACAAGTAAAATTCGTCTCACGAAGCTAGCGCCTCTCTTAGCTGGCGCGTGCTGGAGATTCCCAATTGGAGAGAAGGGGGCGAGCCTCGGTTAGTTATTCAATTGCTTCAACTTGCTTTTCTGGAGTTGTCAGATTGGGACTTCCACTGCCAGATGCAACATGCACATCGGTGTCGTGGGCAACCACATATAGTAACATTGATAGTCCACACCTAATTTTGATATATATTGGGAACTTCCTCTTGCGACAATCAGTCTATGCAAATGCACGGCATACTGCTCTGGTAAAGGTTGACTTAATTTTTTTTTAAGTGTTGTCTGATTTTTGTAAGTTAACAATGGACCGTAGGTGGAAGTTGCATCAAATGATTGACTTATTGAAAGCAGTGGGGGCACAAGTTTCCCTTCAGGTGCCTGTATGTTTAAAAATCCTATGTATGGTAAAACATGAATCTGCTTCTCAGAGGATAAAGCTGCTACTACTCTCCGGCAGTGGCAAAAATTGTTTGGAAGGGACGGAATGATTGATGGCACTGTTAAGTGAAATCATAATGCAAATTCTCCTGAATTCAAATTCTATATACAAGTTTCTCTATTGCATCTGATGGACCCACAAAAACAGTAATTCAGAAGTTTACAAGAAAGGAGTAGATTATACTCAAGGAACAAATAGAGGTTTAATGATGATTGATATTGAGTTATCAAATCTGAGCTTTTTCTTCTTTCTTTTCATGCTTTTTTCCATGTTTTTTTCTTTTTGCTTGCTTGGTTGCTGAGGGGTGCTGGAGGATGGTGGGCAGGGGAGTGGGTTGGAGGGGATAGGTCACACTAAGGACTGTCAATTAGGTCTGACATCCGATGTGTGCGTGATTTTTTGCTCAGTAAAAGTAGGTGGGTTGGTTGTGGGTGAATGTGTTTGATTGGTGAACTATTCTTGCACATGGGTGGGCTTCTGAGGGTAGCGGGATAAAATTGGTTGGTATGGTCACTGATATTGTAACTTTTATCAATTGGATATGTTTCCAGTGCACAATAGGGGGAGTGAAAGAAGAGTAATAATAATGCACATTGTCTCAGTTTAAATTGATTTGTTGGAATGTGGATGGGTTGAATCGCCCAATGAAACAAAGATTGGTTAGAGAGAAGATTTTAGCTTATAAACCTAAAGTTGTGTGTTTCACTGGAACTCATGTGGCTTTTGAGGACCGGGTCTTGCTCTGGCAATTGAGCTATGATTTTGTTGTGAGTACTGCCCAACAGGTTTCTATTCAAAGAGTTGTCATATTAAGCTCTCAACATCTTAAATATACCATTCTCAAAACAGCATCGGATGCTAAGGGTATGTGGGTAATCACACAGATTAAAGTACAGAAAAACATCTATACTATTTATGTGTTGTATAACCCAAATATTGATGACTCAAGTATGTTTGCCAAATTGAATCTCGAGCTAGCACACTGGCCTGGGGAGTTGATTTTGCTCCGGGATTAAAATTGTGCAATTAGTAATAAAATTAATACGACAAACAGAGCTGCAACTTCACGTACGGTGAAAATTAGGCAATCAATAATTAAAATAACCATGGTTCATGACTAGTATATCTTTGAAGGATGTTTAACTCAGAAATGTTGGGATATACTTTTTATTCAATACCACACAAACACTATTCTATGATTGATATGGTGTATTTGAAGGAGGGGATGATACCTCAATCTAAAATAGACATTTGTCCTAAGATTACCTCTGACCACAACCTCATACTTGTCACACTTCAGTTGTCAGATTTGGGTAAGGAAAGGCGAAGAAGGACATTCCACTGGTTGCTATTACTGAATCTAGATTATAAACCCAGAATGACTAATTTACTGAGAGAGTTTGTGGATTCCACTGCTACAGGCATGGTCTGGGATTCCATGAAGGCCTATATATATACGAAGTGTGACCACTCAGTTTAGTCTAAAACAAGACAAAATATTTTGAGAGAGAGCTCATGAGGCATATAGTCAGGTTTGAGATTTTTACACAGAAATACATGGCTGTGCAGTAGTCCCCCAGCAGTATGAGATAGATGATTACTTGCAAGGGCAGGAATATCCCATTTGAGCCTGTCAGAAATTCACTGTTTGTAGGAAAATATTACTTTGTTAGAAGTAGAGAAAGCTATTAGGTCTCTATCGTCAGGAAAAGTGGCTGGTGACCAAGCTATACCAGTCAAATTTTATAAAATATTTGTAGAACAACTAATCCTGTATCAATGCTGGTGGTGATATACCAGAATCTTGGAATTATACTAATATAATTAGCTCCACCCACTAATATGATTAGCTTCACCCAAGGAACGCCTTCCTGGGGCAGAGTAACACAATGCAGTGATTTGTGTTGCGTTGCGTTGCGTTACTCTCGATTTTTGCAAGCAGCACAGGGCCCCGTAAGGTGGCTTTGCGTGGCTGATAAATCTTACTTAGTAGATGCGTAGCTCTTGCTCTCCATTGCATTCCGCAAGGGCCATGCAACTGCATGATAAATATGCCCCAGGGCATCAGTCCTTGATAGTCTATAATCATCTCCAATGCACTTGCAGATGTCCACGTATGTGTTACAAGGGAATGAATTAGTGGGCTCTTCCACACCCCTAGGGCACTCCTATGTTAGATTTATAAAATGGAGACTGCAATCTTGAGGCTAAAAGGTAATAAGGGGCAGTGATGACTCAATTATATATGGGCCACAATATTTCTGTGTTGATCAGAGACTGCTAAATTCCTGCTCTGTCCTTGTCTTTTTACTCTTCTTTCTTGTATCTGGCATCTATGTTCTCCCGGTCCATACTTAGGAATGTTTTTTATTCTGTGTTGGATCATGATGAAATTGTCATAATGTAAAGTCGCAATTAAACCTACTCTGTGACCATAATGAATCATATAAATACATTTTAAAAAGAACAGTCATGGACCTTATCTTGCACAGTAATCTTGATGGACATGATATTTCCTAGCACATATTATATGATAATTGTTAGTTCACATCACCTATTCCATTGTGGCATGTTTTGTGAGATCGGTAATATCTTTCCTATGGCAAATAAAGACCAACACATGGACCGTAAGCAATATTTGGTTTAACTAAAAGGAATAATGTAAACTAAACCAATTTTGTAGGTAGAAAACAATGCTTTTTGAGTATATTTGTAATTAATCGAAATATTGTTGCTGTGTATAGTGGTAGATCTTAATAATTTATTTTTAATTTAGAGTTTTTTTCTTAATGTTCAGGGCATACCTAGAGTGTTTTCAGGGACCATATTCAGAACCGTCCATGAAACCTATGCCATTATAGCAAACACCTTTGTGTAAGGGGAGAATCAATAGTCATGTAGTGGTTAGTGATTAGATGGTAGTGTTATGTAATATTTTAAGTATGAATTGTGATTTGCTGTAATATTGCTCACACAACGCTGACTTTGGATCTCTACTAGGGATGCTGCCTAATTTTCTATTGAATTGCTACACACTTGAGACTTAACCTATTTCCTGATTTCTGTCTGTATACCAGTAGATATAATATGTGTATACATTATACCTACTGGCGGTCGCCAGTAGGTAGTTATAGTTAGGACCATGTTTCCATAGGAAAAGCATGTTTGCCTATATCTGTGGCACCATTTGAAGAATCTTCACGAAATGTTCCAAAACAAGTGTCATAGTAAGTCTTCTTGTGCATGGAAAAATTCGGGATGATCCGACAATGAGGGGACCGTGAAAAAGGGGGTCAAAAAAAGGTGTGTTTCCCATGTGAATTTCCTTAGGACTTGTCAACACACCTACAGCCCAAACCGCTGGACGGAATTTTACTAAAATTGGCAGAAAGGTGGATTGGTTACGCATACTCCAAATTGTCTTATTTGGCATAAATCGACTTGGTAGTTGTTGAGAAATTTAAGAAAATACAGTTAGTGATATCTGTGGGCGCGACAAATTCACGAAGAATGACAAGTTCATGCAGGGAAATGCAGAGCTCTGATTGCCTGCCAACACTTCAACAAGAAAGTATTGGCAGCCATCTTGGGACTATTTTTCAGCCTGTCCCAAAACAAATGTAAATGAAAAAAGAAAAGGGGGCAGGGTAGGAATACTCTGACCCCCTAAAGTTGCTCCTGGGGTCCCAGTGGGACCCCGCATGGCCAAAAAATCATTTTTAAAGAAATACAATTTGCATTGAATTCGCAAGATTCATAAATTTGGTGGAAAAAGAAAAAAGAAAACGAAGCGCAGGCTACCGCACTTCGTTATTAATGGGCCCCTGGGTGGGGACAGTCCCGGGGGCCTTTTTAAAATAAAGGAGGGGCACACAGGGCCCCCCTCCTGGGGCTTAATAATACCCACAGGGACCGCCACCTCCCCAGGGCTTTGGTACAAATTAATGTAGGGGAGGTCCGTACAGCCTCCCAGGCTGCCCCGGGGGCCTCCAACTCCCTGGGCCTTATGCATTTTTTATGGTAGGCCTCTCAGACTCCCCATGGCCCCAGGGAGTACCACCACCCTGGGACCATAATAAATATGCACTGAGGGGGCCTTAAGGGCACCCCCAGAGGCCCGGGGACCACCGCCTCCCTGGGGGAAGTTACTTTTTCGCAAATGGGAGGCCCTGTTCTCAGCCTTGGGGATTTCCACCTCCTGGTGCCGTCCTGTGAAAGTGAAAGGAGGAGGGTCCCCCTTCCTGGAGCCATAGATGACCCTGGGTACTGACACCCCCCAGGGCCAGCTCCTGCTATGTCCCAGGGTCCCCACCCTTGGGACATAGCTGTTACCACTCCTGCCAAGCCACAGCAAATGCTCCACTTTCAGCAAGCAAGCTGGAAGTGGAGCAAAATTGCTTTTAGAGAGAGGAAGCATGCTTAGCAGCTCCCTATATCTAAAACCAAAGCTGGTTCCAACAGGTACCATGGTGGCATTCAGGCTCCCCTGCAGTCCCAGTGGGCGCTGGGTGCCCTGGGAGCACCCAGAAGACATACCCGGGCACCATTTGGAGAGAAAAAAAAAAAGGCCGGACCCTCAAGGCCCAGATCATCCGAGGAAGGGGGGGCGCATGGCCCCCTCCCCTAAAAGTATTATAAAAAAGGCTGTACCCCGGGGCATGGGGTCCCTAGGGCCTAAATCGGTCCAGGGAGGGTGGTTGTGTGGCCCCACTCCCCTATTACAGGTATGCCAGGCCCAGTGGTATGAGGTCCCTGGGGCTGAAATTGGCCCTGGGATAGGGGCCCTATGGCCTATGGAATGAGGAAATAAACATTGGAAACTAACCTTTGGATTGCTGTGTCATTTTTCTGGTTGAGCAACTGTCTGAGACCGGAAGTGGTAGAGGATATATATATTGTCATCTATCGGAATTCTCCTGTCGAATCCTCGGGATCGATTCGTGGCTCAAGTGGGTCCACCCCTTGATAGCCTCAATTTTGAATGCTATAACAGCCCAGAAGATTAAGGTGATCAAGTGGGGGAAGGAAAGGATGGGGACAGCAGGGAGGGAGACCTGAAACAAGAACCAACACTTTGAACATAGGATATTAATCACCACAATGGTAAACAGAATCTCTTTTCTCTTATTACCTGTAAAGAAAAAGATTTTTAACAGTTCTGTACAAGAGTACACAAGGAATGTCCTATTCCCCTTATTTTGTTTTTGTTTTGCCAAGAGTTGATGGTAAGGGTAGCTGAAAGAAAGAACTAACCAGTAACTGCCAGCACATATCTGTGTGAGATCTGCATCAGTATTTGTAGTTCCATCAAGCACACACACACACACAATACCCACCAACAATAAATGAGACCAAGCGTCACAGGGGTTGAATCCTAGAAAGATCTCATGACCCCCTGTTAGGAAACAGTAAAGAACAATTATACACCAAGTGCTGGAAGTAACAAGGAATCCTAGACTGTGCTCTTGTATTTGCAAATGACCAATAATAAGTCTTATCCGGTCAATCGAGGCAATATACCATCAACATAACTTGTTTCCTCTTTGAGGGTTAACGGCCAACAGTGAAGCAATGAGTGTCATAGTAGGATGCAATTCCAAAATAATAATGTTTTGTAATTCAAAGCAGCAAGCTTCTCCGGTGAGATAAGTGCCCAACAATAGTTCTGATACTTTACACAAAGAATATAGTTCAAGGTAACCTTGCAGGGTAACCACGGTAATCCACACAAACACCTTTCCGCCACCTTACCGCACCAGAAGACGCTGTTCCTTCACAGCGTGTAGAGACGATGCTGAAGCAAAATAATCTGCATCGTTTTCAACCCGGAAGCCTCTTTTGAGCTCTTCCAGATTGACGTCATCACGCACGTTCCGTCCATCGGAGTGCGGGAAGAGCGCAGGAGCCGTTCGCTGTTTGAACACAGCGCCACACTGCACGGAGCCGCTCCCCATGTTGCAGGTAAGAGCGGAGGGTAGCCCGAGCCACGCATATGGCAGCGTTGCGCTCGGCACCCCCGCAGCACCCAAGGGAACCGTAACAGCACATCCCTCCTCCGAGGAACGCTGACATGGGCGTGGTTTGGACGGATGCAGTCTGTGAAACTTACGAATACACTGAGGAGCATGAATGCCTGAGGCTGGTTCCCATGAGTTCTCTTCAGCCCCATAACCTTTCCAGGAAACTAAATACCACATCTTTGTACCCCTTGTTCTTGAATCTAGGATTCCTTTTACCTCGTATTCTGGTTCGTCATTCACCCACACAGGAGGGGGCCTTTTCCGAGGGGAGGTGTATGAAGGTTTAAGCAAAGAGACATGGAACACTGGGTGTATGCGTAGTGTTTTTGGCAGGTCTAACATCATAGAAACTGGATTGATACATTTTTTGATTCTGTACGGGCCTATGTATTTAGGATTAAAAATACTATACTTTCGGAACCGGAGGTTTTTGGTGGATAACCAAACAAAAGAACCTGGTCTGTAATCAGGACACGGTCTACGGTGTTTGTCAGCTTGTGTCTTATATCGTGTCTTGGCTGCCTTAAGATGCCTTTTAGTGTCATTGATGGTTTTCTGTATGTGTAATACTCTCTGATTAATATCTGGAATCTTAGTGTTTACTCTGGGATGGAGAAAGGGAACTATCCTAGGGTGAAAACCGTAATTACTGTAGAAGGGAGCCATAGAGGTGGATTGGTGTTGAGCACTGTTATACGCCATCTCAGCTATCCATAGTAAGTCCACCCAGGAGTCGGTGCCTTCTTCCACATAACACCTCAGGTATTGTTTTAATGTTTGGTTGAGGCGCTCAGTTTGACCGTCTGTCTGGGGGTGGAAGCTAGTGGATTTTGCAGAGGTCATATGTAGTGCCTTGCACCAGGTCGTCCAGAACTGAGCGGTAAATTGAGACCCCTGTCGGAGACTATGGTTCTCGGTAATCCATGTATGCGCACAATATGGACCAGGAGCAATTGGGCCAATTGTCCTGCACTAGGAACGTTTGTACAGGCTATGAAATGTCCCATTTTTGTTAGGCTGTCAACTACCACTAGAATAGCGGAGAATCCTTTATCTCTGGGTAGACCAACGATAAAATCCACTGAAATGGTTTCCCATGGTTCTTCAGGAGTGGGCAGAGGTCGTAACAACCCTGCTGGTTTTCCATGATCTGTCTTGGCTTGAATACAGGTTGTGCAGTTGCGAACGACTTGTTGGACATCTTTGTGAACTGAAGGCCACCAGAAATTCCTTAACACTCGGTGTAAGGTTTTTTCCACTCCATTGTGTCCTGCACTGGGTATATGGTGACACCATTGGATTACCTCCTGCTGTCTGGCCTTTGTGGGGACCAGTAACTGGTTGTGACATATAGGCAATCCTTGCATCACCTTCCATTGGTTGTGTTCCCTTAACCATTCCTTCCAATAGGGTTGTTGAATAGCGTCTTTTATTTTTTGGAGAAATGCTTCTGTTTGGACAACTCCGATGACTTGAACAGGTTTCAGAATGGAGTGCACTTCTTTTTCCTTTTTGCACTGTGCGGAATCCTGTCGGGAGAGAGCATCTGCCTTTTTGTTCTCTGAGCCCGGTCGGTAGGTAACCACAAAGTTATATTCCTCGAAGAACAGCATCCACCTCAGTTGTCGTGGGGATAACGTACGAGCGGACCTCATAAACTGAAGGTTGCGGTGATCAGAGTACACCGTAACCATGTGTTGAGCACCTAGCAAATAGTGCCTCCAAACTTCAATTGCCCTTTTTATTGCCAACAACTCTTTTTCAGCAACTGAGTAGTTGCATTCTGCTTCATTCAGTTTGTGGGACATGTATACTACCGGGTGCATTTGACCAGTGGTTTGATCCCTTTGAGATAGAATAGCCCCTAAGGCAATGTCAGAGGCGTCAGCCTCTACAATGAAAGGCTTTTTTGGGTCAGGGTGAGCCAATATGGGAGCGGATGTAAAAGCTTCTTTGAGATGTTCAAAAGCCTGTTCGGCTTCAACCGACCAGTGGAAGGCTGCGTTTTTTCTCAGGAGTTTGGTGATGGGAGACACTATCTTGGAGAACTGATGTATAAACCGCCTATAAAAGTTGGCGAAGCCAAGAAAACACTGTACTTCTCGCACCGAGGAAGGAGACCCCCACTCTTTAACAGCCTGGACCTTGTGCTTCGCCATTTCTTGTCCATTTGGTGTTAACATAACTCCCAAGAATTCCACTTCTTGTACATGGAATACGCATTTGCTGATTTTACAGTACAGTCCATTGTTGCGTAGGGCTTGAAACACAGACTTGACATGTTGGCGATGAATGTTTTCATCAGCAGAGAAAATTAAAATGTCATCTATATACACCACTGCAAAAACATCCAGAAATTCCCTGAGGACGTCAGTTATGAAAAATTGAAACGCCGCAGGGGCATTGCAGAGCCCAAAGGGCATCACATTATATTCAAAGAGACCAGACCTAGTACGGAAGGCCGTCTTCCACTCATCGCCTTTTCTCATGCGCACTAAGTGGTATGCCCCCTTGAGGTCCAATCGGGTAAAAATTTTGGCTTCTTTCACCTGGTCAAGAAGAACAGGGATCAAAGGTAGGGGGTATCGATTTTTTATCGTTATAGAGTTGAGAGCACGGAAATCGATGAGTGTTCTAAGGTCGCCGTTTGCCTTGGATGTAAAAAATAAAGGCGAAGCTGCAGGGGACTTGGAAGGTTGGATAAAACCATTCAATAAATGTCTATCCAGATATTGCCTGAGATGTTGGTTTTCAGGCTCAGTGAGGGCATAGATCCGCCCACATGGTATTTTCGCCCCTGGGACTAGATCGATTTGGCAGTCATATGGTCTGTGAGGGGGTAGCACTTCTGCCTGGCTCTCACAAAAAACGTCCTGAAACTCGAGATAACAAGAAGGAAGTGTGATGTCTTGTTCAGCAGCTGTGGCTATGGTATGCTTATTGGCTAGGGCGGTAACCGATAAAGGCAAGGCGATTCCGCAATTCTTTCTACACCAGGAGGAATCGAAGGTCAGGGTTCTAAAAACCCAGTCCACACTAGGGTTGTGTTTGACTAACCAAGGCAACCCCAATATGATCCCGTACTGGGGGCCTTGATAATATTGAATCTAATCTTTTCCTTATGTAGACCATCACACACCATTTCTAACTGTTGTGTACAAAACAAAATGGGACCGGACTCTAAGACCCTACCGTCAACTGTACATACTTCCTCAGGTTGCTCTTTTCTTTCTAACGTAATTTGTAACCTTTTTGAGGTACTCTCATCCATAAAAAGGCCTGTAGCCCCAGAGTCAATCATGGCCTTTGTATCCTTCCACCCTGTGTTAGTAAGGATGGAAAGTGATAGAAGGAAGTGTTCGTATATATTGGGTGTTAGGTCACTCATAGAAGGGATAGTAGTATTGCCCAAGAATTCCCCTTTTTCTACTCTTGAGCACGTCAGTTTACCGGCTTTTTCTCAGTTACATCTAACATAGGTCTATTAAGTCCTGCTCTAAACTTAGGTTTTACCATGCAATCCTTCAAAAAATGGCCTTTACGCCCACAATATAAACATAGGCCATTCTTTCTTCTCTGTTCTCTCTCTTCAGTGGATAAAGAGGATCGCACTGTTCCTATTTCCATGGGTTCAGGTAGTGTAGCATTACTACCTCCCGATACCCGGCCTTTGTCTGTTCTAAGGTACGGTTTTTCTGATCTACGTTTATCCCCTCTCCGTTCAGTTAAACGGTGATCCAGTCGCAACGTGAGATTAATTAAATCCGTGCAACAAGAAGGTTGGGGATCGATTTGGGCCAGGACGTCCTTCAAGTCGTCCTTCAGTCCTTGATAGAAAAGGGCTGCTCTCTTCTGTTCCGGCCACTGGGTTTCAGCGATAAGCCTTTGAAAGGAGTTAATGTACACCACCAATTCTCGTGACCCTTGTTTTAATTCCAATAATTCCCTATCAGCAGATAGGGTGGTGGCTCTTCGGTCAAACACCTTTTCGAATTCAACCCTGAACTCATCCCAATCGTATAGCAGCGGATCGTCCATTTTTACCAATGGCACTGCCCATAAGGCTGCGTCACCTGCCAAGTAAGATATCATGAAGGCAACCCTGGCCTGGTTAGAAGGGAAGGCTTTGGGTCGGCAACAGAAGTGTAGCAAAACTTGTGTCAAAAAGACCTGCACTTTATTAACGTCCCCATAATAGCGTTCGGGGGGGGCTAACGGAATGGGCGTCGGAACCTCCACAGATATAGGAGGGATCGTCTGAAACCTTCCTCTGTTAGGCCATAACCCTCCCACGTTAGGTTGGGTAGAGGAGGCGTCAAAAGGATTTCTTTGAAACCTATTAAACTGCTCCTGTAAGGCTGCTGTTTCAGCTCTAGAAGCTGTTACTTCCTGTTGAACAATAGCTAAGGTTGCTAATACGTCTTCCAAGGTGGCCATCTTATTCCCCGAATCGACCAAGAGAATGATAGATACTTGGGCAGATTATTTTGTCATCTATCGGAATTCTCCTGTCGAATCCTCGGGATCGATTCGTGGCTCAAGTGGGTCCACCCCTTGATAGCCTCAATTCTGAATGCTATAACAGCCCAGAAGATTAAGGTGATCAAGTGGGGGAAGGAAAGGATGGGGACAGCAGGGAGGGAGACCTGAAACAAGAACCAACACTTTGAACATAGGATATTAATCACCACAATGGTAAACAGAATCTCTTTTCTCTTATTACCTGTAAAGAAAAAGATTTTTAACAGTTCTGTACAAGAGTACACAAGGAATGTCCTATTCCCCTTATTTTGTTTTTGTTTTGCCAAGGGTTGATGGTAAGGGTAGCTGAAAGAAAGAACTAACCAGTAACTGCCAGCGCATATCTGTGTGAGACCTGCATCAGTATTTGTAGTTCCATCAAGCAAACACACACACACAATACCCACCAACAATAAATGAGACCAAGCGTCACAGGGGTTGAATCCTAGAAAGATCTCATGACCCCCTGTTAGGAAACAGTAAAGAACAATTATACACCAAGTGCTGGAAGTAACAAGGAATCCTAGACTGTGCTCTTGTATTTGCAAATGACCAATAATAAGTCTTATCCGGTCAATCGAGGCAATATACCATCAACATAACTTGTTTCCTCTTTGAGGGTTAACGGCCAACAGTGAAACAATGAGTGTCATAGTAGGATGCAATTCCAAAATAATAATGTTTTGTAATTCAAAGCAGCAAGCTTCTCCAGTGAGATAAGTGCCCAACAATAGTTCTGATACTTTACACAAAGAATATAGTTCAAGGTAACCTTGCAGGGTAACCACGGTAATCCACACAAACACCTTTCCGCCACCTTACCGCACCAGAAGACGCTGTTCCTTCACAGCGTGTAGAGACGATGCTGAAGCAAAATAATCTGCATCGTTTTCAACCCGGAAGCCTCTTTGAGCTCTTCCGGATTGACGTCATCACGCACGTTCCGTCCATCGGAGTGCGGGAAGAGCGCAGGAGCCGTTCGCTGTTTGAACACAGCGCCACACTGCACGGAGCCGCTCCCCATGTTGCAGGTAAGAGCGGAGGGTAGCCCGAGCCACGCATATGGCAGCGTTGCGCTCGGCACCCCCTGCAGCACCCAAGGGAACCGTAACATATATATATATATATTTTTTTTATATATATATATATATATATATATATATATATATATAGGGAATTGACGTATAGTGTCTTTTTTCTGCAAGGAGCAGAAAAGTGGAGTAAAATATCTCTCTCTCTCTCTAATATATATATATTACCTACTGGCAGTCACCAGTAGGTAGTTATAGGTAGCTCCATGTTTCCATAGGAAAGCATTTCTTGACTTGCTTATAACTTTGGTGTTGTTCGATAAATCTTTACAAAAGTTTCCCCAAAAAACATGCTCCGGTGATTCTTCTTGTGCATGGAACGTTTTGGGGTGATCCGTGAAGCAGGGCATCAAAAAAAGTGCGTTTCCTATGTTAATGCCCATAGGGGTTTTGAACACGACTACAGCCCAAACTGCTGGACAGAATTACACCATATTTGGCAGAAAGGTAGTATTTATTTCTGGAGGTCATGCTTTTGGTTATTTGGTTTAAATCCATTCAGTAGTATTGGAGATATTAAAGGAAATCCAAATTTGGATATCTAGAGGCGTGGATCCTCCGAAGATCAGACAGTGCCCGTGCTGATATCTGATTGTTGCCAACACTTCAACCAGGACATGTTGGCAGCCATCTTGTGACTCGCCTTCAGCTGAGTCCCAAAAAAAGTTTAAAGAAAGAAACAGGGCAGGGGAGGAATACCGTGCCCCCTTGCTCTGGTTCTGGGGTCCCCCTGGGGTCAAGCCATGGCAAAAAAAAGTACTTTAAAAAAATATTTTACCGTAAAATTTCAACTGAGTCACAAATCGGAGGCAAAAAAAACAAGTGCTGTCTCCTGTGCTTGTTTACATTATATCCTGGGGTCGGCCAGGTCCCGGGGGCATTCGGGCATTAAAAAGTAAAAGCGGGGGGGCTCCCGCTCCCCCCTCCTAGGGCTGTTTTTAACCCCGGGGAACACCACCTCCCTGGGACTTTATTTAAATATTGGAGGGGAGCTGTTCCTGAGAGCCCCGGGGACCACCACCTCCCCGGGCTCAGTTGTAACAACAGAGAGGGGCCAAGCAGTCCCCCTCCTGGGGCTTTGATATGCCCTGGGGACCACCATCTCTTCAGGGCAAAATTGCATATTATGCTGGGGCCACACGGAACCCCCTGGCCCCAGTGACCACCATGTCCCTTGGCCAAATTCAATTGTAGAAACTAGGAGGCGGGCGGTGCGGCCCCCCTCCCGGATCATATACGGCCCTGGGGACCACCATCTCCATGGGGCAGACTGGTGAATGCGATAGGAGGAGGGACGCACGGCCCCGTCCTTCAGCCAATAATGGCCCTGGGGACAGCCATCCCAGGGCCATAGCTGTTTTCTCTGATTTGGAGGGAACTTTGACAGCTCCCACCAAATCAGAGCAAACACTAAGCTGTCAAACTGCTCCTGCTTGCTGGGAGCGGAGTTTTCATCTGTTTCCCTGCTTGCTGTCATTCAGGCATGGAAATAGACCAAAGGATTGCTCACACACAGATGGAGCTGCGTGTTTAATGGATCCCTGTATGTGGGAGCATTGCCGGCTCCCACTGAGGTGGAGAGCCAGCTGGGACTGTGTGGGCTTTGAGGCTTCCCTCGTGGTCCCATAGCACACTGGGGGCCCTGGGTGGGCTTCAGGTCACCCAGAGAGTAATGACCGGGCCCCGGGGATGGGGTCCCCAGTGCCAAAATCAGCCCGTGTGTGTCCCCCCTACCCCATTCATTTACAGCTGGGCCCCTGGGTATGGGGTCCCCGGGGTATGGGTAACTCCTCCCCATTAACATTTGGCCAAGCCCCGGGGGATGGGTTACTTGGGGCAGAAATTGGCCCAGTGAGGGGGGACTGCATGTCCCCTCTCTCCATTTTCATTTAGTAGTATGCAAAGGACTTCCCACCTTTTCCCACATTGATGGAGAGCTTAACAGTAGGTCCAGAGCATGTTTCCAGCCAATTTTGGCAACGCATTATTGATGTAGAGGTATATGAGGACATCTCAACCAAACAAAGAAGCACTTACTTCATTTATGTAAGAGAAAGCATCCCTGTTTGGTGGAGTTTCACCTCTTTGTAATCTTCTCGACTTCTCTTGAAAAGGATTCACGTTATCACAGCTTTGTGGATGAAGACGCTCGAGAAACAATCATGTTGCTGACATTACATGCACACAAGGTCACTGGAAACATTACCTCATAGTCCTTTACGAAGCTGTAGTACAGAATATGAACAAGACATTTAACCGACAAGGTAGCACTTACTAATTAACTGGATGAAAGTACTCCAGTTGGGTAGACATTTTCTGAAAAACTGGGGACTCTTCTTGGAAAATATTAGTTTCCATTCAGGCCCTCGTGCTCATTTCACAGGAATTAAACAAATATAAACATAGCAGATGCCACAGTGGAAGCTCCACTTCAGTAAAGCTCAAACAATCCTAACTTCTTGGACTTTTCAAAAGTAAAGCAAGTGTGTTTCCTCTCGTATTTCACGTCGGAAATCCTTAATGGAGGTGACTGCATTGTTGATCTATTGAAGCGCAACCTGACCTAGGGTGACTGTGACAAGTGATTTCTTCCTCATCGTCTCCTGGTGAGAGCAGAGTCCAAGATTCTTCCTTTTAAGTACCCTATGTAGGCAAATGCCCAAAATGAATAGCACCACTCACTCAACTATTCACAGACATACACAAGCACTTACACATCTACTCACAGACTCACATAGGCACTCACCGTCCCATTCACAGAGCCACACAGATACTCACACACATGCTCAGATACTCAAACAGGCACTCACACAACCACTCACAGACTCACACAGACAATGCTGGCTCCCGCTGGAGGTGGGGAGCCAGCTGTGTCCTCAGGTGCCTTGAGGCTCCCCCGTGGTCCCATAGCACACTAGGTGCCCTGGTGGGCTCCAGGGCACCCAGAGAGTCATAGCCAGGCCCTGAGGATGGGGTCCCCAGTGCCAAAATTGGCCCAGGGATGGGGGCCACACAGCCCCCTCCCCCATTAAATTTAGGCTGAAACCCAGGAGATGGGGTACCTGGGGCAGACATTGGCCCAGGGAGTTGGACCGCATGGCCCCTCTCTCCAATTTCATAAGTAGCATGCACCGGTCTTCCCGCCCCTTCTCACATTGATGGAGAGCTTAACAATAGGCCTCAGTGTGTTTCCAGCCAATTTTGGTGATGTATTATTGATGCAGAGGAATATGAGGACATCTCGACCAAGCAAAGAAGCACTGACTTCATTTAGTTAAGAGGAAGCATCCCTGTTTGGCAGAGTTTCACCTCTTTGTAATCTCGTCAACTTCTCTTCAAGAGGATTCATGTTTTCACACATTTGTGGGTGAAGACGTTCAAGGAACAATCACATTGAAAAAATTAAATGGACACAAGGTCACTGGAAACATTACCTCATAGTCCTTTACAGTGCTGTAGTGCAGAATATGCACAAGACATTTATCCAACGAAGTAGCACTTACTAATTAACCAGATGAAAGTACTCCAGCTCAGTAGATGTTTTCTGCAAAACCAGGGACTCTTCTTGGAAAAAAATAGTTTCTATTCAGGCCCTGATGCGCATTTCACAGAAATTAAACTCAACGAGCAGCACTTACAAATATAAACATAGCAGGTGACACAGTGGAAGCTCCACTTCAGTAAAGCACAAACGATCCTGACTTCTTGGACTTTGTAAAAGCAAAGCAAGTGTGTTTCTTCTCATATTTCATGTCGGAAATCTTTAATGGAGTTGACTGCATTGTTGATCTATTGGAGCACAATCTGACCTGGGGTGACTGTGACAAGTGATTTCCTTCTCATCGTCTCCTGGTGAGAGCAGAGTCCAAGATTCTCCTTTTAAGTACCCTATGTATGCAAATGCACAAAATGCATAGCATCACTCACAGACCCATTCACAGACATACACAGGTACTCACACATCTACTCACAGACCCACAAAGACATTCACAAAGCCATACAGGCACTCACACACCCCCTCAGACACTCACACAGGCATTTACAAACCTACTCACAGATCCACACAGGTATTCACAGACCCACACATGCACTCACAGACCCACTCACAAAGCCACATAGGCACTCAGATACCCACTCAGACACTCATACAGGTACTTACACACTTACTCACAGACCCACACACCCACTAACAGACCCACACAGACACTCACAGAGCCACACAGGCACTCATGCACCCACTCAGACACTCACACAAGCACTCACAGACCCACACAGGCACACACAGACTCACTCACACACCCACACAGGCACTCACAGACCCATTCACCAACACACACAGGCACTGATACACCCACTGAAACAGGTACTCACACACCCACTCACAGACCCACACATGCACTCACATACCCACCCACATAGTTCGGGAATAGAATTAAAAAACACTGTAGAAATTCACTGAAAAAACAAAGGTTACAAGGACATTATAATTAGGAAATAGAATTGAAAAAAAACCTTAGAAATTCACTGAAAAAAACAAAGATTACAGGGGCAATATAGGGTCAGATTTCACGCTTAAAAACCAGTGAAATTCAGCAGTTATAGTTACTTGAGCTAACTATAACTTGCTCTCCTGCAATGCACTGTCTATGACCACACATTTTACATCACTCATAACATGGTCAGTGAAATCATTTATGGCATCACAGATGGCATCACTGATGACATTATCTACAGAACCACCCATACACCCACTCACACCCTTATACAACCTTTTATACACCTACACAACCACTCACTCAAACAGCCACTCACACAACTACTCACTCACCCAAATACATACTCATACAACCACTCACTCATTGTTACCCCCAGTCATGCACCAACTCACTCATCCATACAGTCACTCACATACCCATTCATATACCCATATTGTCACTTACACATGCAGTCACTCACCCATACAGGCACTCACACACACAGGCTCACTTACCCATACAGCCACTAACTCAAGTACTCACTCATCCATGCAGGCACTCACACAGCCACTCACTCACCCATTCAGCTACTTATATACCCAGTCACTCACCCATATGCCTACTCACACACCCACACAACCACTCACTCAAACAGCCACTCATACAACTACTCACTCACTCACCCAAACACATACTCATACAACCAGCCACTCATTGTTATACCCACTCATGCACCCACTCACTTACCCATACACTCACTCACATACCCACTCATACACTCATACTGCCACTCACACATGCAGTCACTCACCCATACAGGCACTCACACACACAGACTCACTTACCCATACAGCCACTAACTCAAGTACTCACTCATCCATACAGGCACTCAGACAACCACTCATCCACCCATATAGCTATTCATATACCCAGTCACTCACCCATACAGCCACTCACACAGCCACACACTCACCCATACAGCTACTCACATACCCACTAATTCACATATACAGTCACTTACACACTCACTCACTCACTCACCCATACAGTCTCCCAACACATCCACTCACTCACCCATACATTTACTCACACACTCACTGACATACCCACACAACCATTTACATGCCCATTCACACATTCATACGAGCACTCCCACATCGGCTCACTCACCCATACTACCATCCACACAGATACTCACTCTCCAATACAGCCACTCACATACCACCTCACTTAACCAAACACCCACTCACTCACCCCTACAGCCACTTACACACCTAGTCAATTACTCATACAGCTATTCAGACACTCACTCACCCATGCAGTGACTCATACATCCACTCACACACCCATACAGCCACTCACACAGCCACTCACTCACCCATAGAGCCACTGACACACCCACTCACTCACTAATACAGCTACTCACACAGCCACTCACTCACCCACACAGCTACTCACACACTGACTCACACACCCAAATAGTCAATCACACACCCACTCACAATCAGATACACACAGTCACACAGACACTAACATAATATATGTTAGAAGTAGTATCACTCATTAGTAGTTCACCTAGTACACTATTTTAAGTTTTGTAGTGCCTTAGTATATATGTTTAACAATCATAAACTCTTAGAAAATACTTACACTCACTGGATGATGTCATCAGGGATGTCATCAGTGATGTCGCTTACCATGTCATGAGTGATGTAATATGTGAGATAATTAGCAGTGCATTGCATGGGCATACATTTTGGCTAGCTCAGGTAAATATTTTACTGGTTTTGACGGAGTGAAATCTGAGCCTAACTATAACGTCCCTGTAACCTTTGTTTATTTTCTGTGAATTTCTAAGGGTTTTTTAATTCTATTTCCCAACTATAATGTCCCAGTAACCTTTGTTTTTTTCACTAAGGGGTAACACAGTAAAACAGAAGTTTGAACAGAACAGAAGTTTGAAGCTTAGCAAAGAGTTTTAAATGGCAACTTGACCATGCAGTAAAACAACACACGTACTCTTCTACAGTTCCAGGGCAACACTTGATTAAAGAACTTCTCCCAAACATACTCTCAGACCCAGACAGGCACTCACCTACTCACTCACATGCCCACAGAGACACTCACACAACCATTCATAAACCCCCTCATACACTCACAATACACACTTTTATCAACCTCCTGTACACATATATCTTTTCAATTACACTTGTTTTAAACTACACTCTAATTCATATACCTGTTAATTCACTTGGTTGCTCAGATAGATTGAACTCCCAGTGAAAATGTGAAAGCCAAGCATCAGAATGGTACCACTCACATTCAAGCAACCATTTATGGTGAGTTTTTCAAATTTGCACTCAGTGATATTGTCGAAGGTAGCATATCAAAACATCCCTTTCACATTTTACTTTTGTTATTGTACTTCTCAGTGGTCAGTATTACTTAAACATTTCTTGCACTTCAGTGAAGAAGCCCAATTTGGTAGTATTTTTGGGCATATGCGTGAATCCGTCGTGACCCTCAGCGCGGCCCCTGTGTAATGTTGCAAAAATGTGTGTATACCCACGGGAGTCCAAAAAAGTGTTTTGCATTGAACTCTTAATACTTTAGAACTGCTCTAATCTTTATTACATACATGTGACTTAGAAAATGAACCCTCCTTAATCAATAATAAGTCTAAACCACTCTAATTTTAAGAAACAGACTACAGTCTGTTTAATACCCTCTCCCAGCAATCTCTAAGTAGAGTTTCCAAACCAACCCCCTTTAGAACACCCTCCTGAACCAGTTGGTCATAAGTTCACAACACATTGTAGAAGGAGCACATAACTCTCCAACTCAACTGCAACAGGTGTGGTTGACTGTTTGCAATTTAAAGCATATCCAAGATTGCATTACATGTTGCTATTTTAACCAGAGCCAACCACAGACCTACTTACTTTTTCATTAAAAATCATTACCTAATATTAACTACCTGCATATTTACAACATCCAATCAAATATGTTCTTTTTATAAAACAGGTCCTGCTTCTATTTTAACTGCCTTTCATTTTGAAAACGGTGTCATTCTGCTCCAGCCTTCTCCAGTGAGCTACTCATCCTTGCCTTCTGTGAGATCTAGGGTGGTGCGCAGTCTAGGGCCTGCCCAACGCATGTCTGTTGTGCGTGCCTGTGCCAAGCCTCTCAGTAGTAAGGTGCATGAAGCTGCCCTTTTCACCAGTTGGTGGTCGCGATTTTTTTACCATCAGTATCACTAATTGCCCCGTGTCTATGCAATGTTTGTTAGGGTGTTTGCTGCTATTGTATTCTTGTGCCACCAGTGTAGGCGTAACTTTGCTGCTTGTTTTAAATTTTTAGGCTGTCACAGACAGTTAAGAGTCAGTAGGAGGACTACATGTCCCAGTGTTCCCTTAGTGGCAGCCATCTAGGATCTGGCAAGTTCTATAAAGCCAGTCACCAGCACTCCACGCTCACTATTTATTCTTCTGGATGTCTCTTGTAGCGGATCCAGGTCCCAGTCTGCTCCTTTGGCGTTCAAGGATTTCTTCTCTGTGTTCCTGGGCTGTTTGGTTATTTTTTTCAGTTCCTGCAGCATTCTTCTTGGAGCTGTTTGGCAGGCTCTTGCTGCGGTCTTTCTGGCGTTCCGCGGCCAGCTCCTGCAGCGTTCTTCCCAAGAAGTGTATTCACTGCACAACTAAGTAAGTCATTCTCGGTACAGTAAGCTAAGAGAATGTTCTTGTATGCTTTATTTACATATGGCTGTATGTATCAGTTTTAATGTTTAACAAGTGGGCTTCACTAATCATTGCTTTTGATTTATTTTGATTTCTATTTAACAACACATGGCTGTATGACTATTAGCAAAACATATTTTATCTGTGCAAGTCAGAAAGCACATTATGTTAAAAGAGCAAATGTAAATCATTGTTTCTTCCATACTAAGAAGATATGATTGCAAAGGTGCAATATATGTTTACTCATGTTCCAAAGTGCAACATCCGTTTACTCATGATTTAATGAGTAGACTCATTACTGCAAGTGTGAGGTATTAATATCTTTCTTTGTAATAGAACCTGCTTTAGTCTTTAGTGGTTTTCTTATCACCAGAAGCTCCTGGTGATATTTAACTAAAGCTTCTTTGTGTTCCAGTTTTGGACAGTGATTGTATTTCATTGTTTTGTTGTGATTTATTTTATTTTACAGATCTCCTTCCCAGCTGTTCCCTTCCCACACCCTTCCCCCCACGTGGCCACTCTAATGCTCTGTACTATTATAGTATCCCTGAGTTAGAGGAGCCAGGAGGTGGGCCCTTGTATCATCATGTGCAGACCCTTGGGAAGCACTGCCATTCTGTCTCCTTCAGAATGCTTACTGCGTGGATTGTGGGTCACATCTTTGTGTTTTGGGCTAGAGAGTGTGTTAGAAAGAGTGGCTTGGGTTTGCCTAATGTAGACAGTACTTGGTTTGGCCAGAGAGGTTTAAAGTGGCATCAATTGCTGCCTTTGGTTGAAAGCATTGCAGATTGTCAACACCTTGACCTCATGATTGTGTACTGTGATGGCAGTGACCTAGGCACACTTACTGGGTAGGACTGGAAATCCTAATGAAGGATACCTTTGTTCAATTAATGGTATTTTT
The DNA here is from genome assembly GCA_963921515.1 of Calotriton arnoldi. Taxonomy (NCBI): domain Eukaryota; kingdom Metazoa; phylum Chordata; class Amphibia; order Caudata; family Salamandridae; genus Calotriton; species Calotriton arnoldi. The sequence goes on from CAWUFW010006990.1 coordinate 690,227, forward strand.
CCCTTGCACTGCCTTGGTGTACTCCAACATACACCAAATGCAGAAATGTAAGTGGTCAAATGAAGTCTGTCCACAGATAGACAATGCTAGGCAACACATCAAAAAAACCTGTTTCTGCATTACTCAGACACTATAACATGGGCTCTATGTACAACAACAACTTGCGCTTTGACATAGATGGCATCTATCGAAGTGATGGAGTTCACTTCACAGAGAAAGGCAACAGGGTGTTCCTCAACAACTTCAAAGACTGCATCCCATTTTATGTGTAGTTATCATCTACACACAATACGCATAAAGGCTCTTCTCAGAGCCACCTCTTTTCCCTAACACAGGTTTCAAATCCTTTTTTAATTTGTTTTCCAAATACGTGAATATGTCATGAATTCACAAAACAAAAGCCCCCATTCAATATACACCACCACATTTAATATTCATAACTGTATGAGTGACTGTGCATCTGAGTGGGTGCATGAGTATCCAACTGAATCTGTGAATGGATGTGTGAGTCTATGAGTGGGCCTGTGAGTGGGTGTGTGAGTCTCTAACTGGGTCTGTAAGTGAGTGTTTGAGTCTCTGAGTGGGTATGTGAGTGGATGTGTGATTGTCTGAGTTGGTCTGTGAATGGGTGCATGAGGGTCTGTGTGAGTCTGTCAATGGATTTTTAAATTGTCTGAGTAGGTGTATGAATGGAAGCTGGAATGAATGAATGAATGGAATGTTCTCTGAGTGGGTCTGTCAGTGGGTGCATGATTGTCTGAGTGGCTCTGTGAGTGGGTGTTTGAGTGTCCGAGTGGGTCTGTGAGTGGGTGCATGAGTCTCTGAGTGGGTTTGTGAGTAGCTGCATGAGTGTCTGAGTAGGTCATTAAGTGGGTCCCTAAGTATCTGAGTGGGTCAGTGAGTGGGTGTGTGAGTATCTGAGAGGGTCTGTGAGTGTGCCCATGAGTGTCTGAGAGCATTTGTACATAGGTACGTGAGTGACTGTCTGCAAGTGGGTGCATCAGTGTCAGAGTTGGTCCATGAGTGGGTGTGTGAGTGTCTGAGTGGGTATGCGAGTGGGTCTGTGAGTCTCTAATTGGGTCTGTGACTGGGTGTGTGAGTCTCTGAGTGGCTCTATAAGTGAGTGAGTGAGTCTCTGAGTGGATGTGTGAGTGGATATAAGAGTGACAGTGTATCTGTGAGTGTCTGAGTATGTGAATGTATTTTTTTAATTTTTTTATTTTACTGCAATATTCACAAATACGTTGTGATGTTACATGGGGTGGCGCGTTGAGCGTCACGACAAATTTCAAATGTGGAAAAAAAATGTTTTTTGATGTGTTATACACACATGGGCCCAACAAACACCCCTATGTTCAACCCATGAGGTCAGGATACCTCTACTCTGACCTCTTCTATCTTTCTCAATCTTCACTTTCAGCCCTGCGGCTCATATCTCATTACACAAAATGGCAGCCACAACTTTCTACAATGGTTGCAGCCACCCAATCACAGCATTCCTGTTGGCTTATGAATTATTCATGAAGTCTTTGCTCTTCTAGATACACAAATATGTTTTTCAATTAATAACTCAAAAACTATTCAACAGATTTATACCAAACAACAAAAAGGGCTCTTTTTGGACCAAGCGCTACCTTTCTGCCTAATTTGGTGTAATTCTGTCCAGCTGTTCAGGATGTAGTTGTGTTCAAAATCCCAATGGTAATTAACATGGGAAATACACTTTTTTGACCCCTTTTTTCTCGCTCCCTTTTGACGGATCACCCCAAAACTTTCCATGCACAACAAAACCCAACTTGACACTTGTTTTGGAAAATTTTATGAAGATATGTCAAACGGTGCCAAAGTTATAGGCAAGTCAATAAATGCTTTTCCTATGGAAACTAGGTCCGAACTATAACTAACTACTGGTGACCACCAGTGACATACACATACAGCACTTTTGTATGCAGCAGTAAGAGAGGCAGTTGCATACACATTTATAAAACTCAAGTCAGTGATAGAGGCAGTAAGTAATATATACAGCCACGTATATACACATAAAGACATTGTGACATAGATACTTTTACATTCAGTGACACACCCAGAGAGGGACTGATATACTTATTTAGATATGTACTAAAGTAGTGATACTCCTAATCACCCATGCAGACAAGTAGCCCTAAAAATCTGTGCTGGGCCTGCTACTGCAGAGCCTGTGTGTGCAGTTTTACTGCTAGGTTGAGTTGGCATTTAAAAACCCTTGCCAAGCTTTAAACTTCCGTTGTACTACATATAAGCCACCCCTAAGGTAGGGTGTAAGTAGGCCCTTGGGCAGGGTGCCATGTGCTTAAGATGTAAAACAATGTAAATGATGTACAAATTAAATGCTAGGAATTTGAATAAAGGAAAATGAAATGTTTTACTTTAATGTGATATACTATTAAAGCATAAGCAATGTAGTGGATTTTTGTCAATGTAATACTGACATATTTATGTTCTTTTTCTTTTTCAACAGTGCTCGGCGTGGTACATCTTTAGATGTTTCAACATACGCATTGTGTTACACAAATATTTCTAAGATGTACCCCTGGAGAGGGTCTCGTCACATAAAGAGCACTTCACATGCTTTGCCACCACTTTCTTTTGTCTAGAGGGAATGGTGAAAAACTCCCATGCAATTGTTGCCACTGTGCTGGGGGTTGCTCCTCCAAAGAATTGTGTTCAACAGTGAGTGGCAACTGATCTTCACTGCTACCAGATGCCATGTTATCAGTAAATAATAGAAAAGGCAGCAACATTTAATCTTGAAAAGAAAGACAGCAGGTGCTCAAATGACAAAAGTTTTTTTTTACAATCGTTATAATTGTTTTTCCCCACTTTAGTATACACTATTGATTACGGTGTACAAGTACAAAAGCTGAGAACAGTAAAAAAGGGAAAAGAAAATGCTGTACTATAATGAGAAATACTATTACAGCATAAGAAATGTCTACTCTGTGCTTTACTGTATGAATGTATGCATTGCAGAAACTAAAGGTTTATCATGGACTTGTGCAAAAAGTAATACTAAATTATATTTATGCTCTTTATGCTTTCAAACAGATGAATGATACCAACTATTGGATTAAAGTAATTTCCTAAATACTTCTTTCTGTGTAGTTCTACAAACTAACATTGTCAAAGTATACGACAAGGTACAGTCTCATAGAACCACTCAGACATCCAGACACATACTGATAGAGACACTTATATGCCTACTCACTCACCATACAGATACTGATGCACCCAATCACTGACCCATACAGACATTCACTTACCCACTCACTCACCCACACAGCCATGCACACAGCCATTTACTCACCCATACATTCATTGGCACACCCACTCACTCACCTGTGCAGACACTCACAGACCCACTCACACACCCATACAGTCACTCAAATACCAACTCACACACACATACAGTCACTGGCACACACACTCACTTACCCAAACAGCTACTGTCAAACCTACTTACTCACACATACACACACTCACTCATACACTTACACATCCAGTTACTCACCCACACACCCACTTACTACACTAGCACAGAAACTCACTCATTCATACTCTTTGTTAAACATAGACATACATAGTTTATCTTTTTTTATACCAAGAAAGGTGGTTCTAACAAGAACCTTTTTTCAGAACTTTTTTTGATTATGATTTTTTTTGTTTTTTTCAGAAATAAAATGGCAACTGGAAAAATAATTTGTGGGAAAACTCAAAACTGGAAATACAACTGTCATTGAACAAAAATAAAAACCAACACTTGTGCTGGTTTGTTGCCACCAGAACTGCAGTGACCAATTGTTCCCCAACAGTGATGATTTTATTTTATAATCTAAACAAAATGTACCAATTCTTAGGAGGTCTGGGGCATTCTTAGGGAGAAGTTGCTCAACCTCAGTAGGTATGGTGTTCCCTGGAGCAATTGGTGTCACACCTGATGTCGATGTGTCTGCTGTACTGCGCTCCCTCTAGCCACTGGTCAACTGGTTGTTGTGGTAGGTCTTCAGGTGGGTCAGCATACTTATTGCACTGCAGGAGTAATTCTTGGACATACCCCTGGACAAGGTCTTCTCACACAAAGAGCACTTCACGTGCTTTGCCACCGTTTTCTTTTCCCCGGAGGGGATTGTGAAAAATTACCATGCGATGGACTCGCACTTCACCGGGGATCCTCCTATGAAGGATTGTGCTCCTCAGGATGTGGCTCCTGTTATCCACTACCACCATATGCAATTTTTTTTAAAGTGCCAAAAATCTCTAAAATGTTTTTCTAATACTGGAAACAGCAGCATGATCTGGAATAAGAACCTCAAATCTAGGCACTGGAACAGTAAAGAAAAGAAAACTGGGTGGGGACTTCCCTTTTAGAAGTATGTAAAGTGTCTTGTGCAATGAAATCTCTTTTTATAGCAATATGATATTCGCGAACGCTGATGTCGTCGCGAATACCGATGTGCTCTCGAACACAGGAAATAGAATAAAACAGTGTTGAACCATAAAATTACTTATGAAAATCTCACTTTATGTGTTAAATTAGTAAATTACTGACCTCAAACATTAATTACAATATATGTATATATGTTTTTTACACTCTAAAAATCGTAGTTGCTCATTAGTGTTCAAATGATTGCACTCTGTAAAAATAAAAAAACTCCACTGACTCTCAGCACGGAAAAATGTGGGGCCACATGTTTTGAATTAAGGACAGTTTTCCGAGCTGAGACTCAGTGGAGTTTTTTTATTTTTACAGAGTGCAATCATTTGAACGCTAATGAGCAACTACGGTTCCCAGCATGCTCGGCACTGTGGCATTTGGACTGCCCATTCAGGGCGTGCCATTACGCATGTTAAATGGAGGACCTGCGGCATTTGCACTGTACCCATCGCCTCAGAAGAAGGAATAATGTCCGAAACGCATCAGGCAGAGGGTCGAGCTGCTTGAAAGATATGCTGCATGGACACTGCCCATACCAATAAAAAGAGTGTTATCTCTAACAGCGGTCCGAGTGCTTCCTACGAGTGGGCAACTCTTGAGCTTGATATATATATATATATTTCTGCTGCATGTCAGTAGCAGGTTGCAGGAGCCAGGGATGGTGTCAACTTCAAAGATTATGAGGTAATGTGTCCCAGAGAAAACATTCAAACAGAATTCCAAAACATAGTCAATCATAAAAGGAGTGACTTAGAATAGAAGTTCAAGATCAGACATTTTGAGAAAATCATGAAGGTTTTTTACAAATTCAAAAGTACAGTACAGAAATTAGGAAAGTACATATGCAGCAGTAATCACATTGAAATCCATAAAAGGCATTTGCCAGGAAGTCTCTCAAATATAGAATAATGCAATAATAAACAGAAATCAGGAAATAGGTTAAGTCTCAAGTGTGGAGCAAATCAAGTGAAGTAAAATAGTGAGAACACAGCACAAGAATAATCCCAAACCAATTAAGAACACATAGTGTACATTTTAATAAACCATACATAATAATTTCTGAAGTTTTTTGGTAAAAATATTGTCAAGAAGCACAAAGCCCCACTCGTGGTTTACTAGTAATGCTAGACTGCAAGAAAGTAACACTTTCAGACAGACACTAGTGGAGTGCGGGCTGGATACAGGGTCCAGGTTAGTCTGGCTGAGGAGTTACCTTCTCAAGCCTAGTGCAAAGAGATCAGATGGAGGAAGCTGCGAGGAGGAGGCTTTTGGCGCGAAGAGCAGGTCGAGCTTTGCAGATGATCATTGATGTTACACGAAGAGGCAGTTGTCACTAGACCCCTGCGTTGGTTGATAATTGAGGACAGTCATTGACAGTGTGAAGAGGATGTTTTGCTGGAACTTTGCATTGGCGGTCATCGTGGGCAACAGAATTTTGCTGTGAAATGGCCTGTTTGTGGTCACAAAGAGCCCAAACATCAGTATTTTCACCTTGAACCGCAGGAGAAATTCTCACTGATGCCAGTCAAGGAACCAGGACTTCTGGGGCACCTCTTGGGGATCTGAACTCCCTCCACCAGAGGCAGGCATCAGGGCTCAGGCAGGTCCATGCAGGCCCAGTTGCAGCTGGTCAGCTGGACAGTTGCTGGGAGGCCTCTGGAAGCTTGTTGTCTGGAAACCCTGTAATATTTGTCAAGATACCTAAGGTGCAAAACAAAATCAATCAGTTCTTGTAGACTTTCAAATTTCAGTACAAAGATCATTAGGACTTAGCAAATCTTTAAGGTGGTTCTTGTTCATCTTCAAAATGAACTGACAACACTTTGTTAGATCAATAACTTCCACATCCGACTCTTCTGATATGTAGACACTGATGCTAAATAGGTCCACTTGGTGGATAATTTCTATTTGGCACTCTTTTTCTCAACTTTCATTGTATCGGGTTCTTCTCGCATAGATTCTGGTTTCTGAGTCTTCCAATGCAATACTGCTTCTGATGGATACAGGCCAAATAGTTTTTCTGACAGTTTTGGGAAAATTGCCTTGGATTCACCGTTCACTTTTGGATTCTCCTCTGACTACTGCTGAATGTTACACAAAACATATAGAAAAGAGAGGCAACAGTGGGACATCCATTCTGAAGTGACTCTCCACACCCCTTGAACCATCTGGTGGTGTTACCAGTGCCCTGATGAAGCCCTGTTTAGGGAGAAACGTGTTTGCTGCATGTGTACTTGGTTGAAGCCAATAAAGAAGAATCTTATTTATCATATGAAGACTCAATAACATTTCTTTGGCCATTTAACTGCCTATTTCTGTTGCCTCTCTTTTCTATATGTTTTGTGTAACTGAATCTCATGGTCTAGAAGCAGCAGACCTCAGAGGTGGGCAATAGTGTTTCATGTGAAACATCCTTTTCTACATAAACTCAAGTGACTATCTGGGCTGTGCGGCTTTAATCATCCCTAGCTGCTTGTTTTGAAATTGGAGAAGTGTTTACTGCTGAATGTTCTCCATTTACGGCTTCAATGCTTGTGCTTTGATTTTCAGCAACTTAGCTCACAGTGAACCACTGTCCTTTGGGAGTTCTTGAGACTCAGATTCTTAGCTTGACTTTTTCATGACCTTATACACCAAGAACACCAGTCTCTATTTTTTCTTGTTGCTCATGACTCTGCAACAGCAATTCTTCTTGATTTATTGATTTTCAATGTGGTGACTACCTTCACCAGGATCTTGCACCTCTCCTCCCTTCTGGATCCACCCAGTGAACTTGAGTTTGGCACTTTGAATCAGTGGTTGTTGTCACCAGTTCTTATTCTGCTGTTTTCCCTCTCTTCGTGTGAGCTGCCTGGATCCACAGTGGGATACCTGCATACTTCACAGCAATGTTAGTCACAAGTATGACTTGATGTGATCCCTTTCACTGAGGCTCCAGACAACATCTTGTGGACATGCTTCTTCACTAGGACCCAGTCTCCTGTTTGGCATGGCACTGAAATTCTTTTGTTGAAGGTGTCACCTGACAGATTTCAAAACATCAGCCACACCTTTACAGTATTCCTATAAAATACCATCAGTTAATAATACAAGTGCTGCTGAAGGAATCTACAGAATCTGCATAGCTTTGCCATGAAGATTTCATGAGGCGAGAGACCAGTCTTTTTGTTTGGAGTACTACTAATGCTTATCAAGACAAGAGAAAGAGTATCTGGAAATTTTAAGGTTGTTGAGGCACACATTTTGGCAAGTTTAGACTTAATGGTGCCAGTCATCTCCTCAATGACACCTGATGCTTCTGATCGATAACTCGATATTTGCAGTGGAATTTGAAAGGCTTTGCACAATAATTTTTGGACCTAATTTTCAAAATGAGTTCCGTGATTCGTGAAGTGGGCATGCTGAACCTTCGTATTAACTCTCTCAGGAAGAATTTGGCTATAGTCATACTGTTGCATCTCCTAGTCAGATAAGCCTCAGTCCATATAAAAAAAAAACAGGCAGACAGTCAGAAGACAATATCTGAGCCCATTATAAATAGGAATCTCTATGAAGTATGACTGAGGCCTAGCAAATGGCCCTTCATATTTGCCTGTGTTACTTGTAGCACCTTCCTAGTCTGGGTACCCACTAATAACCACACCAAACACAGAGCTGAGTATTACAGGTCAGTATTCTGCTGGGTGTAACTGCAAACTCAACATTCTAAAGTAAGCTTTCATGGCATTGTGCTCTGACACCTACGTCACAGCTCTACAGAGTCTGTTAGGAGCCAAAAGAGTTCCATACAAAATATCGCAAGACACTACATCTCCCCTATGTTAAATAAAAAAATTATAAAATTTTACAAATAAACAACTTCTTCAATAAACTTTCTTGGCGCTTTAATTACTCAGCCTGATCTAGTTACTGGAACTGTCATCTTCACCGTCAGAGATCTTCGAAGACAGTGAAGAAGTAACAGCAGTCGCTGAATTCTAAGGTACAGCCTTTCTTTCACCATTTGGATCATTAGAATGTTGAATCAAATGCCGAAGGTGAGAAGAGTCTCAGGTAACAGACTTTCCAGCATGCTGGGCAGTCACCATATGTCCTTTGATGGACACAACGTGAAAAGGTGCAGCATCATATGGAGTATCAAATTTTCTCCTTCGCAGTTGGCAGGCGATCACTAGATCTCCTGTCTAAAATTCAATGTTTTTTGCATATTGCCTCTTGTCAGCATAGCCTTTCATCTTTTCTTTATTAACTAAGTCCTTCATTCGAGTTGTGTTATCACCTCCTTCTCTTTTGTTGATGCATTGAGGTAATTTGGTTGTCATTGCTCTCCCGAACCTCGAAGTTGCAGGATTTTCGCCCATGGTCGAGTGAGGTGTTAAACGATAGGCTCAGAGGATGGAATTCAACACAGGTTGTAAATTGTGCCTCTCAAGTGTTGCACACTGTACTGCTTTCTTTAGCGTACTCATAAAATGCTTAACGGGTCTATTGGCCTGTGGCCACAAAGGTGTAATCTTCTGATGCTTTATGTTCAGATGATTCACAAAATCCTTGAATTCTCTACTGTTGAATGGCAGGCCATTATCAGACTTAAAAATGGTTGGAACGACCCATGTTGCAAAATGCCGTCAAGTCTCTCAATGACTCACTCATGAGTTGTGGATGAGAGATCCTCAATTAATAGAAATCGAGAGCACTCATTCACAATTACCATCAAATGTTGTTCATTGTTGAGTGGACCAAAGAAATTGATGGCTATTCTCTCCCATGCATGCTTAGGGAGCTCTGAAATGGTAAGAGTATGTTGAGTAATGTTTGTAGAGAGGCACTTACATCGATGACAGGTCTTGAGTTCATTTTCAACCATCTCATCTAAATATGAAAACCAGACTCGATCCCGGAGAGCTCTTTTGGTGGCAACAATACCATGATGTCCTTCATGAGCCACTTCAATTGTCTTCTGTCTTAAACTCTCTCCAGAATTAGGATTCTCAAACTTCACAGTATAACTCCTTCCTGAGTGAAAGACAGCTCATCTTTAATGTTTTTGAACTTTTGGTATTGACCATCACTGAAGAGAGGTCAAGCATGTCGAGTCCACGACTGATGTGCAATTACATCTTTCGATACAAAAGGGGATGATGGACGGAACGTTTGAGCCAATCAAACACTCACCCCCAGTCAACTGATCTGGGTTTAATCCATCATCATTCTTTAGCTCACTCCACCACCCCAGTTCAGACATGGCCATATGCAAATCAGTCTGACCCTGTGCCTCATGGGAACAGTCCAGCCCGAACTGCCAAGCCATGTCTTCCCTGGACCGGAAACAAGCATCCTAGGACCGGTTTCTGGCATTCCAGCCGTCATCAGCCAGGCTTGCTTGAATCCAGTGGCAAAGTGAGCAAGGGACCCACGTCTGGGCATACCCCCGCCAACTTAGGGCGAACAAAGCGATACAAAAGGGGATGATGGACGGAACGTTTGAGCCAATCAAACACTCACCCCCAGTCAACTGATCTGGGTTTAATCCATCATCATTCTTTAGCTCACTCCACCACCCCAGTTCAGACATGGCCATATGCAAATCAGTCTGACCCTGTGCCTCATGGGAACAGTCCAGCCCGAACTGCCAAGCCATGTCTTCCCTGGACCGGAAACAAGCATCCTAGGACCGGTTTCTGGCATTCCAGCCGTCATCAGCCAGGCTTGCTTGAATCCAGTGGCAAAGTGAGCAAGGGACCCACGTCTGGGCATACCCCCGCCAACTTAGGGCGAACAAAGCGATACAAAAGGGGATGATGGACGGAACGTTTGAGCCAATCAAACACTCACCCCCAGTCAACTGATCTGGGTTTAATCCATCATCATTCTTTAGCTCACTCCACCACCCCAGTTCAGACATGGCCATATGCAAATCAGTCTGACCCTGTGCCTCATGGGAACAGTCCAGCCCGAACTGCCAAGCCATGTCTTCCCTGGACCGGAAACAAGCATCCTAGGACCGGTTTCTGGCATTCCAGCCGTCATCAGCCAGGCTTGCTTGAATCCAGTGGCAAAGTGAGCAAGGGACCCACGTCTGGGCATACCCCCGCCAACTTAGGGCGAACAAAGCGATACAAAAGGGGATGATGGACGGAACGTTTGAGCCAATCAAACACTCACCCCCAGTCAACTGATCTGGGTTTAATCCATCATCATTCTTTAGCTCACTCCACCACCCCAGTTCAGACATGGCCATATGCAAATCAGTCTGACCCTGTGCCTCATGGGAACAGTCCAGCCCGAACTGCCAAGCCATGTCTTCCCTGGACCGGAAACAAGCATCCTAGGACCGGTTTCTGGCATTCCAGCCGTCATCAGCCAGGCTTGCTTGAATCCAGTGGCAAAGTGAGCAAGGGACCCACGTCTGGGCATACCCCCGCCAACTTAGGGCGAACAAAGCGATACAAAAGGGGATGATGGACGGAACGCTTGAGCCAATCAAACACTCACCCCCAGTCAACTGATCTGGGTTTAATCCATCATCATTCTTTAGCTCACTCCACCACCCCAGTTCAGACATGGCCATATGCAAATCAGTCTGACCCTGTGCCTCATGGGAACAGTCCAGCCCGAACTGCCAAGCCATGTCTTCCCTGGACCGGAAACAAGCATCCTAGGACTGGTTTCTGGCATTCCAGCCGTCATCAGCCAGGCTTGCTTGAATCCAGTGGCAAAGTGAGCAAGGGACCCACGTCTGGGCATACCCCCGCCAACTTAGAGGCGAACAAAGCGATACAAAAGAGGATGATGGACGGAACGTTTGAGCCAATCAAACACTCACCCCCAGTCAACTGATCTGGGTTTAATCCATCATCATTCTTTAGCTCACTCCACCACCCCAGTTCAGACATGGCCATATGCAAATCAGTCTGACCCTGTGCCTCATGGGAACAGTCCAGCCCGAACTGCCAAGCCATGTCTTCCCTGGACCGGAAACAAGCATCCTAGGACCGGTTTCTGGCATTCCAGCCGTCATCAGCCAGGCTTGCTTGAATCCAGTGGCAAAGTGAGCAAGGGACCCACGTCTGGGCATACCCCCGCCAACTTAGGGCGAACAAAGCGATACAAAAGGGGATGATGGACGGAACGTTTGAGCCAATCAAACACTCACCCCCAGTCAACTGATCTGGGTTTAATCCATCATCATTCTTTAGCTCACTCCACCACCCCAGTTCAGACATGGCCATATGCAAATCAGTCTGACCCTGTGCCTCATGGGAACAGTCCAGCCCGAACTGCCAAGCCATGTCTTCCCTGGACCGGAAACAAGCATCCTAGGACCGGTTTCTGGCATTCCAGCCGTCATCAGCCAGGCTTGCTTGAATCCAGTGGCAAAGTGAGCAAGGGACCCACGTCTGGGCATACCCCCGCCAACTTAGGGCGAACAAAGCGATACAAAAGGGGATGATGGACGGAACGTTTGAGCCAATCAAACACTCACCCCCAGTCAACTGATCTGGGTTTAATCCATCATCATTCTTTAGCTCACTCCACCACCCCAGTTCAGACATGGCCATATGCAAATCAGTCTGACCCTGTGCCTCATGGGAACAGTCCAGCCCGAACTGCCAAGCCATGTCTTCCCTGGACCGGAAACAAGCATCCTAGGACCGGTTTCTGGCATTCCAGCCGTCATCAGCCAGGCTTGCTTGAATCCAGTGGCAAAGTGAGCAAGGGACCCACGTCTGGGCATACCCCCGCCAACTTAGGGCGAACAAAGCGATACAAAAGGGGATGATGGACGGAACGTTTGAGCCAATCAAACACTCACCCCCAGTCAACTGATCTGGGTTTAATCCATCATCATTCTTTAGCTCACTCCACCACCCCAGTTCAGACATGGCCATATGCAAATCAGTCTGACCCTGTGCCTCATGGGAACAGTCCAGCCCGAACTGCCAAGCCATGTCTTCCCTGGACCGGAAACAAGCATCCTAGGACCGGTTTCTGGCATTCCAGCCGTCATCAGCCAGGCTTGCTTGAATCCAGTGGCAAAGTGAGCAAGGGACCCACGTCTGGGCATACCCCCGCCAACTTAGGGCGAACAAAGCGATACAAAAGGGGATGATGGACGGAACGTTTGAGCCAATGGAATCAAGCTATCCTGGCTGAAGAGGGGTGAAACGAAACCGGTCCTAGGATGCTTGCTTCCAGTCCAGGGAGGACCTGGCTTGGCAGTTCGGGCTGGACTGTTCCCATGAGGCACAGGGTCAAGACTGATTTGCATATGGCTGGGTTCAAACTGGAATGGCATGGTGAGCAAAAAAACGATGGATTTAGGCCCAGATCTCTGTACTGGGGTGAATGTATGACATTGTTCTGCATTCTGTCCATCAATTGTTGTTTTTGCATTTGTCACCCCGAGTGGGACGGGTATGCCCAGATGTGGGTCCCGTGCTCTCCATGCCACTGGAATCAAGCTATCCTGGCTGAAGAGGGGTGAAACCCCGAAACCGGTCCTAGGATGCTTGTTTCCAGTCCAGGGAGGACCTGGCTTGGCAGTTCGGGCTGGACTGTTCCCATGAGGCACAGGGTCAAGACTGATTTGCATATGGCTGGGTTCAAACTGGAATGGCATGGTGAGCAAAAAAACGATGGATTTAGGCCCAGATCTCTGTACTGGGGTGAATGTATGACATTGTTCTGCATTCTGTCCATCAATTGTTGTTTTTGCATTTGTCACCCCGAGTGGGACGGGTATGCCCAGACGTGGGTCCCGTGCTCTCCATGCCACTGGAATCAAGCTATCCTGGCTGAAGAGGGGTGAAACCCCGAAACCGGTCCTAGGATGCTTGTTTCCAGTCCAGGGAGGACCTGGCTTGGCAGTTCGGGCTGGACTGTTCCCATGAGGCACAGGGTCAAGACTGATTTGCATATGGCTGGGTTCAAACTGGAATGGCATGGTGAGCAAAAACGATGGATTTAGGCCCAGATCTCTGTACTGGGGTGAATGTATGACATTGTTCTGCATTCTGTCCATCAATTGTTGTTTTTGCATTTGTCACCCCGAGTGGGACGGGTATGCCCAGACGTGGGTCCCGTGCTCTCCATGCCACTGGAATCAAGCTATCCTGGCTGAAGAGGGGTGAAACCCCGAAACCGGTCCTAGGATGCTTGTTTCCAGTCCAGGGAGGACCTGGCTTGGCAGTTCGGGCTGGACTGTTCCCATGAGGCACAGGGTCAAGACTGATTTGCATATGGCTGGGTTCAAACTGGAATGGCATGGTGAGCAAAAAACGATGGATTTAGGCCCAGATCTCTGTACTGGGGTGAATGTATGACATTGTTCTGCATTCTGTCCATCAATTGTTGTTTTTGCATTTGTCACCCCGAGTGTGACGGGTATGCCCAGACGTGGGTCCCGTGCTCTCCATGCCACTGGAATCAAGCTATCCTGGCTGAAGAGGGGTGAAACCCCGAAACCGGTCCTAGGATGCTTGTTTCCAGTCCAGGGAGGACCTGGCTTGGCAGTTCGGGCTGGACTGTTCCCATGAGGCACAGGGTCAAGACTGATTTGCATATGGCTGGGTTCAAACTGGAATGGCATGGTGAGCAAAAACGATGGATTTAGGCCCAGATCTCTGTACTGGGGTGAATGTATGACATTGTTCTGCATTCTGTCCATCAATTGTTGTTTTTGCATTTGTCACCCCGAGTGGGACGGGTATGCCCAGACGTGGGTCCCGTGCTCTCCATGCCACTGGAATCAAGCTATCCTGGCTGAAGAGGGGTGAAACCCCGAAACCGGTCCTAGGATGCTTGTTTCCAGTCCAGGGAGGACCTGGCTTGGCAGTTCGGGCTGGACTGTTCCCATGAGGCACAGGGTCAAGACTGATTTGCATATGGCTGGGTTCAAACTGGAATGGCATGGTGAGCAAAAAAACGATGGATTTAGGCCCAGATCTCTGTACTGGGGTGAATGTATGACATTGTTCTGCATTCTGTCCATCAATTGTTGTTTTCGCAATTACATCTTTCAACTTCAGCATGTCTCTATCATGGCTCGTGGAAGTGATGATTTGAGCTAACAACATAGTGGCTGGCATATTTGACTTTACAATTAAATTAATGTAGGCATCAGTCATCTTGGATGGAGTACCTTGACCTTGTATAGGCACTCTGGAAAAGTGGTCAGCAGGTTTTTGATGCTTCCTTGGACTAGTTATAATGGTGTAATCATACTCTTGTAATCGGAGTCCCCACCATTCAATGTGAGGAGACATCTTGGCTTTTGGGTTGCCAAAGACAGCCAATAAAGCTTGATGATCAGTTACCAGCGTAAAAGGCTTTCCATAGAGAAATATATGGAAATGTTCACAAGCCCTTACTAAAGCCAATCTTTCTTTTTCGGGTTCAGAGTATGGACGTTCCGTTTGGGACACACTTCAACTGGCATATGTCACAATATTCTATCGAGCATTCAGATGTTCGCTGTGCTATGCCAGGATAGTGCCTAACTCAACGGGGCTAGCGTCAACAACAAACTCTTTGTGAAGCTTTGAATCGAAATAGGCCATTTTAATAGCAGCTTCAATTACTTGTTTGATTGTCTTGAAACTTCTCTCACATTCCTGTGACCACTTGAATGAAACATTTTTCTTCATTAACTCTTGTAAGGGAGTGCTTATGGTAGCAGTATCGGGTGTCATACCCCCATCTGAAAAGATATGGGCAAAGAAATTTAATTTGGACTTATGGAGCTCACACTTGTCTGCATTCAAAGTCAGGCCTGCATCAGTCAGTAAGCAACATACTTGAGTGAGAGGTCTATCATGCTCCTTTTGTTTAGCTTCGAAAATCAATATTTCATCGCTATAGTTGAATTCATTCACAACCGGCTATATGACAGATTGAATGACGTCTTGGAAAAGTTCTGCAGCCGATGAGGCACCAAAACTGAGTCTTTTATATTGAAACAGACCTAATTGCATAGAAAAGGTTGTAATATATCTGCAATCTTCTCCGAGTTTCAACTAATGATAACCATTATTTGAATCACTGCAAGAGAAAACCATTGCACCATTTAGTTGGGTTATCATGTCATCAATACGGGGACCTGGATGTCATTTTCGTTCAATTGCCTTGTTTGCTTGGTGCATATCAATGCACATGCATACAGCTCCTTCAAGGTCCTTTTTGGTCACTACCACTATAGGAGAAACCAATGGCGTCAGATCAGTTGAACGCTCAATAATCTCATGCTTAAGTAATGGTTCAAGTTCTTTTTCAACAGCTTCTTGTAAATGAAAAGCAGCTCGTCTATGTCTCTGAGCAACAGGACACACATCGTCATTAATGTGTAACTTTACTTTCATAGTCTTTAGCTTTCCCAAACCATGAAACAATGACGGAAATTGACGTACTAATTTGTGGTGAGCATTCAGGTTGCAAATCACAGAAATCAGTCCCAAATCAGCAGCGGTATTGAAACTGAGCAGACAGGCACTTGCTGCTGTATCTTGGAGCACATGGATGGGTGTTTGCACTAGACCTGGGCAGGAAATTCTGCTACGCTTGTGGAGTTTGCAGATTTTTTCCCACTGCGCACTCCGTGTAGTGCGCAAAGTTCCCAAAAAGTCTGCGGAGCAGTTTTTTCCTTGCTCACCAACGTTAAGTTGGCGAGCGCGAGCAAGGAAAATTGTACTCCAAACCACATCCTGGTGAGATTTCTCAATGCGGGCGGTCACGGATAGTTGCTACCGCTCACATTGAGAAACCTTCCGTTCACTTTGAGGAAGCTGCTGCTCAAGTAGAACATCTGCTCAAACGGCAGAAAGAAGCAGCGCCCTCTTGCGCTGAGCATGGTGCCGTTCACTCTTTAAAATTTTGCAGTGCCGGACAAACACCCGGCGCTAGAAATCAGCATGAACGGCACAACATAACACACTCTGCCGCTTGCGGAACTCCGCTTAGCGTGGCGGAGATTTTTGGGCCCATTTTTCGGAGTTCCGCAAACTCTGCAAACTCTGCCCAGGTCTAGTTTGCACCTTCGTTTTCTTGTATTTCAATGTCTCTACAAATGAAACTTGACTTTTTATGGGCATTGATGCAGACCAACTGTACAGTTTTGTTTTTGATGGCGTAAGTCGAGGTAATGGAAACAATTCATGATATTTCTCTTGAGGCAATATATTTATCGAGCCCGTTGTTGTTGCAGGAAGGAGGGGGCAGCCAGGACTACATGCCCCAGCAGTCTCTGCGGCCGTTGTTGCCTTCACTCTGCGCCCGGAGGCGCTTTTAACCCTCAGTTGGGCCCGCAGCGCGGGAGCCCGTTGTTGTTGCAGGAAGGAGGGGGCAGCCAGGGCTGCATGCCCCAGCAGTCTCTGCGGCCGATGCTGCCTTAACTCTGTGCCCGGAGGTGCATTTAACCCTCGGTCAGGCCCCGCAGCGCAGGACACGCACGGGCATGCCCGGGTCGCGCCCAGGCAAAGCCCGGGCCAAGGGTGGGCCCGTCTGCGGCCGACCGAGCCTGGGCTGGGCCTACCCTCTTGGCCAGTTACTTTGTATCAGAGCAGCCCACAAGACACAGCAGCAGAGCAGCTTTTACCACGCTGGAACTACAGCCTACACGTCTCAAGCTAGCGAAAGCCCTGGTAAGCCTCAGCAGTGTGGGGAGTGTTTGCTCTATTGTGCAATTGTCTAAACTGTGTTACCCCTATGCTCTGACAGGCACTTAAGTGTTGGTAGGAGTCCCCAGCATCTATTTATCATGGGGAAGAGAAAAACCACTACCACTGATCAGCTGTCGAATAACAAAAGGGCTACCATTGACTCATTTTTAGCGAAAGCAGTCGGGCCATCACTAAGAAGATCGATAAAGCTGAGAGGAGACTGTCTATGGGTTCTACCGGTACCCTGGTGCCTGAACTCTCGTGGGCTGACCCATCAGAAGCAACAAACACAAGCCCGCGGCCTATCACGTTGGATAGCTGCTACAGGGGCGGCAATGTCAGGGGAAGGTGTGCTATGTGCCAGTGCTCCCTCACCTGATTCTGCGGGCGAGGGCCGTGCTGTTCCCCTAGCTATGAATAATAAGGGCATGGAGGCAGATGTTTGACCAGCACCTAGGAGACTGTGTAAAGCGAAGAAGAGAAACGAGTCCACAAGGAGAGTGGAAGTCCCAAAACCTGCGATTGGCTCAACGAACATGGGGGAATTTTGGAATACCCTGAGGAAAACAATTACAAATCTGATGACCTACCTGCTCTCTCAGCTCTGGGACAAATTGGACAAAGTGTTATCAGACCCCAGAGAGACACTGGTGAAAGTGGAGAATATGTTGAGCACTATCTCTAAAGTTCCGTCCTCGAGTAGTGTCCAGTCACAGGCAGTATGTCCCAGGTTGCTCAAGCAAAACGAGCCAGGAAGTTGTCCACCAAACTCTAATAGCTCATGGGGGAATGGGCCCCCGAGATATGTATGGGAGCAGGGGAAGGAGCCTGATAGCAGGCCTAATTCTCAAACACATGGTAGGGAGAGAGGAGATGGGTGTGTATGGGACCAACATCCCTCACTGCGTGATAACGAGAAAGTAGGGGCTAGCGCTGAGAACAGTTTTAGAGCAGTTTGTGGTATTCCTTATTTCATGACATGTCATGTACTGTGTTCAGAATCCTATGATGTCATGGGGTTCTGAGATAGAATATGTAAGTGGTCAGTTGAAGCTGTGCCTAACTCTACGTTGGAGGCTTGCTGATGGATGGGATCTTTCTCTTGCAATAAACTCCTTTGAACCAGCATCCCTGTGTCCTCAATTCGTCCAGGAATGCTTCACTGGCGTAGTCGGCAGGATACTGGAGAAGATCCCAACTCAGGAGATTGGTGAGAGATAAGCTTTCTATCCTCAATAGCTGTCAAGCCCTCCCTGCATGCAAGTTGCCATCTCTTAGATCTTAATCATAAAGTCTGCGACATTTATTGACTTGAGACTTTAAGCACCATCAAGCCCAGCTCCCGTCGCGGTCCACGTTCACTCTATTGCCTGTGGATCAACTTGCCAGTTTAACATGGCGGCTGACAAGCAATGGTCTGTTATTTCAATCGTCATTTGAAGGTGATCGCGCCTCCGTTATCCTTTCGGAGTCGGTGAAATTAACCGCGCAGAGGGAGAATTAATTGGAGCTTCACTCAACTGAATTTAGGGGGAAACCGATCCTAGTCTTGTCCACTGTCAGTTGAAACCGACGGTGTCACCCTCGGAAAATGTGTGACTTAAGCCAAAGACTCTGTCGTAATACCTGTTCCTTTATTATGGGTCTTTTGGAGTGGTGACTTTGAAACGCTTAATCTGTGGCTTTGGTTTTTAGCTGAACCCCTTATAACGGAACTGTAGCGCTTTGCACCGTTTGAACTATAACAGCCATAGTTCAAACGAGAGCTCGAGACACTCACCGTAGGATTGTAGAGTGTTGGAGTTCCGCCGCCGTAGGATTGTAGAGTGTTGGAGTTCCGCCGTTCCTCTCCTATGTCGCCTCCATGGAGCCCTGCGTCACAGTGCGTCCGTAGTTAAGCAGAGCTCGAGACACTCACCGTAGGATTGTAGAGTGTTGGAGTTCCGCTGTTCCTCTCCTATGTCGCCTCCATGGAGCCTTGCGTCACAGTGCGTCCGTAGTTAAGCACGTCATGACGTTGTCTACGTGGTGTCAAGGGGGCATCTCGATTCTGTTGCTAAGTAACCAAAACCAAAGCCTCAGACGCTAATATCGCTGGGAGTGTAAATCTTCGAGCACAGCACGCGAAAGTAAAGTTAAACAGTCCGCACTTGAATAGATGCAACTCAGTGACACGCTCACTTTTGGATTAGCGTGTCATCACAACAAGCATTGTTCGAATTTCTTTCAGTGACACACTCATTCTCTGTGTGTCAGGAAGCATAAAGTGGATGTGTCTTCAGTGGCACGCTCACTTCTCATAAGCGTGTTTAAATTGAGTGTGTTTAACAGTCATAAACCGGATGTATCTTCAGTGACACACTCACTTCTAGGTGTGTCAACAAGTATAAAGCGAATGCGCATTCACTTACATGCGTGTCTCCAATAAGTTGCTAAAGCAGAGGAATCTTCAGTGACACGTGTGTCTCCAATAAGTTGCCAAAGCAGAGGTATCTTCAGTGACACACTCACTCCTCAAGGGGACATAAGAGTGTTGGGAATTCTGTCTCACGGTGACACGCACACTTCTCATGGTATCAAAAGCGTGTTTCTGAATCAGTGAATGAGTGACATGATCATTCCTTAAAGTGCCCTAGTGTGTTGGAAAATTCAGTAACATGTACCAAAAAGGTTTTTCAATTTCGTGACTCTGTGACATACTCACTGAATTAAGGTGTATACCAAGCGTGTAACTATCCAGTCACACGATCATTTTTTTTTTTAGGTTTTCAGACGGCGCACGTGACACACTCACTTCTCATTGTGTCAATAGCGTGTTTTCAACAACGCAGTGATACACTAACTTTATGGAACAACTTGTATAACAACAATAGTGAGCTTGGCACACAAATTAATCATTCGTAGTATATTTAAAACCATGCAGAACGTTACGGCAGCTCCGTTTTTTCTATCTTGTCCTGGTACTCCACCGATAAAGTGGAAAAAATGGAAGGTTGTTTTCGAGAGATATGCAAGCGTATGCGGGCCATCCCTTAGTGCTGAAAGAAAATCCTCTTTACTTCTTCATTGTTTAGGGTCAGAGGGTCAAGATGTTTTTGACCATTTGCCTGATCTCTCTACTACTGATGCGAGAGACCTAAATGATTATGAAATATGCATAAAAAAACTTGATAATCATTATCTCCCCAAAATCAGTACTATTCTGGAAAGATATCAATTTGCAAAGTGCGTGCAAGCAGATGAGGAAACAGTTGAGGCTTATGTAACTCATCTAAGAAAGCTTGCCTCTTCTTGCAAATTTGATGGTCTTACTGATGAGAGAATTAGAGATCAGTTTATGTTCGGGTGTCATATAGAGAAAGTCAGAGAGGAACTCTGGTTAAGAGATGAACCCACTTTGGAGGAGGTTTTAACTGTGGCAAAAAGAATAGAACATTCAATTAAATGTGTGGCAGTTATAAAAAAAGATCATAATAAAGTGTTAAAAGTACAAGTGGTTACAGATAAAAGCGAGAAAAATTCATTTCAAAGTAGGAAAGATATAGGAATGTCTAGTTATGAAAGGAAGTGTTATAGGTGTGGAAAGGCAGATCACCTTGCTAATGATAAAAAATGTCCAGCACTCAGAAATACTTGCATGAAATGTAAGAAAAGGGACATCTCACTACATTGTGCAAAAGCATTATGAAACCTAAGGTTAAAGAAGTGGATGTTTATGACGATAATATGGGTGGTTTCAGCTCAGATAGTCTTGAATGTGGGCAGGTTGTAGTTCAGGTTGAAAGCAAACCTAATGGGAAAACTAGTCCATTTGATGAGATTTTAATTGAGGGTGAAACCACTAGAGTTCTTTTTGACTCTGGTGCAAAAATCACTTTAGTATCTAATGAATTTTATGATAGAAAGTTAAAAGATAGAATTACATTGTTAAAGCCTGACATAATTCCGCTAGCGTATGGTGGAGAGCTTATTAAATTACATGGTTATTTTAATGGCCTCATAGAATATAAAAACAGATTTGTCTCAGGAAAAATCTATGTGTCAAAGAGAGGTGACAGCATAATCAGCTGGATGCACCAAGGCGAGTTGGGTGTTTATCTGGATCCCAATGCTAATCCACCCATTCAATTGAGAGACGGTGTGTATTCAGTGATAAGTAGTGAGAGTGATGGATTTGTAAAGGATTTGATGGTGGAATTTCCCAAGGTTTTCAGACAGGTCTTAGGGTGCTTAAAAGGTTATCGTCTCAAAATAATTCTAAAAAAGGATGCCTTTCCGGTATGTAGTAAAGTGAGGAATGTGCCTCTTTCGGTTAGAGAAGATATGCAGAAGGAGATTTTGAAATTGAGAGAGGGAGGTATCATTGAAGAGGTTGAAGGTACGGAATGGTTGGCTCCGGTTGTAGCAGCACGCAAACCCAATGGGGACCTTCGTCTCTGTATTGATTTGAGACAACTCAACAAGAATGTAGTAGTGGATCGATATCCTTTGCCGAATATTACAGAGCTTTTAGTTCTTCTTGGGGGGGCAAAGGTTTTCAGTACAATCGATTTAACATCTGCTTACCATCAGATTGAATTAGATGAAGATTCCAGAGATTACACTTCTTTCATTACGCCTTTTGGCACATTTAGATTTATACGCATGCCTTTTGGCTTGGTATCTGCTTCATCTGTGTTCCAGCGTGTTATGGAAGGAATTCTTAAAGATCTTCCAGGTGTGTGTGTATATCAGGACGATATCCTAATTTTTGCAAAGGATGTAGCTGAACATGATGTTAGACTAAAATCTGTTTTAAAGAGTTTAAGTGATCACAATCTTACCATAAAAGCTGAGCAGTGTACATTCAGATCTAATTCTTTAAACTATTTGGGTCACTATATAACAGGAGATGGGGTTAAACCAAAGGCTGATTTGATTAATGCCATAAACAATATGTGTCCTCCCTCGAGTAAAACTGAGCTCATGAAATTTTTGGGCATGATTGAGTACTATGCAAAATTTGTAAAGGGTTTTGCTGCCTCGACGGTGAATATGAGAAACTTGTTAAGAAAAGGTATAGACTTTGACTGGTCTTTTCTTTGCGAAGAAGAATTTGTTAACATTAAGGGTAAACTCAATCAAGCACCATCCCTTAGTAGCTTTGATCCCAATATTAGACCTATTCTCATTACAGATGCAAGTGAAAAGGGGTTGGGAGCAGTTCTACAACAACGTGGTCCTTTAGGCATTCACACCATAATGTTTTTATCCAGAAGCTTGAGAGATCCTGAAACTCGTTACTCCGTAGTTGAAAGGGAATCCCTAGCACTGTTTTGGGCAATCAAAAAACTAAAGAAATTTCTTTGGGGAGTTGATTTTGTAGTACACACAGATCACAAGCCATTAGTTGAAATTTTTGATAAGAAAGGATTGGATGCCATTTCAAGCAGGATTACCAAGTGGATCATTGGTTTGCAAGAATACAGTTTTACACTTAAATATTTACCGGGGATTGAAAATGGTGTGGCAGATGTGTTGTCCCGACTGGTCTCCTCTGAGTCCCTTCAGGAATATACAGTTGATGAGGATGAGGAGTGGGTTTGTGTTGTGGATAGTAGCATTATTTCTGAGGAAAGATGGTGTAAGGAGATTGGTAGCGATCCCATTTTATGTGAAGTTATGTCTCTTTTGCAAAAGAGGTGGATTAGTAGTAAGGATGGGTCTGAGTCAACAAAATCGTATTGGATAATTCGTAACGAGCTGGCAGTGGACAAAGGTTTATTATTTAGAGGTACCAAACTTATTCCTCCCTGCAGTCTTAGGAAGGAACTCATTGATTTAGTGCATTCATCTCACGCAGGAATTTCAAAATGTAAAGAAAGACTGCGCATGTCATATTGGTGGCCCGGAATGGACAAGATGGTGGAACGTATAATTAGAGATTGCATTCCATGTGTGTTAAGTGATAAATCTAAATGTACGCATGAACAACCAATGATTTTAAGAAAGCGTCCTAATAAACCATGGCAAGATATTGCTTTAGATATTGTCGGGCCAATTCACGGTAAGGAGTCTCAAACATACATATTATCTGTGATTGACATGTATTCAAGATGGCCTGCAATTTTCTTCTTATCAAATATTGACTCCAATAACGTAATTCAATGTTTGGAAAATCTGTTTGCAGAGGAAGGTTTTCCTGAATCGCTTTTAACAGATAATGGTGTGCAATTGATTTCAAAGGAAATGGAAAATTTTCTGATTTCTAAGGGAATTTTGCATAAAACATGTTCTCTTTATCATCCCGAGGCAAATGGCATGATTGAGAGATTTAATAGGGTTATTAAGGAAACCATTCACTTGGCTAAATCTCAATCATTGGATTGGAAGAAAGAGGTGGTTAAAAAGGTGGAGGAATATAGACTCTCTCCACATGCTACCACAGGGAAAACACCCTTTTTGTTGTTCAAGGGTAGAGTACCGAATACTACAGTTGAGCCACCGTGGGTCAATAGATATGAGTTGAGTAAAGGAAAGGAGAGTGTGTGTGATGGTTTGATGATGCAAAAGAAGGACGAAGAGAAAGCTATACTGAGGAAGAAGTATTTTGATGAAAAGAAGTCAGTAAAAAAAACAATTGTAAAAGTTGGTGATTGGGTGATGATAAAGCGTCCTGGTCTTCTTGGAAGTTCATCATCAAAGTTCATGAAACCTATAAAGGTCATAAAAAATTTTAATAATGCCATTCAAACTCAAGACCATCGTATTTGGAACTTAAACAGAGTGGTGGCAGTCAAAGGAAAACTTGTGGGTAGTTCATCAAATGATGATCACTGTACTGACAGTTCTGACGGTGCTGGAAATTGCATAAGGAATCCACGACGGTCATCTAGATTCCCAAAACGTCCAGCACATCTCAATGACTTTATATGATGTTTGGTTTTGGTTATATTATTGTTCCTGTTCTTACATTATACTGTTAGTTTCTTTGTTGAAGGGGGGAGATGTGTGGTATTCCTTATTTCATGACATGTCATGTACTGTGTTCAGAATCCTATGATGTCATGGGGTTCTGAGATAGAATATGTAAGTGGTCAGTTGAAGCTGTGCCTAACTCTACGTTGGAGGCTTGCTGATGGATGGGATCTTTCTCTTGCAATAAACTCCTTTGAACCAGCATCCCTGTGTCCTCAATTCGTCCAGGAATGCTTCACAGTTCTTCCAGTAATCAATCTGCCCCCGGCATGCTGTCCCTACACTGTGGTTCTGGTGGGGGTTCACAGTTTGGGAGTAGGGATTGAGGAATCCACAGATAATTTGATCAACAAAGTGTACATTGGTTAGGGAAACATAGCAGATTTAATGTAAGGGATCATTCTCACATATTGATGGCAAGAATGGTGTCTTGGATTGGACAATTCAAGAAAACATTCAAGGGCGATACTGTGATCATCACCTTCAGAATCCCATAACTGGCACACAACATCTTGAGACAATCGGTAGAGTTCCCTTTTTATGCCTCTGAAATTAAACCACTCCCATTAGGTTTCTTCTACAGACTGGGATCTACTGTTGTAGGAACTAATAACGCCCGTGAGTTGGAGGGGGGTGCATACATCTGGGAGGTAATGGAGTTGTCACTGAATACTTATGCCCCCCTGGCGGATCTTAATGACCTGAATTGACAGGTGGCGGGCACTGAAGACAGCCTAGTACAGACAACAGCGGCAGGCCCTCATAAGCAGGTTGTTAGGCCTAGGGAGGTTCGGCAGAGTGAGAATGCAGACCACCCTACAGATTATTCCAACCAGATCAGCCAGATAGGTCACCAGGGGGATAAGATAACATCAGCTATCTTACCTAGTACACAGGGAGGAAGGGTGGTCAACCTGATCACCTGGAACATGGCAGGATTAGCCTCTAAATTCGAAGATGATAGTTGGATCAAATTTATAACCGCTTATAAGATCATTTGCCTGCAGGAGACCTGGGAGGTGGAAAATATATTCTTTTAGAGGGTTACACGTCGTTCTTCATCCCAGTGGAAGGTACGTTATATGGGCGAGCAAAAGGCGGTTTAATTATATTTATTGCACTTGAGCTCTGCGGGTCCGTGAAACAATTGAATTGGAACTATGCAGTGGCACAAGGTTTAAAGTTGGTGATAGGGAGAATGCTACAGTTAAAAATAATTAACTTTTATAATGCTAAAAATAGGAATTTGGGCCCACCAAGCTTGATAGAGCTAGCCGGTGTCTTAGATCAGTTACAGGGGGGCGATTTACCACAGGTTAAACTTATCCTGTTAGGTGATTTCAACTGTCATCTATGTTCAGACATTGGACAATGTATGAGGGCTACCTCCCAGAAGATTGGTACATGGAGCGCTCATGAGATGGCCGCGAATTAAATGCCCTCCTAAATACCTACGACCTAACGTTTACCTTACAAAATGCAGTAATGACTCCTAATAGTCTCTTCCCTCCTACCTATAAAGGAAGTGGCTGCGCTGCTACCATTGACTTTATCTTCGTATCATCATCGTTGGGTCCCACCATATCGTTCTTCAGGATGCTAGAAAGTCCATACAGTGATCATAACCCTTTGACTCTGGGGATGTGGGTACTGGGCCCTATGTTAGTGCAAGGCAGTAGGATGGGGGGACAATTAGGCCAACTGACCAGGGGAGGCATCTGCGGTGGTCCCAGGTGGACAGTAATGCTTTTAATCTATCCCTTTTTAAAGAGAGGCAACAGGAGATTCTGAAGTGCCTAGATATTTCACCAACAGAGGAAGATGCACTCAAATCCTTTGAGGCTATAGCAAAGTCAGTGGCTGCTCTTTTAACTGCTCCAGTGGCCACTCCTCATCGGGACGGCCCAAGGTTGTTCGACAGCGAGTGTTTTCGGGCACTGAGGAAACCTAAAACGGCTCTGAAAGAGACTCCTCGCAATAGATCAATGGTAACCACTTACCGTCATAATTATAAAAAAGCACTTAAGAAACGGAGGGCCGTATTACAAAAACAGGCTTGGGATGAATTGGTTCAGGCTAGCACACTAAAAGATAGTTCCTTATTCTGGAGAGTCATTAACAGACCTTGTTTTTCTGAACCGGACAAACCAACTATATGTCATCACATCAGACAGGACCAGTGGAAGAATCATTTCCAGTCGGTATATAACTACGGGGATGGAGACCACTATAACAATGTTTGGGAGCTCCTACCATGTGATTCTCATATCAATTTTCAGTTAGACAAGGTAAAAACAGGTATAGAGGGATTGACCAAGAATAAGGCACCCGGTCAGGATGGGATCCCCCCGGATTTGTTACGGAGTAACATTGATGTGTGAGCCCCAATTTCGACTAGGGTCTTGAATGCGGCGGTGTCAGCTGATATGACCCAGTCGTGGTCCACTACTACTATTGTCCCTATTTATAAGAGGGGGGATAGGGATAATCCCAACTGCTACCGACCCATATCCTTGATAGATTCGACCATCAAGGTTATGGGGCGTGTCATATTAAATAGGTTAGTGGAGTGGTGTGATAAAAACAAAATTATCTCAGAGGCACAATATGGCTTCCGAGCAGGCAAATCTACAGTGGCCCAATGCCTGAACCTCTATTTATTAATAGCAAAATATACAATCGCCAAACCGGGAGCCATTTATTTAGGCTTTATGGATCTCACTGCAGCATTTAATAGGGTGAACCGCAGCAAAATGTGGTCTTTGCTAGATGAAATAGGGGTGGAGCGAGCAATATTAAATGCTCTGATGACGTTATATGCCCATACTTCAGCTGCAGTCAGATTCACACAAGAGGGGGGACTTACAGATAGTTTTAAATGCTCACAAGGTGTGCACCAAGGCTGTATTCTAGCAACCTTTTTTTATTTACTCTGTATATTAATGGGCTAGAATCTGCCTTGATATCCCTGCAGGCCGATACACCAAGAATAGGCAGCAGACCAGTACCAGTATTGTTGTATGCAGACGATGCTGTGCTTATTGCTCGCATCCCAAGAGCATTGCAAGTTTTAATTGATGGGTTTCTCTCCTTCATGAAGGGTCTGGATTTGTCCCCCAATTACGCCAAGTCGTTTTTGATGGAAGTGGGCTGCAGAGGGAACAGCACGAACTCATACAAGGCAGGCTCTTCTAGCATAGCCAAAGTTCCAGCCTTCAAATACCTGGGTGTTTTATTTGACGCTAAATTAAATTGGAACCCCATGAAGAAAGAGAAGGTACGGGATATGAAGAAAACTATGGGAGCCATTGCAAACTATACACACAGATTAGGTACATGGTTGCCTCGGGTGATTTTAAAATTATATCAATCAATTGGTATCAGTAAGGCTTTGTATGGGAGCGAGATCTGGGGTTACAAGGCAGTGGTGGAACTACAGACTACACACAATACATTTTTGAGACGGTTGCTAAAAGTTCCTCAGGGAACCCCGGCTTACTCAGTTCATGAGGAACTCGGGGTAAGATATGTGTCTGACCTAGTGGCAGTCAAGCCTTTGCTTTGCTGGGTGAATATTTGGTCCAATGAGGTGGCTTCCTTTAATCAAGCTGTAATCATGGATTGCCTCTCACTGGATCATGCTCTCAAAATCCCCTGGCTAAGATACATTAAGGATACACACTATGCTCTAGGTAGAATAGACATTTTTACAAAATATAGAACAGTAAAGAAAGAGGACAAAAAACTAATTAATTAACTTTTTTCTAAGAAAGTCATTACCGAGCACGAAGGAAAGGAACTGATTAAGCCGACAGTTAGAGCACATGCCTTAGCTAAATCAGTGTTGGGAATGGAGCATTACCTTACTATTTTAACTAGCGCTTATGATCGCTTTTTAATTACCCGTTTTAGATTTAACATGTTCCATCATTTAGTGGTCTCTCCCCCGGGCTTTTTAGCACGAGTCGAGGATAGAGGGCCCTGTGGCTGCGACAATAGGTCTCCACAGGATATTTTAAACTTTGTCTTTTTATGCAAATATTTTAAGTTTCCTAGGCGACTGTATCTTAAACCCTATCTAAAAGAAATGGGATTTAGACAGGCGCGAATTGCACTTTTGCACATGCAACTTTTGCTGAACGAACGCACTTTATTTGTGGTTACACATTTTTTAAGAGCAATGATGAGATCTAGGAAATCCAGACATGACTGAGACATAGAGGGGTGTGTGTGATTGGTTTCATGTTGACATAAGACTTTGTGGGGAAAACAGTCAGCACTTTCAGTCGTGTATAAGCTAGTGGTCCTGCAAGATGAGTGTCTACTGTGATGTCATTGTAGAGACATGAAGAATAATGAAATATGCTTTTCAATGAACTTGATATTGTTTTAATGTATTGTATCTTTTATGGCTGTGTTCACTGCCGAATAAAGATTGTTTAATACTAATAATAATAATATTTATCGATGCACCACTGTCAATAATGAAACGTATTGAGCAGTCATTTATTTTTAATGTTATTTTCAGATAATGTTTTATGACTTTGGTGCTTTGGCATGTCAACTTTTCTTTGATTGACACTTTTAATTGCATGCAGCTAGTTTGACATGTGCTCTTTTCTCTGAGGTAAGCCATGGCATGGTGCAACTGTCTTCCTCACTTTCACTGGATACTTAGGTGGACAAACTGTTTGATGCTGATTTAGATGAAAATCGACTTCGTTCAGTGTCAATTTGCCTCAATTGATGTCACCGCTTGGTCTTGTGGGGTTGCGGCAAACGTTGCCTCTGGAATGTTCTGGTGGCCATTTTATCTTGGCGCCATGACGCACTTGCTTTCTCCTTCGCTTTAGAAACTATCACAAGTTAGTTCTCATTCCCACAGCCTTAACATATCTGCCCAATGGTGGGACATTTACCTTCGTGAAACAAAAATCCACATGTAATACTTAACTTCTGTTTACTGTTGTAGACAGCACTTTGTGTCCTTCAGTCATTTGCTTTGGCCTACTTTTTATGCTCATGACTGATGCACTTTGGGCACCTCTGGCCTCCATTTCAGTGGCTTGTCTTTCAGCATGCACCTCAGCTCTAAAAGTCATCAACACTCACTCCAGACTAAGAGTTTCTCTCGGCATTCGTCGTCTGAATGAATCTGACCAGCATCCATCAATAGCTCTAAGTCGCATTGCTTCTTCATCATTAAACAAGCCCTCCAGGATTTTGCAATTTGCAAAAAAAAATGAAAAATCAGCGCTTTTGTAAAAAGCCTGCAGTTTTTACAAAAGTGCCCACGAAATCTGGGCCCGCTGCATCCCCATACTTTTTTTATTGCGTTTCGACTGCTCAGTTGATCCCTGCCTGACACCTCACATAGGTTAGATAAATGCGCCCCCATGCCTGCCATAGAAACGTCCCTGCAGTGTTGCAGTGAGAGCTTTACAGGTAAATGCGCCACTATACAAAGTGCCCCCACACTGATGGAACCAATTAAACGGCCCACCATGTCTATGGGGCCGTGGACAGCCCAGGCAAACCACCCAATGTCCAAGGGGGCCTGGGAAGGCTTTCTAAGGAAAACAACCTAATGACTCCTGTTCATGGTCCAAAAAAAGCTGCCCAGACAAGCAAGCAAACTGACCCATGTCTTTGGGATCCTGGACAGGTCTTTTTCTCAAACCCTCTATCTGATCCCCCACCTCAGCAGGATCCACCCCTTTTCTGCATCCTCCTTTGATCAGACACCAGCCGTAAAGGGGTCAATAATCCTTTCCCAGTGGCTGTGCAACACCACCTCCTCCCTGCGGCCGGCCCCACACTCAGCCCCCTTAACCACCCCCCTGGTAAAGTAGATGGTGTGGTTCCTAATGGAGCTGTAAAATTGGAGGGGGCACCTGTAGCAGCTCCACAGTTTTACTCAGCTCTGCTGGATTTCTGCCCTGTAGCCAGCCGCATAGAGAGAGAGTACCAGAGGCATAGAGAGAGGGAGACAGACAGAGAGAGACAGAAACAGAGAAACAGGGCAAGAAAGACAAGTGGGACAAATATATATATATATATATTACCTACTGGCAGTCGCCAGTAGGTAGTTATAGTTAGGACCTAAGCAACGAAGTCCCGGGCACACGTAGTTGGGGTTAAAGTATGGTCATCGAGTGTTCAGTGTCCAATAACAAAATTTGTGGTCAACACCAGAATGAAGAGTTGCAGTAAATTTAATTAATGTGGCACAAAAAAAAAAAAAGAAAAAGAGCAACCAGCCGACACGTGTTTCGTCACCTATGGGAGTAATCCCGTGACTGCAAGTCGGCCTATTGTGTGGGTTTCTGGACTCACATAACTACGGGGGTTTTGAGGTGTTTTTTTTCCCCCGACCTGGTAGCACCGTACACACACGTGACCTTGCCAAACATATGCATAATTTGCTTGAGCGCCATTCTCCCTGTCATTACTGAAAAATCCTCACATCGACACAATAGTTAGGACCTAGTTTCTATTCAAAAAGCATTTTTTCTTTTGCCAATATCTTTGGTGAATCTTCGCAAAATTTTCAAAACTAATGGTTCACTCAGGTCAGCTCCTGTTTCAAGGTGATTCGTCAAGCGGGGGCCGAGAAAAAAGGGGGTCCCAAAACGCGTTTTGTCCATGTTATTTTCCATAGGACCTTTAGACACGTCTACAGCCCGAACTGCTGAACGGAATTACACCAAATTTGGCAAAAAGGTAGGTCTTGGTCCAGAAAGCATGCTTTTTTTTTCAAATGGTGTAAATCCGTTCAGTAGTTCCTGAGAAATTAAAAAAATAAAAATATTGATATCTGAGCACCGAGGAGGATTCGCGAACCCTCCTGAGCACAAGCTTCATTTTGATTGGCTGCCAACACTACAAACCAGAATGTGTTGGCAGCCATCTTGTGACTCGGTGAAAACAGTAAAAAAAAGATAAAAAACAAGAAAAGGGGGCAGGGTAGAAACACCCTGACCCCCTTGGCCTGCTCAGGGGGTCCCCATGAACCCTAAGGGCCCAAAAAAAATTATTAAAAAAAAAAAAAAATCAGCCAAATTCGCATTGGGTGCGCGAATCCAGCCAATGTGTTTTTTTTAAAAGAAGCGCGGGCTCCCGTGCTTCGTTTTCTATAAGCCCCCGGGTGGGCCA
The DNA here is from genome assembly GCA_963921515.1 of Calotriton arnoldi. Classification (NCBI taxonomy): domain Eukaryota; kingdom Metazoa; phylum Chordata; class Amphibia; order Caudata; family Salamandridae; genus Calotriton; species Calotriton arnoldi. The sequence continues at coordinate 721,466 of CAWUFW010006990.1, forward strand.
GGTCTCGGGGGAAATACCTAATTATGTAGCGGGGGCCCATGGGGGCCCCTGCAGCCCCGGGGACCGCCACCTCCCGGGGCTTTTTTAAAAAAATGCTTGGGGGGGCTCCTGCCCCCTCACGCTGCCCCGGGGACCGCCACCTCACCGGGGCATTGTTATTTTAGGGTGGGGGGCCTCATGGGCCCCCCAAGCCCTGGGGACCGCCACCTCCCCTGGGCTATAATTTATTTAGGTTGGGGGCCTCACGGGCCACCACCTCCCTGGGGCTATGTGATTTAAATGCGGGGCCACGCAGCCCCCCGCAGCCCCAGGGACTGCCACCTCCCTGGGGCTATTTTGAAAAACAAAGTGTGGGGGGACTCGAGGCCCCCACACACTGCCCTGGGGACCACCACCTCCCCGGGGCACGCTTCATTAAAATGCAGGGTCCGTTGCGGACCCCCGGCCCTGGGGACCACCACCTCCCCGGGACTTTAACCCGTTGACCGCGGCGCGAATTCCGCCGCGGTTCAGGTGATTTATGAGTGGGCGTGGTTCGGAGGGCCCCCGGCCGTCCTCCGCACACGCCCACCGTGACATTGGGGCTCTTCCCGCGGTCCCCAACATGAGGGCCGGCCCCGGGGGATGGGGGTCCCCTGGGCCAAAAATGGCCCGGGAGAGGGGCCACGCTGCCCCCTCCCTTTTTTAATTAATTTTTTTTTAAAACAAAAGAAGGCCGGGACCCGGGGGATGGGTCCCCGGGGCTCAAATTGGCCTCAGGAGGGGGGCCACATGGGCCCCATCCAAAATAAAAAAAAAAGCCTGTGTATGTCCCGGGGATGGGGTCCCCGGGGCCAAATGTGGCCCAGGGAAGGGAAGCCACGCGGCCCCCCTCCCATAAAAGAAAAAAAGAAACTCGCCGGAGGCCCCGCCCCCTCCCTGCACGACTCTGCAAACGCGCCTCCTGGCACGCTCTGCGTTGGGGGATTAAGTCCCCATTGCTAGTGAGGGTCCCTGGGGGCCAACTAGGCCACCAGGAACCTCCAGTAAGCCCCACACAGTGGGATTGCTGAGAGGTGGTAGGAGGCCATGCCCCTTTTTACACCACTCTGCAAACGTGCCTCTTGGCGCACTGCTGGTGGGGTGATTAGGTCCCCTTGTGTCCTGATGACCTCAGGACTGAAGTGGACTTCATCCCCTGAGCAGCAGTGCACCAGGCGGCGCGTTTGCAGAGTGGTGTAAAAAGGGGGCATGGCCTCAGATCACTCTCAGCAATCCAGCTGTGTGGGGCTTACTGGAGGTAACAGGAGGGCTAGTTGGCCCCCAGGGACCCTCAGGTGGCAAGGGGACTTCACCCCCAATCCAAGAGTGTGCCAGGAGGCATGTTTGCAGAGTGGTGGACAAAGGGGGCGTGGCCTGTGTCCACCTCTCAGCAACCCCACTGTGTGGGGCTTACTGGAGGTAACAGGTAGGCTAGTTTTCCCTAAGGACCCCCAGCAGTGAAGTGGACTTTAATCCCCATGCAAGAGCGCATCAGGGAGCGCATTTGCAGAGTGGTTGGGAAAGGGGGCGTGGCTGGCTATGAGAACTTAGCAATGCTGCTGTGTGGGACATACTGGAGGTAATAGGAGGGGTAGTTGGCCCCCAAGGGTGTCCTTGGGAGCCACCCACCTCTCCTGTTACCTCCACTAAGTCCCACACAGTGAGATTGCTTAGAGGTCTTCAGAGGCCATGCCCCCCCTTTCTCCACCACTCTGCAAACGCGCCTTCTGGCACAGTACTGGTTGTGGGGATGAAGTCCACTTTACTCCTGAGGGACTTTGGGGGCCAAGAATCCCTCCTGGTACCTCCTGTAAGTCCTACACAGCGGATTTCCTGAGCGCTGGTTGGAGGCCCAGCCCCCTTTCTCCATCACTCTGCAAATGCGACTACCAGTTAAAGAAGCATTTGTAATGAAATAGGTCTCGCATTTGCAAGAGTTAGAGCTATTGGCGTTGTGAATCTAAAAGTTTTTTACTAATGTTTTTTGGAGTAGAGTGGATGTACTTTTTTTGTAGTGGAATTATGTGGTATGTTGTGCAGTGAAATTATGTGGATAGAAAGTATGTGGTATTTAGTGTATAGGAATTATGTAAAGTGGGATCATGTGTTATGGAGAGTAATTATGTCGTATGGTAGTCTGTGCTGTGGATAGGCCTGGGCGGAATTTGCGTAGTCGCATTACGCAAAGTTCTGCGAAGATGTAAAAAATCTCGGTGAGCTACGCAGAATTCCGCGAGCACGTGGAACTGCTTGATCCGCCCGTTCGCGATGCGTTTTTACTGTTCGGGGACGCTGTTTGCGTGCTCGGGGGGAAATATCTTGCGAACTTGCCCATGCGGTCGCCAATTGGGGTGGCCATCTTGTTTCACTTGTCCCGCCCATTCGCAATGCGTGTTTCCTGTTCGCGAACGCGGATGTCCAATGGCGCGTCCGAATCACGTGTTCGCGATCGCACACTCTCGCGGGATCGTGCGGCTGGCTACCAAAATCTCGTGGCGCACGCAAACGGATAGGAAAACTCATCGGCGAATGCAGGGATCCCGGTAAGTCGCTGCCGCGTGCGCAAACACGCATTTTGAAAGCGCGAACAAGGAAAAAATTCCGCTATGCCGCGGATCGCGGAATTTTCAGCAATTCTGCGTTCTCTGCAGAACGCAGAATTGCCAAAATTCAGCAAATTCCGCGAGTGGAGCGGATTTTACCACCCAGGCCTAGTTGTGGAGTGGTAACCGCAGGTTTAGTCTTCCTCGTTTCCATAGATGCTAAATTATGAACTCAATGAGACAAAAAAAAGAAGTAATCACTGAGGAGCACTTCTGGACCTAGTCAGAGGTATGAGCAGGGCCACTGGAATTATGCGAGTGTTTGGCTGCACCGACTTTCGCACAATTATACATTTTCCGCATTAGCCACATAATCCATCATCTGCTGCCTAATCTGAATATTTGAACAAAAAAGCCTTGTTTCTAGCTCAAATGACTCAAACATTACCAAAAATGCAGCGTAGTGGAAGGCCCTTTTGCAAACCTAGAATAGTCACTTGTTACTTATTGCTAAATGTGGGTGTTAAATTGGTACAAATGGTGTGCAAACCACCCTTGCTTCTTTCTGCGCCTCTCTTGCCACTTTCTGCATTTCTGTTGCTTCTTTCTGCAACTTTCTTTTTTTTCTGCACTTCTTTTGCCTCTTTCTGCTCATCTCTTCCAATTTCTGCACCTCTCTTGCCTCTTTCTGCACTTCTCTTGCCTCTTTCTGCACCTCTGTTGTTTCTTTCTGCACTTCGCTTGCCTCTTTCTGCACCCCTTTTGCCTCTTTCTGCACCTCTGTGCTTCTTTCTGCACTTCTCTTGCTTCTTTCTGCACCTCTGTTGCTTCTTTCTGTACCCCTCTTGCCTCTTTCTGCAAACCTCTTCCCTCTTTCTGCACCTCTCTTGCCTCAGTCTGCCCACCTGTTTCCTCTTTCTGCACTCCTTTTGCCTGTTTCTGCAACTCTTGCCTCTTTCTGCAGCTCTCTTGTCTCATTTTGCACCTCACTTGCCTGTTTCTGCAACTCTCTTGCCTCTTTCTGCAGTTCTCTTGCCTCCTTCTGCACCTCTCTTGCCTCTTTCTGCACCTCTCTTGCCTCTTTCTGCACCTCACTTTCTTCTTTCTGCACCCCTTTTGCCTGTTTCTGCATCCCTCTTCCCTCTTTGTGCAACTCTCTTGACTCTTTCTACACCTCTCTTTTCTCTTTATGCATCACTCTTGCCTCTTTCTGCACCTCTGTTGGTTCTTTCTGCGCTGCTCTTGCTTCTTTCTGCACCTCTGTTCCAAATTTCTGCATCCCTCTTGCCTTTTTCTGCACCCCTCCTCTCTCTTTCTGCACCTCTCTTACCTCAGTCTGCCCACCTGTTCCCTCTTCCTGCACCCCTTTTGCCTGTTTCTGCAACTCTCTTGCCTCCTTCTGCACCTCACTTGCCTCTTTTTTGCACCTCTGTTGGTTCTTTTGCACTGCTCTTGCTTCTTTCTGCACCTCGCTTGCAAATGTCTGCACCCCTCTTGCCTCTTTCTGCACCCTTCTTACCTATTTCTGCACCTCTTTTGCCTCTGTATGCACCCCTGTTCCCTCTTTCTGTACCTATTTTGCCTCTTTCTGCAACTCTCTTGTCTCTTTCTGCAGTTCTCTTGCCTCCTTCTGCACCTTTGTTGCTTCTTTCAGCACTTCTCTTGCCTCTTTCAGCACCCCTGTTGCTTCATTCTGCACTTCCCATGCTTCTTTCTGCACCTTTTTTGCTTCTTTCTGCACCCCTGTTGTCTCTTTTTGCACTTGTCTTCCCTCTTTCTGCACCTCTCTTGCCTCTTTATGCATCTCACATGCCTCTTTCTGCACTTCTCTTGCTTCTTTCTACACCTCTGTTGCTTCCTTCAGCAATTCTATTGCCTCTTTCTCACTTCTCTTGCCTGTTTCTGCACCTCTCTTGCCTCTTTCTGCAACACTCTTCCCTCTTTCTGCACCTCTCTTGCCTCAGTCTGCCCACCTGTTTCCTCTTTCTGCACTCCTTTTGCCTGTTTCTGCAACTCTCTTGCCTCTTTCTGCAGCTCTCTTGTCTCCTTTTGCACCTCTCTTGCCTCTTTCTTCACCTCACCTTCTTCTTTCTGCACCCCTTTTGCCTGTTTCTGCTCTTTCTACACCTCTCTTTTCTCTTTCTGCATCAATCTTGCCTCTTTCTGTACCTCTGTTGCTTCCTTCTGCACCTCTCTTGTCTCTTTCTGCACCTCTCTTGCCTGTTTCTTCACCTCACTTTCTTCTTTCTGCACCCCTCTTCCCTGTTTCTGCACCCCTCTTCCCTCTTTGTGCAACTCTCTTGCATCTTTCTACACCTCTCTTTTCTCTTTCTGCATCAATCTTGCCTCTTTCAGCACCTCTGTTGCTTCTTTCTGCAGTTCTCTTCCTTCTTTCTGCACCCCTGCTGCCTCTTTCTGTATCCCTATTGATCTTTGTGCACCTCTCCTAACCCTTTCTGCACCCCTCTTGCCTCTTTTTGCACCTCTGTTGGTTCTTTCTGCACCTCTTTTGCTTCGTTCTGAACTTCACTTGCCTCTTTCTGTACCCCTCTTGCCTCTTTCTGCACCTCTGTTGGTTCTTTCTGCACTGCTCTTGCTTCTTTCTGCACCTCTGTTCCAAATTTCTCCATCCCTCTTGCCTTTTTCTGCACCCCTCTTCCCTCTTTCTGCACCTCTCTTGCCTCAGTTTGCCCACCTGTTCCCTCTTTCTGCACCCCTTTTACCTGTTTCTGCAACACTCTTGCCTCTTTCTGCAGTTCTCTTGCCTCCTTCTGCACCTCACTTGCCTCTTTTTGCACCTCTGTTGGTTCTTTTGCACTGCTCTTGCTTCTTTCTGCACCTCGCTTACAAATTTCTGCACCCCTCTTGCCTCTTTCTGCACCCTTCTTACCTGTTTCTGCACCTCTTTTGCCTCTGTATGCACCCATGTTCCCTCTTTCTGTACCTCTCTTGCCTGTTTCTGCAACTCTCTTGCCTCTTTCTGCAGTTCTCTTGCCTCCTTCTGCACATCTGTTGCTTATTTCTGCACTTATTTTGCCTCTTTCAGCACCCCTGTTGCTTCATTCTGCACTTCTCATGCTTCTTTCTGCACCTTTTTTGCTTCTTTCTGCACCCCTGTTGTCTCTTTCTGCACTCGTCTTCCCTCTTTCTGCACCTCTCTTGCCTCTTTCTGCACCCCTCTTGCCTCTTTCTGCAACCCTCTTCCCTCTTTCTGCAGCTCTCTTGCCTCAGTCTGCCCACCTGTTCCCTCTTTCTGCACCCCTTTTGCCTGTTTCTGCAACTCTCTTGCCTCTTTATGCAGTTCTCTTGCCTCCTTCTGCACCTCACTTGCCTCTTTTTGCACCTCTGTTGGTTCTTTTGCACTGCTCTTGCTTCTTTCTGCACCTCTCTTGCAAATTTCTGCACCCCTATTGCCTCTTTCTGCACCCTTCTTACCTGTTTCTGCACCTCTTTTGCCTCCGTCTGCACCCCTGTTCCTTCTTTCTGTACCTCTTTTGCCTGTTTTTGTAACTCTCTTGCCACTCTCTGCAGTTCTCTTGCCTCCTTCTGCACCTCTGTTGCTTCTTTCTGCACTTCGCTTGCCTCTTTCTGCACCCCTGTTGCTTCAGTCTGCACTTCCCATGCTTCTTTCTGCACCTGTCTTGCTTCTTTCTGCACCCCTGTTGTCTCTTTCTGCACTCCTCTTCCCTCTTTATGCACCTCTCTTGCCTATTTCTGCATCTCACTTGCCTGTTTCTGCACCTCTCTTGCCTCTTCCTGCACCTCTCTTGCCTCTTTCTGTACCTCACTTGCTTCTTTCTGCACCCCTCTTGCCTCTTTCTGTACCAATCTTCCCTTTTTGTGCAAATCTCTTGCCTCTTTCTACACCTCTCTTCCCTCCTTCTGCACCCTTCGTGCCTCTTTCAGCACCTCTGTTGCTTCTTTCTGCACTTCTTTTCCTTCTTTTTGCACCCCTCGTGCCTCTTTCTGCACCCTTCTTCCCTTTTCATGTACGTCACTTGGTTCTTTCTGCACTGCTCTTGCCTCTTTCTGCACCCCTCTTGCCTCCTTCTGTACCTCTGTTGTTTCTTACTGCACTGCTCTAGCTTCTTTCTGCACCTGTCTTGTAACTTTTTGCACCCCTCCTGCCTCTATCTGCACCCCTCATGCCTCCTACTACACCTCTGTTGGTTCTCTCTGCACTGCTCTTGCTTCTTTCTGCACCTCTTGTTCCTGTTTCTGCAACTCTCTTGCCTCTTTCTGCACTTCTCTTGCCTCCTTCTGCACCTCTGTTGCTTCTTTCTGCACTTCTCTTGCTTCTTTCTGCACCCCTCTTGCCTCTTTCTGCACCTCTGTTGCTTCTTTCTGCACTTTTCTTGCTTCTTTGTACACCTCTCTTGCTTCTTTATGCACCCCTCATACCTCTTTCTGCACTCTTCTTCCCTTTTCCTGCAAGTCTCTTGGTTCTTTCTGCACCCCTCTTGCAAATTTCTGCGCCCCTCTTGCCTCTTTCGGCACCCCTCTTCTCTCTTTCTGCACCTCTTCTGCTTGTTTCTGCACCTCTGCTGCCTCTTTCTGAACTTCTCTTCCCTCTTTCTGCACTTCTGTTGCTTCTTTCTGTACTTCTCTTGCTTCTTTCTGCACCTCTCTTGCTTCTTTCTGCACCTCTCTTGCCTCTTTACGCACCCTTCTTCCCTCTTTCTGAACTTCTCTTGCCTATTCTGCACCTCTGTTGCTTCTTTCTGCACTTCTCTTGCCTCTTTCTGCACCCCTCTTCCCTCTTTCTGCATCTCTGTTGCTTCTTTCTGTACTTCTCTTGCTTCTTTCTGCACCTCTCTTGCTTCTTTCTGCACCTCTCTTGCCTCTTTACGCACCCTTCTTCCCTCTTTCTGTACCTCTCTTGCCTCTTTCTGCACACACAGGGCTACTTTTAAACTGACCTCAGGCTCAGCAGTGCACACATGCAAGTGCAGAAAAGGGCTTCTGGCCTCTAAACTGCCATGCCCTATTATATGGTAGGGACTTAGAGGTAGTTTTAATCCACCTTCCCTATTATGTACTAGGGCCTTACAGGGGAGGTCATGCCAATCACAGGGGTACCCCAACCCATAGCGTACCCTAGTGTATGTAGGTGTTTTCACTCTATGCTAAGTGTCTTTCAGCATAGCACTGGCTCCGGGCCTGGTTAGGCAAAGCCCAGGGTCAGACAGAGTCAGTTACCACCAGTACCAGTCAGCAAAAAGTTGGGGGGTGCCCAGGGCACAGGATGACTTTGCAACAAGGCCTCTTTCTGCACCTCTGTTGGTTCTTTCTGCATATCTCTTGCTTCTTTCTGCCCCTTTCTTCCTCTTTCTGGACTTCTGTTTCCTCTTTCTGCATTTCTCTTGCTTCTTTCTGCGCCTTTCTTCCTCTTCCTGCACATGTCCTACCTCTGAAGGCATAGTTAGAAATTAGCATTTAAAAACCTTAGAAATTCACTGAAAAAACCATAGGTTTCTGGGATGTTTTAGTTAGAAATTAGCATTAAAAAAACCTATGTTTTTTTCAGTGAATTTCAAAGGCTTTTTAAATACTAATTTCTAACTATAACGTCCCTGAAACCTATGATTTTTTCAGTGAATTTCTAAGGTTTTTTAAATGCTAATTTCTAACTATAACGTCCATGAATCCTATGGTTTTTTCAGTGAATATATATATATATATATATAGAGAGAGAGAGAGAGAGAGAGAGAGAGAGAGAGAGAGAGAGAGAGAGAGAAAGAGAGAGAGACAGAGGGAGACAGAGAGACAAAGAGAGGGACAGAGAAAGAGCGAGAGGGGAAGATATAGAGACAGAGACAGCGAGAGAGAGAGACAGAGAAACAGAAAGAGAGACAGATATAGAGAGGAAGAGAGAGGGAGACAGAAAGAGAGAGAGACACAGACAAGAGAGAGAGAGAGACAAAGAGAGAGAGGGAGACAGAGAGAGGGACAGAGAAACAGTGAGAGGGGGAGATAGAGAGACAGAGAAACAGAGCGAGAGAGACAGAGATAGAAAGAGAGACAGAGAGAGAGAGAAGGAGACAGAAAGAGAGAGAGATACACAGACAAGAGAGAGAGAGAGAGCTGCCAGCGGCCTCAGTGCCAAAAGCAAAAAATGAGTACAATAACTTGTCTCAAAACGTTGTGCCAGCAATCTTATAAAAAATATATTTTTGGGAAGAAGTTTGCACTCAAACTGTACATGGAATCCTAGCTACAGGATGAGCCAGTCATATTTACATTCAAGAAATAGCCTCCCAAAGAAACAGTTCATTCACCATCATCGAAAGAAGAGCTGGCTTCTTCCTTTGCTTTCATCAGGAAGTAGACATTTAAATATTATAAAACATAAAATATACTAAAACAGTTTCCATTGATTTAAGGCTGAAAAGCAATGATTACGAGTAAAATAAAGCACCGCAATAATGTTGCAAAGTTTCCATTTTCGTGCCGCAAAATTTCAATTTTTCTGCCGCAAAATTTCCATTTTTGTGCCACAAGATTTGCAAATCTATGCCGCAATATCCTTGGGGGTCAGATTAAATTCATTGAACTTACAGTGCTTGATGAGTGCATCAAGTCTCTCCACAAATTCATTTCCATTTCCCCAACTTTGTGGCTTTCTTTACTGAAATATGTCTTTTGTAATCAATGTTTGGTGTTGGATTGAACCTTAGCTTCAGCGTTCCTTTAACCTGACAGTATGTAATTTCTACGTCAGTTCATGGCATTTTCTTTATGACTTCTCTCACACCATCACCAGGAAGATTTTTGAGACACTTGATAATCACTTTGTTATCAGTCTCTTTAAGTGCATCAATTAAATCATCAAATGTCTCTATCCACACAGACAATCTATCGCCAATATCTTGCTTTTTTGGCAGTATTGAAAAGTGATGTTAGTTTCAAAAAGGCAACTGCATGGAAACTAATTATGGGAGAGGCTGACCTGTGGTCTTGCAATGGACCAGCCTCAGCTTTTCCCAGCTCCCAGCTGCAAACAGCCTCCAGAGGTCCAAAACACCAGCAGGCACATCATAGCAGGTCAGAACTCTCAGCAAGGAAGTTCAGGGGAGCTGGTGGTGAAGTCTTTGTGTCCCTGAGACTTCAGAACAGGAGGCAAGCTCAGTTTCAAGCCCTTGGAGATCTTCCTGAAGCAGGGGACACCGCAAACAGCAAAGTCCTTTCTCCTTTCCTTGGCAGCAAGTAGCCACTGCAGGACAACCCCAGACAGCAAACAGCACAGGGGCAGTATTCCTCCTCAGCTTCTCCAGCTCTTCTCCTTGGCAAAGGTTCCTCTTAATTCCCAGAAGTGATCTAAAAGTCTGGGGTCTGGGCCCCTCTTTTTATACAGTAAATCTCTTTGTTCTCTCCTGGCCCAGGGCTCTGAGCCCAGTCCAAACCAGTTCTGGGGGCACTTTGCAAGTGCACAACAACCTCCATTGTCAGTGTGAGCCCTGGCTCCAGACACACCACAGGGGGGCGGAGCCATCATTGGGGAAGGCAGTCACAGCCCTATTCAGGTGCAGGTGCTACTCCTCCCACCACTCCAAATGCAGACCAGGCCTATTCAGCCTAGCGCTGACTCATCCAGACTCTCTGGAGCCACTGCACATCCCCAGCCCCTGTCACTCCAAAGCCAGACAGTCAGTACACATCCAAGCAGAGGCACACAGGATGGTTAAGCAAGAAAATACCCACTTTCTAAAAGTGGTATTTTCAAACACACAATATAAAAATCATCTTTACTAAAAGATGCATCTTTATATTCTGAGTTCAGGCATACTAAACCTTAACTTCCTATCTTGTCCCAATGGGAAGTTATATTTATAAGATGTTACAAATAAGCTCCCATTCTATCCTATGGGGGCAGAAAGCCTTACAATAGTGAAAAATAAAATTGGCAGTATTTCGCTATCAGGACATGCCACACACTTCAGGGCATGTCCTACCTTTCACATGCACTATACCATGCCCACAGGGGTACCTTGGGCCTACCTTAGGGGTGACTAAGATGTAAGAAAAGGGAAGGTTAGGACCTGGCAAGTAGGTGCACTTGCCAAGTCAACATGGCAGTACCAAACTGCACACAGACACCGCAGTGGCAGGTCTGAGTTACATTTACAGGCTGCTTATGTGGGTGGCACAATCAGTGCTGCAAGCCCACTAGCAGCATTTGATTTACAGGCCCTTGGCACACACAGTGCACTGCACTAGGGACTTACCAGCAAATCAAATATGCCAAACATGGAATCACCAATCCATAAACACAATTTACAGGGAGAGCATATGCACTTTAGCTCTGATCAGCAGTGGTAAAGTGCCCAGAATCATAAAAGCAACAAAAACAGGTCAGAAACAGAAGGCCAAAGAGCAAAACTTCTAGGGATAAACCCGCTGAAAAAGCCAGGTCTAACATGAGGTATTCTTTGATTCCGATCAAACTCCAGTGTTTCCAGTAAAGCTAGTTATGGCAATGCCCATCCTTATGAAAACCTTTTCAGACATCTTGGGATGCAATATTTTTGCAAACATTGTTACCTAGGACATGACTTTGCTAGTGGGTTTCATCACCAACTGTCAATTTGAATCATTTTGATTTTCTCTTTCCAGGATAATAATTGAATTTGGAAATGCAAAGACGATCATCGGAGGGGATAGGAACATGGTGATAGATCCAGGTATTGATAGATCTGGGAAACCCAACTCAACAGGCGACAGTGACAAAAGATTGCTCAAGAATCCCATGACTGTTAATGCTTTCATCAAATTATGGAGAGGTATACAGGTGCAGAGTAATTACTTTTTCAAATGTACCCATAAAACCAACACAAACATTGACGTTTTCCTGACCTCTACATCTCTTGAGCCCGATATTTCTCCTTGTAATATAGCTCAAGCATTCCTTCCATCATTATGTTGTTTGTTGCATTATAATGGAGAAAGGCACATAAGACCATTTACCTATACAACTTGGCTGAACGTGTGTGCTGTTTTTCTTGGCAATAAATGTTTGGAATCCTCATGCCCAAACCTCTAGATGGCCAGGAAGAGCTACTTTAGAGGTGCAACTATGAGGATCTCTGAAATAAAGCAGGAAGAATAATGGGTTCTTTATTGGCTTTATAATCCTCCATCTGAGAACTCGCCATATATTGCCACATGCCAAGTTCAATCTCAATACTAATTTTAACTCTCAGGCTGAATCTGCATTTTCTCTGCTTCGATGGAAACATTATGAACATGGCCTGAAAGCTTAGAGGCACCTGGCAGCCAGGGATGGACTGGGGAACTGTTAGACCTGTCAGCCTTAGGATGGTCATCCCCCAAATCTTTTGCCTACTTACCTCCATTTGTCTGCTGAAATTAGTTTTTGTTAGCCTTGGGACTATGTGCCCTTTACCACTGCTAACCAGTGCTAAAGTGCTTGTGCTCACTCCCTTAAACATCGTTAAATTGGTTTACACATGATTGGCATATTTGATTTGCTTATAAGTCCCTTGTAGAGTGGTATTCAATATACCCAGGTTCTATAAGTTAAATGTTATTAGTGGGCCTGCAACACATGTTGTGCCACCCACTTAATTAGCCCCTTAAACCATGTCTCAGGTCTGACTTTTAAGCCACCAATTTGATTCAGCAATATAAACCCCTTGCCAAGACATAAACTCCCCTTTTATTACATATACGTCACTCCTAAGGTAGACCCTAGGTAGCCCTTAGGGCAGGGTGCATTATAATGAAAAGGTTGGAAATGAAATTGTACGTCTTACATGTCCTGGTAGTGAAAATCTTCTAAATTTGTTTTCCACTTTGGTGAGGCCTGCCTGTCCCAAAGGATAATATAGGGTTGCCTTGTTGCATGTAATAAGTGCTAACTTTTGATTGAGGACAGATAAGCATTTCATGTTTGATATCTGTGAAATTTTAATCAAAAATCCTCTTTAATAGTGAATGGAGACTTCAGCGTCAGTCTTAGACCCAGTGGTTTCTGGCTGGCTGGGACGCATCCAAGTCAAACAGAATCCAGCGTCCTAGATATAATGAGCATGTTACACTTGTCCGAAAACCTGTGCTTACCCATGGGTAGCTTGGCACAGGGCAGTCAGGCTTGACCTCAGGGTCAAAGTGTAAAGGATTGGCACAACACCACCCTCGCAACACACTTAGTACACTACAAAAAGACTCCACACCATATGCATAAAACACTGGTCTTTGTATTACACACACATTGTAGTTAAAACGACATACACATTGGACATATGCTTTACAGTCATATGCAATTGTCAAACGCTCCCATTAGCAGCAGAACAGCATAAACATAGATGTACTAGTCATAGGTAGTCACTTGCCCCGTTATCCCCTCAGCCTCGTGCGTACCTCCCAAAGGTGTTCATGATCCAAGCAATCCCCCTCACATCAACAGTGACAGAAACATATATGTAGGCTGTTCAGAGGTATTCCACATTCCCAATATTGCATACCCCGTACAGTTAAAATGGTCAATAAATCACAGATTTTGACTACGCCTCATGACCCAGCCCCTCAGCCACTCAAATTTCACAAGCCAACTATAGCCATATACCTGCTGGCAACACTTTGATTAGATTGTCAGACCACCTATAGTGAAAGGAAACAGTCCTGCACACGGCACCTTCACAAGTGCAGGATCACTATTCCCCCCGTAGGCAAAAGACTGTGACACCAGAAGCTGGTGTGTTTCTCAATTGAAGAAATGTTTCCCCTCAGGCGGAGAAGCAAGCTGCAGTTGCTCCAGGCAGTCAGCCAACGGTGCACACAAGGCACACCAAGACCCCTCGGGTCCAGTCACAATTTTTTCCCCAACCTTGTGGCGTGGGTCTGAGGAGAGGGATCCAGCGACCTCGGATGGAGGCCGCAAAGTCAGGCACTGTAGTCCTCCCAATCAGGAGGTCGGAGACAGTCTAGGCTTCCAGCTTGTGTCCTGCGGACTCAGCAAATGTGCCCAAATACCCCTTGGACACCCCACGCTACAGAATGTAAGCAAGCACATATTTCCAGTTGCAAGCATGGGTCCCTCAAAACTCAGAAAACGTCCCCAACACCCCTCGAACTCCTTACCTTCTGACACCCCAGTAGGTCTGCTGATCTTTACAAGCACACTCCTCTGAACAGTGTTATTACAGCATAAGTCAGGACGGTCCTTGTTCCAACCCAGATCACTTCAACCCATTTCCGCTGCACCCTGTGCGGTCCTTACAATCTCATGGAAATGGGGTGATCATTTCTGTGCCTGGGATCTCATGGACAGGAGGCAAGCCAACCAGCCTTTGGAGAGTGCTCAGGGACCCGGGCCAGGACAGTTGGCAATTAGCTGCAGGCCAGCAACATCCAGGCAAAATCCACCAAGTGCTAGTCCCCTTCCTGGAGCAGGACAAGTCCCAGGCCACCACACAAGTCTGTGGATAATCCAGTTGCAGTCCCTCCTGCCCCAATTGTTCCTCTTGTCGATGTCCGAGCATCAAACCAGCATAGTAGGGTTCCAATCCCTAAAAGTGTCTCTAACTCCTGAGGGCAGAGCCCCAATAGTTATACCCACAATGGCCTTTGAAGATGAGATCAGTTCAAAAGGCCACCTTTGAAATGAATTGGCCCCTCTCTATATGTTGTCCTGTCTACCATCCTCCCCTTGGAGGCTTGATTAATATCTTTAATGGGGCCAATACCCTGCCCCTTGGAATGCAGGTGTCCATTCCACCCCCTCGTATCCATCCCAAGAAGGCCACACAGAGTCAAAGGTCTGAAGTTTCCCTTGAGCTCCTAGTTTATGGCCTTCTAGCAGGAATGCATAGATGTAGCTGTGGCCCCAGAATCCAGATGTGTATTGGAGACAGGCTGACAGGCACACAGAGACACGAGCACAGAAATGGCCACTTTCACAAAGTGGCATTTCCACATTAGTAATGTCGAATCCTCTCATACAATCGGAGAGGATTTGCCATTACCAACTCATCAATATCCAACACTATACTGCTACTCTACTCCATGTAGGAATTACCGCTCAATAGCCTTTCCACTGATTCTCCATGTTGATCAATGCAAGAAGCAGGCGCCACCGTACCAAACACACCCTCCGGTGCCATTCTCTACAAGTGCATGTAGCGCACAAGCGCCTATGCCCTGCCTCTTCCCCACACTGCAGCATGCCCCCGGGAGTACTCTGATGTAGCAAGAGACATGCAGAGTTTTGGCAATTAGCTTTTTAAATGCCAAGCCGAGTAACAGTAACCTGCACACACAGGTCCCACTAGGGCAAACCTGTGTCATGTTTGAAGAGCTACGTCCGTGGGTGGCACAACCAGTGCTGCAGGCCCATAGAGGAACATTTGAGATACATGCCCTAGGTATATGTCTTACCCCTAGACAAGGGACTTACAGCTAACTCAAATCAGCCAATCATGTATACACCAATCACCAGTATGTATATGACAAACACAGCGCTTTGGCACTGAATGGCAGTGTGAAAAGTGCTCAAAGTCATAAGGCTAGCATGTAGATCAGTGGAAAACCAGGAGGACAAGAGCAAAAAAAGTCAAGGAAAAGCACCCTAAAAGGGGCAATTTCCAACAGTTTTTGCGAGTTATTTTGTTCCATTCTAAGGAGTTGGCTGAATCAAAGTGAGTGTTTGCTTTGTGCTAACCTTTATCTGTAACTTGTTTGATAGCGGGGCCCTTCCTCTATGGTTTCCTGATGCTACAAGTCCTTCTGCATGTTAACCTGCTGAGCCTCACCTGCACCAGTCTTGCACTTTCTTCATATGGCCTCCTCACTTCTTCTGAAGTCTATGCCTCTGTCTTCCCAACCATCAGGTGCCCTATAAACCCTGTCACCCTTACCCGGAAAGCAAACACATGAACATAGTTAGGTACAGGTCACACCCTCCTCTCCTTTGCCACACTTTGTCAAAGGGGTATTGTTAGAAATGGGGGTCTCTAGTTGGCAGAGGTAGGTACCTTTGTCCAAATAGGGACCCTTGCTTCTAGTCAGGGTAAGTGGGATACACTTCTAAAATACCTCCGGCTCACCCCCTAGGTAGCTTGGCACGAACAGACAGGCTTATCTCAGAGGCAGTGTGTAAAGCATTTGTGAACACATACACTAATACAGTGAAAACACTACAAATGGACACCACACCAGTTTAGAAAAATAAGTAATCTTTATCTAAACCAAAACAAGACCAAATGACAAAAATCCACAATACAGTGATACAAATATGACTTTCAGATGGTAGAAATAGTTCAGTTCAAAGCAAATTGCAGATGCAACACTTTTCACACAAAGTACCTTGGATGCGTCACACAAACAAACAAAACAGGCCGCAGGGAAGGTAATGCGTCGGTTCCTTACAGTCAGGGAAGGTGATGTGTCGGTTCCTTGCTCCGGACGAGGTGATGCGTTGGTTCTTTACTGCTGTGCAGGGGAGGTGATGCGTCAGTTCCTTACCGGAGAGGAGGTGATGCGTCGGTTTCCTTCTGCGGGGGGGGTGATGCGTCGGTTTCTTACTGCATCTCCCAACGATGCAACAGACTTTGTGCCTCGATGCGATGAGACGATGCGTGGATTCTTTCAGCCGCACAGCAGGGCTTGCGTCAGAATTGGTGTGGTGATCTCGGACTTCGGAGATCGTTGCATTCGATGCGGCGTGCGGCAATTTCTCGAGCCGCGGCAGGCGCTGCAACGCTTTCTTCGGCGATGCGTCGGAAACAGGTGCGGATGCGTCACTCTTCTCAGTGTTGCGTTGATTTTTCCAGCTCCCAGCGGAAAACAGTCTCAAGAGGTATAAAACAACAGCAAGCACCTCTTTTCAGGTCAGAACTCCCAGCAGGGAAGTTCAGGGGAGCTGGTGGTGAAGTCTTTGTGTCCCTGAGACTTCAGAACAGGAGGCAAGCTCAGTTTCAAGCCCTTGGAGATCTTCTTCAAGCAGGGGACACTGCAAACAGCAAAGTCCTTTTCTCCTTTCCATGGCAGCAAGTAACCACTGCAGGCCAACCCCAGACAGCAAACAGCACAGGGGCAGTATTCCTCCTCAGCTTCTCCGGCTCCTCTCCTTGGGATAGGTTCCTCTTGATTCCCAGAAGTGATCTAAAGTTTTGGGGTCTGGGCCCCAATGCTTATACATTTTTGAATCAATACCAATAACCACAAAATTACAGTCCAGATTGGGTCTTATTTTGTCTAAATAGGCATTTGAAGAATTTAATTAAAGCACAACAATACAAATCCAATAAGTGAGCAGGACGTGAAGGGGTATAGGGAAATCAGCCGATTTCCTTACCACAGGCAGGTGACTTAAAAGTGACTTACAGGGTGAGAATGCAAATTAGCAGAAGTCACAATCACAAAAACATCTTGTACTCCACAAATTTTTTAATTTCCAGTTTAGAGTTTAAGATGTAGGTGTCGACGATGTTTCGATCCCCAACAAGGTTATGGGATCATCATCAGGACTTAATAAATAAAGCAAATTTCTGGGAAGATGTAAGAAGAGGGAAGGTTAGGGCCTGGCAAGTGGGTACACTTGCCAAGTCGACATGGCAGTACTAGACTGCACACAGACTCTGCAATGGCAGGCCAGAGTTACATTTACAGGGTGCTTATGTGGGTGGCACAATCAGTGCTGCAGCCCACTAGCAGCATTTGATTTACAGGCCATGGGCACACACAGTGCACTGGACTAGGGACTGACTAGTAAATCAAATCAGCCAAACATGGAAACACCAATCCATAACAACAATTTACAAAGGGAGCACTTGCACTTTGGCACTGAACCACAGTGGCAAAGTGCCCAAAGTATTTAGACCAGCAAAACAGAGTACAACACACAGCAAAAACACAGGAGGCAAAGGCAAAAAATGCAGGGGAGACCCACGCCAATGGTGCTAGGTCTAACAGGTATGCACCTCAGCAGCTTTGTCCCTCCTTCCCTTCAGTCCTATGTGCCACTTACTTTGCTGGGCCAGGGTTCCCAGCTGGAATACCTGTAGCTGGGGGTTGAGGCATTATCTACAGAAAACACCATGGGCCACCAAACAAACCTTCTTGTCTGGGGAGCATCATTGCAGTTGTTAACATTCATTCAACAAAACAGCTCTAATACACACTTTATTGCCTCTTAATGGATTTTTTATGAGGTATATTTTTTACCTTACAAGATATTTTCACCTTACAATCTTACAAGGTATTGTTTTGTTTAGAATATAAGGGTGCTCCTGGTAAGCCATGATTCACGCTTTTCGAATTCACACCTCTTCCAATTTTGAAAATTTAATTTATTTCCAAAAGCATCATTAACATATGTGTGCCTGTGCCATTTCCTTTTTGCCACCCTTTCTCAATTCTACCCTAACCACCCCTCACCTACCAGAATTAGCTCTTTTGGTTCCCCCCTCATATATTTATCTGCATATATTCTGGCACCACTTCTTCCCTCCAACATATATTATAATTAGATATTCACTAATTTATTACAGTTCCATCCAACTGTGGTCCCTATATAGTGACAGTTAATTTCACAATCATTTTAAGAGATAGTGTTCTCCTGCACATACAAAGCTTTTAACATTTGAGTAAAGCCACATCTTTAGGTTAATATGCATCACTTTATGTCATCGCATGTAAGAGATGGACCTGCTTCAATAAAAATGATAACCATGAAGTAGTTTGTAAACACTGGAACAAAAACTGAATCTGACAAATTTTGTTAGCTACCAAAATGTAAAGACTGATAACAACTGCAGCCCGGAGACGCCGCGATAAAGGTAAGTGCGCTTTTATTTACTTTAATTGTAATTGTATTTGAAAAATATTTATTATGGGGGGTGGGAGGCGGGAGGGTCTGGGGCTGGACTCCGCTGCGGTGTCAGGAGTTTTGCAGGAACTTTGCATTCTCCGCGGAACGCGGAGTATGCAAAAATCCGCAAACTCCGCCAGCGGAGCGGTATTCGTGGCCCAGGGTTACCCAGTATGCTGAAAGTAGCTCCCTAAAATGCAGTGCAGCACAGTAAATATTTCAGTTTGAAGCCATTTTGAAGATGCAGTGTATCACTGCATATCTGCATCACTGGCGTATCTGGCAACCAAACCAATAGCAGGGTCACCCACTTATACACCAACAAACACTTTGACAGCTTGATGTACTTGCAGCATGACCACCTGTCCCCACTTTCAATTTAGCAAAGTCACATGAAGATTGGTCACTTTTCAAGCCCCACTCTATTGATTTTATGCAGTTCCTATGAAACGTGTGCCTGAAAAGTAGTACCAGCAATAGCCAGAGTGGAGTTACTAGAGCGATCGATCCGTTACTATGAGGAGACTACAACAATTCAACTAGATTACCACTACTGATCTGAATTGAAACTTGTCAGGTAACACACTCTCTTTTTCATAAGTTTCCTAAATAACAAAACACACACTAAAAAATTGAATAAAGAGATATACACACAATTGTACACAAACTAACACATTTGCCTGCATGAACAACCTAATTATGAGCTCAGTGTCATAAAACTTAAGGTGTTCTTAGAGGATGGATTGTATCTCTGTGAATAAGATCATCAAACATAAACACTTGTGATGCCTCCCTAACACATTAGGTTGTTCATTCAAAGTTGCAATCATGTACGGGGATCTTGCTGCTATTGTTTTGAAGTCCCTCCATTTATAGAATTATTGGTAATATGCCTTGCATTGTCAGAGCCCACTAGTTCCTTCACTAGCACATCCTTTGTGCACAACATTACTTTTTCCTTTACACTGTTTTTTTTACTAAAGGATTCTGAAATATTTCTTGAGTATGCTCCAATAGACGTCAGTGTCGAACAAGAATGGTCCAGGATCATATGTCAGAATATCAAGAATAGAAATGGTGGCCTTAATATCGAGAATCAAATTAGTGTGATGATACGTATATAGAGGTAAGTATAGATTTACTATTCTTAAATCTACATCAACATACCTTGAGGATACATATATCATCCATGTACATATATATGGAGGTAAATATAGCAAATCTACACTTGCCTATGTATTTACTTTCATGATATTTTGATTCTTTATACTTAGGCTACAATATTTTTGGGATATATTTTGCCCACATCATTCTGATAGTATACCGAGATCCAGTGCTCAACGTTGTGCAGCAGTCCGCTAAACTTGTTCTGTTTTATATCCTAAGTAAGTATTATCTCTTCCTCAATTTCTCCCTTATCAAGTCACAAAGGGGTTCAGAGACATGCCTGGTTTCCAAAAAATTGGAGTGTAGTAAGTGCTACAAGAGCAGATCCTCTCTTTGCAGGAAATCAAGGTGAAGCGAAGGCATGGTCTTCGGTGTGCTTTTTATTGCTCTGCACGCATGATGGCCACCAATGACTCACTCAATAGAGCAGAGTTTCCAGCCCACTCACAGTCAAAAGACCATGCTTAGCTAGATGAATGCCCGAAAGCTGATCCCCATGGAAGGTGCCACGGGGATGGGTTCAGGGCCTTGTTAGAGTCAAAGATCCTGTGCAGCAAAGGTTGGCCTCCTGCACAAGCTGAATTTTTGAAGGACCATATAATCAAAACAATACAGAAATCCATTAAAGCTAACTATAGTTAAAGTGAAGTTATGATTAGGATTGTTTATAATACCTTAATAGATGTTTTAAAAAACTATTCAATTCATTTTTAAAAATCAGTCAAAGTACAATTATGGTTACAAATTAAAAGCAAAAAACACTGGAATTCACAAACTATGGTTAGCTCTGCAAACCATAACTCAATCAATCAATCAATCAAGGTTTGTAGAGCGCACTACTCACCCATGAGGGTCTCCAAGCGCTGGGGCAGGGGGGTGAGCAGCTCCGTTGGTCACTCGAAAAGCCAAGTCTTGAGGTCCTTTCTGAACTGGTGCAGTGTAGGGCTTCGTCGAATGTGAATGGGGAGTTCGTTCCAGGTCATGGCAGCGAGGTAGGAGAAGGATCTGCCACCTGCTCTGTCCCTGTGGAAGCAAGGGACAGTGGCTAGGGTGAGTTTGGCTGAGCTGAGGTTTCTCTTGGGGGCGTGGAAGATGATTCATTCATTGAGGTATTGGGATCCAGTGTTGTGGAGGGCTTTGTGGGCGTGTGTGAGCACTCTTGCACCAAATGCAATGATCTTGACTTTACCATTAATGTAAGACATGCAATTACACATTTTTCAGGTCAGATTATATTTCACGTTATCATTAAATTAGACAACTATGCATACAATATTGCAAATCAGACAGCTACACACAACCCAAAATGCTAGCCTGTTCATATCTGCCGGGGAGATCCATAGCAAATTCTTGAGACAAGCCTTGTTACAGTATCAACTACATATCACTATCCCTTGTTACCATAACAGCTGCCTGTGAAGATCACAGAGTTCTGATGAAGAATTAGAATCTTCACCTATCTCACAGAATTTGCCTGCACAGAGCGAAATACTGCTGGAGAGGGTAGCTTTGGAATCATTCAATTTCCTTTGCAGAAGACTGCATACGTACATAAAAATGTTTCCTATCTCTTCTGTTATAAGTTCCTGAAATAAATGAGTCATTGAAAACATACTTTTTCCTGTGTTGGTAATATATATCCAAATTTTTCCAGTCTACGAAAATTGTGTATGGCAGTTTTCACTGTGTGTGTTCATTGTTTTGTCTGATTTACAATGTTAATTATCTTACAATATGATTTGATTAATTGTCTTTGGATGTATTTGTTTATAATGTATGTAAAAATATATATTTTAATATACGTCTTATCATTTCCTTATATTTAACTCACACATACATGCCAACATTTTAAAGCAGCAAGTGTGAGATTTCAAAACAATAGTTGAGAGAATGTATTTTCCCCTCTGATTTATATTGAAGCATAGGCAATTTGCCTGAATCGGGGCTAGTGGTATGTATGGTGACAGAATATCAGCATTTCATTTTTGGCATCTTAATAACACAGCGCAAACAAAAACAGAGGGGCATATTAGCAAGACCCACGTTAAAATTATCGCCGTTTTAGCGGCAGGAAATTGCCGCTAAAACGGCGATAATGGGCTTGCTAATATGCGTTATGGAATTCCAATAGAAGCCCAGGTTAGATGTCCTGCACATCTAACCTGGGCTTCTATTGGAATTCTATAACGCATATTAGCAAGCCCATTATCGCCGTTTTAGCGGCAGTTTCCTGCCGCTAAAACGGCGATAATTTTAACGTGGGTCTTGCTAATATGCCCCAGAGTTCTAAACTCTGGCAAACAAAGGCAGAATTCTAAACTCTGTTTTTATTTGAGCTATGTAACACTGCCAAAAATCAAATGTCAAGGCCTGTCACTTGCTCAAATCTCCCCCCTTCAAGAATTAAGGACAAAGCGTTTACCTTTGATGTCAGAGGTAATTCTTGGAGAGGGAGATTGGCGCGTGCATGACAGACATCAACATTTTATTTTGGGCAGTTTCACAAAACTCCGAATCAGGTTTCTGCATGCAGTCTAGCCTCAAAATCGTTTGTCTCCCACCTGAATCGAGAGGGTTGGCATGTATGCTCACAATAAAAATTATTTTTAACCCAGTGCACATTCGTTCACAGAAATGTAACGACTGACAACAGGAAGTGGAAAAAGTAAAAAGAAAAAAATTAAACATTCAAACAGCAAATACTTCAAAAGGTATTACTACCCACTAGAGCTCAAATCTATGAATTTTAAATATGAAATCAAATCTGTCTGTAAGTAGCTTCCATTACTTCCCAAAAATACAATCACATACATGTAGGTGGAAAATGTTTAAAAACTTTGATATTTACCAAAATATTACTATTTTAAAATTAGCGAGGTGTTGAGCAACTGAGATGAGAGCCTCAGTAAACAGATTTTGAAAGGAAATGCTGGATTTAGACAGTTTTTATTCTCATTTTAAATATGTTATGCCTCTAACATTTTATTTTTTCTAAGTAGCTTGACTCATATCGGCACTAAAACCTAAATACCCATTTCATTCAGCCTGCTTCACAGGAAAAGTTTTCCATTCTACTGCTTTACTTCCAGCAACAAGGCGTTCAGACATGCCTCACGTTTGTCATGAATATAGACATTTATCACTCTAGTTCATTTCAACTCTGTGGTGAAGCTGCAGTAGAACACTGAGCAATCTACTCACAGACTGTTGCTGCAGTTAGAAGTCCATGTTATATGCAGCATGGCAGACTATTTTTCTCCCATGGCTGAAGATGATATTAGTGAATTTATAGAAAATCTGTTTTCATTTTAGCTTCTGGAGCACCTTCCGTAACTTATATGAGAAAATCATGCGAGACATCAATTTCTCCCAAAATGGTTCTTCAAATCCCAGCAGAGAATTTGCTTTTTTGATTAACACCTGTTATCAATTGTTATATGTGTTCCTTGTTGTGACCCCGAAAACCAGGCATTCACTACACTGTATTTCAGTGGAATAAAGTTACGGAACCTTATCACCATAAAAATGCAACAGGTATTCCTCTTTAAGTCCCATGAAAAATACATCATATTACAAACAATTTTGTGAATTTCATCTCATATTCTAAGGATTTGATTTACAATATGAATATTATCCAAGGGGAGGTATCTCCTAGATAAATATTGACCAGGGAGGAGCAGGGTTCTTGGCTTCCCATCTGAAATGTCTGACTCCACATTGGTCAGTAACTACCTGGGATTTCCTCCTCCTTGGATACTTTTGCTTAAATATTTATTGGTTTGAGTATGTGTGGTAGTTTACAGATGTTCTGCTTTTAGATGCATTTGTTGTGCACATCTAATGAATTTGTAATATAAAAAAATACATAATAAGCGACAATAAATGACAATATGTAGCAAGTGTGATGGTGTAATACAGGCCTAAGATGCCTTTCATTGACATTGATATGATGTCACCAGAACTCTTCGATGGCAATATTGTAGATAGATAGATAGATAGATAGATAGATAGATAGATAGATAGATAGATAGATAGATAGATAGATAGATGATAGATTGTATGATTCACTGAAAAAAGAAAAGGTTAAAGTGACGGCGTATGTAGGTGTCGAAACAACACAAACATTAATGTTTAAAAATTTTAAAAAATGAAATTCGCCAATTATAGCCCACTGAGCTAACTATAATTGCACCCTGCCATGCACTGCTTATGACCTCACATATCAAATCTCTCATGAGATGTTAAATTAAATCATTTATGACATCACTGATGACATCTCAAATGACATCATTGATGACATAACACAATAGTTATCTATATCATAGAGCTACTGATTGTACACAAGTGGAACCATAGCATGGAAATAGTGCAAGCCTTGGAGGCTATTCTAATTGTGCATGCTGAAAGGCATATGGTACACCATTTACAAATCACCTAAGGTTGGGGTGGTACTAGTGCTCTAAGTTAAAGGTAAAGGCCGAGCACAATATATGTGAGGTGTAGGGTTATGATTGAAAGCAGGCTGTGGCTCAAAGCCAAAACCTGTTAAAAAAAAACAGCGAGAAAGACTAAAGATATGGTTGACAATAGATTATATTGTGGCTTCCAGCCATGCCCTCTGCCCAACCCGCCATGGGCAGCCATCCCCCTGCTGTACAGCCTTTAGCCATGCGCAGAGGATTATTGGGCACAGGATGTGGCTTCTGGCCAGGCTCTGCACCCAACCACGCGCAGGTTGTCAACCTCTCACCACTCATGGTTTTGGCCTGTAAGTACCCCTTGCGGGTTCCCAGACCCTCACTGCTCACAGCCTTTTGCCAAACATTCTTGAAGGTTGGCTGCCGGGCCTGGCCTACAGCCTAGCCCTGCATTCAGCACCCCGCAGGCAGCCAATCCTTCTCTGTCCACAACCTTCACTCATGTACAGCAGGAGATTGGGCATAGAATGTTGCCTCTGTCAGGCCCTGCACCAAACCCCCTTCAGCAGGCCATCCCCTGTTGCACATGGCATGGAATGGAATTGGCCACAGAAGCTGGCCTGCAGCCTAGTCCTGCACAAAAGCCCTGGCAGGTGGCCAACCCCTCACTGCACGCAGTCTTCAGCCATGTGCATCAGGGGGGCTGGGAACATGGTGTTGCCTATGGCTAGGCCCTGCAACTACCCATCCCCCATAATACAAGCACCCAATCCCTGCTGCATTGCATCGCATAGTATTAGCTGCAAAGTCTGGTATGTGCCCTGGTTCTGCATCCAACCTCCTATATATAGTTTGTTTTTTTTTACTGTAAAAAAACAAAGGTTAAAGAGAAGTTATAGTTAGGTGAAAATGTTAGCTAAAACATACTGTTTCAAATAAACAAAAAAACTGAAATTCACCAGTTTTAATTATCTGAAGTAACTTTAACTTGTACCCTAAAGTGTAAACTGTAATGTGGCCTCGAAAGTTGGGGTCTGCATGACCCTTCTCCAAAAATTATAAATCTTTGCGCACCCCAGTTCTTTTTTTTAAATCACGGGAGCCCATGCTTTTTTTTTTTTTACAGTTTATTGTGGATTTTCAGCCAATTTGCAGTAAAGTTTTAAAAAATATATATATTTGACCACAACGCCCCCCCCCCCTCCACCAGGTGTACGGGGACATACCCTGGCCCCTATATTTAAAAAAAAAAAACATTCTAGGACAGAGGACTGAGTCTCCAAGTCCTAGGATGGCTGCCGCCACATCTTTGTAAATATGGAGGAAGAAAATCAGATCTCATCTTGAGATCTTTTGAGTCTTCAGATCTTACATGGCCTGAAATATCTATACATTTTGACCTTAATTTCTCAGAAACTACTGAACAGAAAAACAACTTGCTGCATTGCATTGCATGAAAGGGAGAGAGCAGACGTGTGCCATATCTACCAGGATATGGTGCACTTCTGCTCTCTCCTACTACTGAAGCACAGGGTGTTGCCTAGTGCCATCTGAGGCACCCTTGCACCATGCTGCAAGGATGCCTGTTTGCCACTCAGGATTGCATTCCAGCAGGAAGCAATACCTTCCTCCACAAAAACAATCCTAAGAGGCAATTTCATCTTTCTAAGTTTGATGCAGAATTTGGAACTGGTCAACCAGGTTCGCGTACTGGTGTCAGCTCTGCATCCTATGATTCTGGGCAATTCCTTTGGGGTGCATTTACTATTAACTCAAGCAGAAAGGGAACATGCTGTGTTGTGTTGTGCGAATGGAAAAGAGCAGTAATGCTCCATATTTACAAAGATATGTAGCAATTCTGCTCTCTCCTTGCGCTGGCGCACTATGTGCTGCCTAGCCCCAATGCAGGCACTCTTGCACTGAGTGCAAGGGTACCTGTGTTATGGGCAGGATTGTTTTTGTGCAGGAATGGATATCTTCCTGCACAAAAAAATCCTTAGAGGCATATTCCTCTATGTGTTCTGATTCTGCAGCACACATGGAAAGAGGAAGTAACGAGGAGAAAAAAAGATATTTCTCCTTGTTATGCCTCTGTCATGTAGGCACACCATTTTGATGCAAGCCCATGTTTACAAGTGTTTGTAAATCTGGCTTTGCGTTAAAAGACATGGGTAGATGCACGGGAACACCAATGCTCCAGCCATATAACGCATACCTGATGCAAAGTAATGAAAGGCAGCACTGTGATGCGCTAAAGCCACACAAAGTGGCTTTGCATGGCAAATAAATGCCAAAATGGATTTTCTGTCAAGTCTGCACCACCAAAGTGATGCAACCACAATACAAATTCATAGTAAATCTGGTCCTTAATTTCTGTGTGCCACAAAAAAATGAATCTGGCCTTGTGCAATGTAAACTTGTGCTCGTGTAAAGCGCTCTGATGCTGTGTACCAAGTTCTCGCTATACGAAAATGCGAACGAGTATTAATTTGCTGTACCCTATAAAGCGCACAGTGTACTAATATGCTGCGCACACCAGCAGGCCGCTGCTCACTAAGAAGAAACCTGAATTTCATTCTGATAAACGCCACCGCTAAGCATGGTGAAGCAAAGTAATTATTTACGGCCCTGCGGTAGATAAGAGATGTATTCCTTGAAGATTACTATAATGCTTCTTTGAAGCTACGCATCGTAGTGTTATTTCGATAAGGTTTAAGCTACGCTGTTTGTTGGCGCCATAGGTGGTCTATTTACAGAACTCTTACTGTGCGGCAGAGCCCCTAAGGCATAGCCGGCATGAGCTCTGAGAGATCACAAAATCAGTGGGTAATGCAGCTTATTCATGTTCTGATAGCACTGCTCTCAGGAAAGTAATATAGCTCGGGGACATTGCTTCTCTGTAACTGTAGTGCACCAAGATATTCAACTGGGATGTGATGGCTCGCTCATCAAAATCTTTTGTGGAAAAAAAAAGAAGAATTTATTCTGCCACTGCAGAGCTTATCTCATAAATTACTGCTGCCCTAGAAAGGTAGTTTGTAAGGCTGTTTAGATGAATTTCACACTATTTCACCTTTCTAGCTGGAAATTCCAGGTGAACAGTTGCAAATGGTTTCTTCGGGATTAAGTTGCTGTGTTTGATTTTCCCACGTTGAGGTTTACTTATTGAGCAGACTAAAAGAAGAACTTTTAACTTAATACACAACACAAGGTTTCCTGATGCTGTATAACAGATATATATTCCATTAGATTTCCTTCAGTCTTGCCCTGTAACCATAACCCTGAAAATCTTTGTGTCCTTTCCCACAGTCGTCCATTTTCTGCCCATTCATTGGAGCACTGATTCTCTCGTGCTCTTGGTCTACATCACATTTACCAGGGCTGCTGGTATCAAGTCTATGTCTGTGCGCGGCATCACTGTGGCTCCTGGGTAAACTGTATAGAGCAGTAACCATGCTGCCTGTATCACTTGCATGCCTGTGGGTTGCCCGACTCTGTGTCTAAATCCAGTCTTTCTGCTTGCATCCAGTGCATGTCTGTTGTTTGCTGCTCTGTCAGATCTAAATCAGTTCTATAGAGTATTTACTGTAGCTGACGGCAACTAGTGTATTCCTGCAGGTATTCGTAATCTTGCTCCTAGATGGAGTATAAAATCACTTTGCTTAGAAACAAATACTGAAATCATTGGCACTGTCAAATGTCAATGAGAAAGAGTTGTGTATGACTTGTAGGAGTTAGATATTAGGCCATAACCCATTAATTTGTGATTTGCCAGATGTATTTGTTCCCTTACTGCCCAGGTTAACTATTTGGTGGTCCTACTAGCCTGAACATGATCTCTGAGCCCTGGCTACCTGTAACCAGCAAATGCATGTGAGTTGCTCCTCTCTCGATTCTGAGTGGTCCTTAAAGAGTATCTACAGCGGGTGATTTTCTCTCATCAATGTCCATTAACCTGAATGAATTCTTTAAATCATTCACAAATGATCTCTGAATCCAAGTATGCATTGAATACATGAGGTTTGCCCCCTTTGGTTGGTGTATAAATAGCATTATTGAAGTATGCATTTCTCCTGTTCATGCCTGTGGATACCTCCTCAGTAAATCCTACACAGCCTACATAGATCACCTGAGACAGCTATCTGTACTGAGTGCATGTCTTGGGTTGCTTCTCTTTCACTCTTGAGTGGACATTTTGGTCATTAGCCAAGGATGGCTGCATCCAGTTCATGAATGTGGATTATTCCTTTGGACCACCTGACTGAACTTTTCAGATCATTAGCCTTAGCTGCCTGTAATCAGTACATACCTGGAGGCTGCCCTTTATCACTTCTTAGTAGACTCCGTAGATCATGTATCACGGCTGCCAGTAAAACACTGTGGGGCATATTAGCAAGACCCACGTTAAAATTATCGCCGTTTTAGCGGCAGGAAACTGCCGCTAAAACGGCGATAATGGGCTTGCTAATATGCGTTATAGAATTCCAATAGAAGCCCAGGTTAGATGTGCAGGACATCTAACCTGGGCTTCTATTGGAATTCCATAACGCATATTAGCAAGCCCATTATCGCCGTTTTAGCGGCAGTTTCCTGCCGCAAAAACGGCGATAATTTTAACGTGGGTCTTGCTAATATGCCCCTGTATTCCTACGAGTTACTCATCCGCAGATCAAAATCAACCAAGTACAGTGACCTTTCCCCTTCTAACATAGTGGCAGGTTCGTTCACGTCACCTCATACAGTCTCAACAACACAAGTAGGGCATTCCACCACCCCTCACACATAACAGCAAAACACTGGCTACAAAGTCCGCCCATAGAAACCAAGGGGCATATTAGCAAGCCTCAGCGATGAACGCGCTTAGCGCGTTTTGCACTAACGTCAGCTATCGCAGGAAATTATCGCCAGGCTAGCGCTGTATCAACAACGCTTAGCGCTTTGGCGATAATATTCCCAGCGATAGCCGGCAATATGGGGCGACATCGCTGGAAAACCAGCGATAATCCAGCAGAATTGGAGATGAGCTTGCTGATAGGGCCCTGTGGCCTCAACCCTAGAATCCACCTCCAATAGTACACATAGGGTAGTCAAGAAAATACCAGACGTTAGGATCGAGCGTCAAGGGGCATTAGCGCAACTATTATCGGCGCTTTGCGGCTCTGGGGCATCCTTGTTAATATCGCGATGCTGTGTCAGCGATGTTTTACATGGATTCTATGTGAGGAACGCCTAATTAGCGATGCAAGGCGAGGCGTTCGGAAAACGGCAGCTAACATGCGCTAATGCATGATAGCGCCGCCTTGATGATTGTGCGATATTTGAATCGCCGCTTTTTCGGCGCTATGTGCCGAAAAAGCGGCGATATGTGTCTTGATGATATGCCCCCAAGTTTTTTCAAACAGGCACAGCTATAATTTACAGAAACCATATGCATTATATCCTTAAATCGTCTTCCCACCACTACAATCTGACGCTGTGATCCAAATGGGAATACGAGTACCACTCACTCTCTTCAGTCACACAGAACCCAAAATCACTCCCTACATAGACCACTCTTCGATTCTAAACTCTTAAACCAATAAGTTCTCCACAGCGAACCTTGATACTCAGTCGCCAATCAGCATCAGCTCCTTGTCAAGGTGACAAAGTACTGCATTAATGTAATTACAATGCAATTTTACTAAAATCAGCTGAATTTTTCACCTTAATAGTTGTCCAAATGCCCATATCAAGAGGTGGATATAGTAGAAACATTTTGCAATTTATCGAATGGATTTTGAAGCATTGTGTCAATTATACCACTAGATTTAAAACTTATGATGCAAGCATAAATGAATTTTCAACGGTCCATGCTATTAGACACAGCTTCTCCCCGAAACAGGCAACCAACCTCTGGCCACCATTTGCAGCGCTGAGGAGTGCAGGTAGTGGAAGGGAAGGTCATTGTAATTTATTTTTCATTTGATGGTGTATAGGACACAAATAATTGTCCACTTGACTTCATAATTTGGCCTGCCTATGTCTTTTTCAACTATCAAGATATTTTCTCCTTGAGTGGTCCAAAGCAACCTTTCAGTTGAAAAGGCTTTCTTTTCTTCAGCTGCTCGCATCTTGCAGATTCATCCCTTCGACGGGGGAGGGGGGATTTCAGTGGTCAATTTGTTAAAACATAAGTGCCGGGCCCTCGTCAGGAGGCAGCTTGCACCAGCCCATTTCTCCTGTTAGCACCACCTAAAACAGAACCAACTGCTAACTATTAAAGTGGGGGAAATGATGTGGCGTAATGGCCAGAGCTGCACTCTTCAGAGCTGAGGAAGAGTACCAAGGTTCAAGGCTCGGGTGGGCGCAACATCCTGCGATTCTGGTTAAATCACTTAATCTCCCCCTGCCTTCCATAAATGATTGTGCCCTTAACTGGTGCTCACGAAAAGTGCTGGTGTTGATGATTAAGTGCAGGTGCTGAGCACGGGAAACCACAGGCTCAAATTAAGCACTGGTGGATTTACACTCAATTGCTTTCATTGCTGGATAATGGCATAGAATTTATGGTGCAGAGTTTGTCAAGGAAACTGGATGTTGTCATCTGTGGAGACTTAGGGCCTTGTTTAGAGTTTGGTGAACAGAATACTCCACCAAAAGGTAGCATATGTACTAACGCTGCAGACTGTAATGCACTGGACGAGATGTTCACCAGATTTGTGACAGAGTATTTCACCCACCAAACTCTAAATAAGGTGCTTAGTCCTCATCTGTCATGAAACTGGGTAATTGTCAATTGCAAGTTACTTTCCAACCCACCAATATGTGCAACCACTCAACTGCCTAAATGGATGGTGGAACAAAAGGTGTGAAAAGGGGGGCACAGGAATAATTTGTATGTACAATACATGCCCAAAACATTCTATTTTGTAGCTGCATGATTGCACCTTTATGACATATGTAGTCACAGCTGCCCTGGATATCTCATTCACCAGTTAGTTTGTGTTACTGTAAATGGTATTAACAATAGTATGAACCTTGTATTCAATTTGGTATATATTGCTGTATGTATTGAGAAACGGATTATTGCATGTTACAGGCTTGATGCCTGCTCTCCTACTCATGTAAACTAGTGGAATGTGTTTAGTGTGTTGTGTTAGAATAGAAAAATTCCTGTTTGTGCATTGTTCTATGTATGTTAGCATTTGCGGCACCATTTTCTATGTCAGCGCCATTTTGAGTGGTAATCAAAACTTATTCTCTGTTATTTCCGAGAAAAGACCTCTGTTGAGTTGCGTTTCTCCAAGGCTAAGTTTTGCTTCACTAATGAATACACTGTTCTTATTAGAGCATACCTTTCCCTCTAGATAGAGGCCTTCTCCCACTTGTCTAGTGGCGGGCATGGGCAGAGCGACCTTGAGTAGTAGATAGTGTGTGCCCGGCCTTAGAATCGAACCTTATCCTCTGTACTTCATTGTTAGCTGCATCTGCTTGGAAAATTCCATTGTGGGCGAGACTTCATTGGTTCTGAAATGTACATAATGTATCTTTATGCTTGCTGATGTCAATCCCTCTGCAGCACTCCTAAGTGACTGGGCAGACTGGACTCCACTCTGAGTGTATCTGAATAAACAGATAGTGGTTTGTATTCTCTACTGTCTGACCGACTCTTCATTTGGTATGGAAAGCTGAGAGGTGGTCGTGAGTGGCCCGGGTGACCCTAATCGGGCCACTTCCTTCAGTTGGCGCCCGAACAGGGACTCCTTCGGGTGAGTGACCCATCCCATTCTGTGGACGGGGGGAGGTTGGGGCCATCGTCGGGTCGGACTGACGGTTCAGGGATCCCTGTATGAGGAGCATTGATGGCTCGCAGCTGCCCCTTCAGTCCTGCCAGACGGTGCCTCGCCCAGCGGTCATCCCGACTGGAGTCCTAAACTGCAAAACCCTTGGATCTGACCGTTTGGTCTGAAGAGTCAGCAGTGGAGAATTAGTTCGCTTGACCTGCATATATCAGGTGAGTTTGTTTTGGTTCTTTGTGGATATGGTACCATTTTGGTTTGAATTTGGTACGGTCTGAGGACCGTCTTTGGGATAAAAGCATTTGAAATTGCTTTGCCAGGCATAAATAGTGAACTTGTTTTCTTTTGAGAATGCCTGGTATGAGTAAACTGTTTTCTTTGTGCTGTCGCTGTTGTTCTGCAGATGCTCGATTGGGAGAAACTCAGCTGGAGCCTCCAGAAGGCACTCCTAATTTTGATATGTATGTGAAGCATGGTCTTGGCCCTATTATGTTTAGTACATTATGGCACAAATATACGAGGGACAATGCCGAGTTGCAGTGGCCGTTGACGGGCACTTTCGATGAACAAAAGATTGGGTATTTACAGGAACAGTTATTCAAAAGACGAAGTAGACAGTCTATGTTTGATTCTCTCAGAACGTGGCAGAAAGCAGCTAGGCAGAGATGATTGAAGACGGAGAAGGAGGCGCGGAAACGGAAGATGCAGACGCTGACTCAGAAAGCTGTAGCGTATGATAGAGAGAAACAGGAGAAGGGAGTTGAATGTGAAGATAGGAGATTTCAATTGCATGTTAATAAATCATATTTGGCTCAGGAGGAAACTGATACTTTTGTGGAAGAATTGTTAGACACCCGACCCCCGTCCCCATATGCCCCGCAAAGGATATATCCCACTGTCCCTGTGCCATCACAGCCACCTGTTACAGCTGTTCCCACTGTCCCTGTATCTACTGCTGTTGTCTTGATGGCTGTGGCTTCGGCTCCTCCTCCTCCTTCTTTGCCTTCATCGTCTTTGGCAACTGTGACTGTTAGCACACCAAGCACACCTATTGTTTCGGCATCCCTATCTCCAGCTCTATTTCCCCCTGGCGCACCCGCCTGCGACTATCCTACCGGGTACTTCTATTACTTCTCCATCTTTGATGGTTCATTTCCCAGCATTATTGGGTGCTGAGACGCCAACACGTGGATTTGAGGATAGAGATTTGACAACATTTAAGGAGAGTATGGGCCCTTCTGTACAGTCTGCTGTGGGGGATGAGGAGAAGAAGGTAGTAGCTAATCAGGCTGCGCAGTGGTGTCGTAATCCCATTTACAGTGTGGAGGATGTTTCGGGTGTGATGAAAGATTATGAGCCTTTCATACAGCAGCATGCTCTTAAACATATGACCTCTATGTTGATTGGACTTTGGCAGCAACATTTTGGGGACGACGCGCCACAAATGTTATTCGATATTAGAGATTGCGTGTATGCCAGTGGTTTGGACCGAGGCCACGTTTTTGGGAACATAACATAACATGTGTATTTGTAAAGCGCACGTTCACCCAGAGGTCTCTTGGCGCTGAATAACAGATGTTCATTGTTACCCAACTCAATGGTACTCATTTTATCGACCTCAGATGGATGAAAGGCTGAGTGGACCCGCCGGGATTTGAACCTGTGACCATGAGGTCGAACACAGGCCCCTGCAATGGACGCATTAGTCCACTGAGCCACCAGACCCGGAACATTACCACGTTGGTTGCCTACAGGGGCAGGTTGCATGAGAAGAGTCCTACCCCGGTATCTCAGTTTCCGATGCGAGAAGTTAATCCAATATATCACCCAGAGATACCAGAGTTAACAGATCAGCGAGATAATGTTACCCAAGCGGATGTAGCGGCCCGTTTCCAAGAACAGTAGGTTTATACTCCGTGGGGTTCTGTTCCTTAAAGCTCATTTGCCCGACCCTTAGAAAAATCCTACTGCTTATTATAAAGAACTGACTGAAGCTGCCTCTTCTACTGTAATTACTCTTGCTGACATTGAATTGTTCTTTGGTCTCCTCATTCCAGTTGATATTTGGAGACAGGTTCATACTCAAGACCATGTTGTGGAATTGGGTGGTACATGAGATGTGATTAAAGAATGGGATCAGGAACGAAAGCCAGGTGATAAGCCCCGAGCCGAGATACTAGCTTTGCCAGGTCGCATAATTACATACATGCATTCTCTTATCCCGCCGAAGAAATTAAGTTGGGACAAGCTGACGGCTTGTTGACAGAAGAAGGATAAAAGTGTGTCTGATTTCTTTACTCGGTTTGAAGATACGTTTCTGGATTATAGTGGGCAGATATGTCTATTGAGGGAGGTGTTCGATTGTTTGTTGACAGGTTTGTTTCTAACTTCCTTCCTGAAATTGCAACTCGTTTGAAGGCATCTGAGAGTAATTGGACCACTTCTTCCCCTCTGTTGTTTTAAATATGGCTCAATATTATGAGCATTGTGATCAAGAAGAGAAAGAAAAGATAGATAAGAAGAATAAGGATTTAAAGACGAAGGTGCTGTTGCAGCAAGCGTTTAAAGGAAATGGTAGAGGACGTGGTGTCCTGCCCAACAGCTTTCACGCACTAGTAGGCAGCCAAATACGATGCATTTGGGGCCGAATCAGTGTGCATATTGTAAGGAGGAGGGTCACTGGCGTAGCGAGTGTCCCGTGCTTTTGCAGAAGGTGGCGGTCTCTAGAGGACAAGGTTCTCGTGGACGGGGTCGTGGAGCTGGTGGGGCTTATAGGGCTCAGAATGCTGCAGCCTCACAGGGTTGTTCTGATAATAATTACTTTGATGACCCCCATGAGGGGCAGTACTACCATGATGACTATGGTATGGATGAAGCGACAGAAATGTCTTACAGCTAGGACAGCCAGGGACAGAGTGGGGGACCAGTTCCGATACCTGTAGACCAGCGTGGTCCTTATGTAACAGCGGAACTGCAAGGTTCGACTAAGGAATTTATGGTGGACACAGGTGCGACAAAAAGTTCTGTTTCTCTAAATATGGTCCCTGGGGCGGCTCTGTCTGGCCATAATAATGTTTCAGTAGGCTTTTCAGGTGTACCGGTTGTGAGCCTCATTTCAAGACCCCTTGCATTGACTATTGTTCCTTTCACTGTGGATTCTCCATTTTTGCTGACATCTAATTGTGATGAGAATTTAATGGGTTTGGATTTGTTGAAGAAATTGCATGCCACTATTTATTGTTCCCCGGCAGGTGTCTGTATGACAATGGGCCCAGATGTAGTAGGTGTTAAACAGTGTTTGTCCAAGGTTGCGCCTCTTCCTGTTGAATTTTGCTGATGTGCCACCCACTTTGTGGGCGACAGGTGATACAGATATAGGGCTGTTGCATATACCAGTGGTTTCGATACAGGTCAAAGACAATGCTATTTTGCCTCATATTCATCAGTATAAAATACCACAGGCAGGAGAGCGAGCCTTATTGCTAATTATTCAGGATTTGATCAAGAAAGGAGTGGTTGAAGAGACGTCTGCCAATACTTGTAATAGTCCCATTCTTCCGATTCTCAAATGGGCACCCTTGGGTTCTCCTGATGATCAAGAAGATGTTTAATGTTTTGTGATTGATTTGCGTAAAGTTAATAAAATAGTGATTCCCCAGTTTCCAGTGGTTCCAGATATTACCACACTTTTGACGATGATTCCTTCCACTGTCAAATTCTTTTCTGTGATTGATCTGAAAAACGCATTTTTTTTTTTTTGTTTAACAATTTTTATTAAAAACAAAACAGCAGCAATCGTGACATCGCATAAACATTTCAGCTGGAAATATAGGCATTTTAGGATTACACAAATCACATTCCGCCCAGCAGGAGCCCCCAAAATAACATAGAGCGAAGGGCTGAGCATTCTAATGAGGGGTACAGTCACTTCGTTGAGTCTGGGAACATCACTCGCACACACTCTTCTAGTTGGTCCGGAGGATTATGTTATCCCATCTGTGCCCTCCTCCTCCAGTAATGCCTGCCTCTCCCGTCTAAATTCCACTGTAGGGAAATGCAGATGTCCCCCTGTATTTATTCCAGCGTCCCCATTTTTGATCCCATTTACGTGGACAACCTCTATCTTTATATACAGTTTTCTCAGCTACCATGGCATGGTCCATGTCCTTAGCCCAATCTCGCAATTGTGGTATAGTGTCCACCCCCACTTCTGGGCGATGTTCCTTTTCACTATGCACCACCCCAGAGTGGCCCACGATTGTTCTGCTTGGGTGAGGTCTGTTGTCTCCCAGATATTAAGAAGGCACATCTGGGGTGATGGATGTATGGGTTTATTAGTAGTCCTTGCCATTTGTCGGGTGACGTCTTTCCAGTATTGTTGTATGGGGGGAATTCCCATAGAGTGTGTATGAACGTACCCAATTGATTACAGTGTCGAAGACAAAGTGTATCTGGCCGTCGTCCTAATTTAAATAACAATTTGGCATCAAAGTACACACGATGGAAAATCTAAAGCTGGACAAGCCGGAGTCGCATCGGGATTGCCTCCTCCCGAGGCGAAGCCCGTGCTTCAGTCCAGTCTTCGTCAGGTATTGCCCCCAGGTCCGCCTCCCAGTTAGCGCGCAATTTCCGAGTTGGGTCAGCTCGGTTATTGATCAGTTTTGTGTAGGTTAGGGAGATAGCCTTGCGGGCCATTGGGTCCAGTAACAACCTATCCTCCAGAGGAGAGGAATCAGGGAGGGGGGTGTCTGTAGGGAGGGCACAATCTATGGCGTGACTTATTTGAAGATATCGGAAGTGTTCTGACGGTGCTAGTTGGTATTTGAGTTGGAGATCTGCAAATGAAGCCTTCTTGCCCTTGATCCACATATCTCCCACCGTGGAAATGCCAATCGTGTCCCACTTGTCAAATCCTGCACAGACACTCAGCCGTCCCAAGATGTCGGGTTCCCATAGGGGGGTAGCCTTTGTCAGACGCCCTCGCCATCCCATCCGCCGCTGAATCCCGTGCCACACTTCTACCGTACGGGCCGTTGGGCCAGTCAGACCTTGTTTTCGGGGGTTGGAGTATAGCGCTCTATTGTAGCTTCCCTTCCCCATCAGCCACAGATCGGTGCGGAAACTGGGGTCAGTATGAGACCCAAACACCCAACTGTTGATGGCAATTAATTGCGACGCCTGATAATAAAGGCGCATATCCGGCAACCCAATGTCTCCATCGTACCATTCCATTGTGAGCTTATTTGTGGCTATCCGGGGCGGTCTATTATCCCATAGTAAATCTCTAATTGCTGCCTCAATCTGCGAAAAATAGGTTCCGGGGACCGGGATGGGAGTATTCTGCAGGGCGTAGAGAAAACGTGGTAGGGCTAACATCTTAACTAATGATGCCCGCCCCAGAAGGGTAAGGGGTAGTGTCTTCCAGTGGATGACATCTGATTTAAACCTCTGCAGCGGTCCCCTCAGATTCTGTTCATAGAACACTGTTACATCAGTTGTGATAAAAATGCCGAGGTATTGGAAACCCTGGGTCGCCACAGGAATGGTGTAGCCTCGCGGACTCTGGGGTGGATCACCCCAGAGGGAATACATCTGGGATTTGGCCCAGTTTATCTGGTAACCAGAGTGGGCCCCAAATATATGGAAGATATGGAGAACGCGGCGGAGTGAGCGTGCCGGTGAGGTAAGATAAAGTAAAATGTCGTCCGCATATAGCGATATGCGGTCTTCGTGTCCGTCTGCCCACTTAAAGCCTCTGATACCGGGGTCTCCCCTGACCCAGACTGCTAACGGCTCCAAGACCAGGGCAAAGAGGAGGGGCGATAGTGGGCAGCCCTGCCTCGTACCACGGCCAAGGGGGAAAGAGCCTGAGCGATGGTTGTTCACTGAGACATGGGCGGTAGGAAGGGTGTATAACAGTCTGATCCACCCAATCAACTTGGGCCCGAGCCCAATGCGATTCAGAACCGCAAACAGATAGTCCCATGCCACGGTGTCAAATGCCATTTTGGCATCAAGCGCGAGCAAGACAGCCTCTTCCTCCATCGTTGTCACACGACCCAACGCGCCATGGACGCGGCGTAGGTTACGGGCTGTATTGCGCCCCGGCATAAATCCCGATTGGTCGGGGTGGATCAAATCAGTGAGATATGGGAGTAGGCGGTTAGCCAACAGTTTAGCCAAGATTTTGGCCTCTACGGTAATCAGGGAAATGGGTCGGTACGATGTACACTCCTCCGCTGGTTTCCCGGGTTTGCGGATGACTACAATAGTGGCCTCGCGGATATCTGCTGGGAGAAGGCCAGCTTCATAACATTCGTTATAGAGGTTTAGTAAATGGGGAGTGAGTTTCATAGCCATGGGTTTCATTAGTTCAATCGGAAGCCCATTTGGGCCCATGGCCTTACCCGCCCGGATATCTTGAATGGCTTTCTGAATCTCTTCAACTGAAATATCCGCTTCTAAGGCCTCTTTATCTGTTTGGGAGATACACGTGACCTCAATAGTAGCAAGGAGATCTGCCGCCCATGTCGACTGTGAGTTCTGCGGCATGGTGTATATGTGCTCATAATATTTTGCGAACGTTTCTGCAATGGTCTGAGGATCGGTGGTCAGGACATCACCGGGCCCTTTGAGCGCGCGCACCCATCTCGCTGACTGTTCCTTGCGTTCCAGCCATGCCAATAATTTACCGGTTCGCTCTCCCTGCTCGTATATTTTATGACGGGTGGCCAGAGCACGTCTATTGGCGTCCTCTAGAAGCAGTTGTCTATAATCTTGTCTCTTAACGTTGAGGTTATGATGAACGTCTTGATCCGCGTTTTGCGCAATGGCGCGTTCGAGGTCCGATATCTCCGATTCCAATTCACTCACTCGCCGATTGCGCTCAGCCCTGTGGCCCACCATCATTGCCAAGGCTCTCCCCTTTATCACTGCCCCGTAGGCGCCCCAAAGTGTAATAGCTGATTTCACAGACCCTGTGTTTTCCTCAAAATAGTAGTCGGTATCTTTCCGTAGGTTTTCCCGAATGTATGGGATCTTCAGCGCCCAAGGTTGGATCATGATAGGGCCAGGCTGCACCACACGGCGAGCTCCAAAAACTGTTGAAACAGGGGAATGATCCGACACTCCCCTCGCAAGGCAGGCGGAATCTGTGAAGTCCTGTATGTTTTGTGCATGGGTAAACAGGTAGTCTAGTCGTGATTGGCTGCCATGTACACCGGATTGGAACGTAAAGTGTGTGTCGTGCAGGTGTGACCATCTCCAGATATCTACCATCCCCAGGGCATTAGTGAAATCATGTAATTGTGTGCTGTGCGCGGAGTCACGTCTGGGCGGGAATCGGTCTATTTGGCCATTCATTGTCAGGTTAAAGTCACCTCCCATCACCAGTGTACCTACAGGTAAGTTCAATAATAGCACACCAATATCTGCTAGTGTCAAGCGTTGGAGGCCCGGTGGGGCGTACACGGAGATAACGTTGAGGACTCTGCCTTCCCAGATGCCCGAGCAAGCCACATATCTACCCAGCGGGTCAGTCCACGTATCTTGTATCATATAGGGGCAGCCCTTTCGAAGGAGGATCCCCACCCCTCTAGACCCGGATGTAAAGCCAGAGTGTGCAGCCATACGATAGCCCTTTCTATCCAGGGCCTTACAGGAGTTACCTATCAAATGTGTTTCTTGGAACAACACCATATCCAGCCCCAGACGGTGAATGTAGTGTAGCACTATTCCACGCTTGATTTTGTCCCCCAGTCCGTTGACATTCCATGTCATGAGTCTAAGTCCCTGACCTCTTGCCATCAAACACCAATATCGATACAATGGTGTGAAAGGGGTGTGTCAATTGGTTGTAACCCATAACGGTATTTGTCTGTGTTGCTCCTGTTGTGTCATCACGCCCCATGGCTCCATTAGGTGTGAACTCAGTGACATGAATATCAATACCAGCTGTGGTGCACTGGTATGAAATGTCATTTCGTATTGCTGCATTAAAACAATAAAAAACATCCCCCCAACAAAACAGACCCAAACAAGCCCAAATATGTAATAACTCACCCCCCTCCCTGCCTCCCTGCATTACGGGACTAAAACCGCCCGCCACCCCCAACATGCAGAGTGCCTGTCGCCCACCCATAAACAATTCTAGGGAACGTGAGCTACCCCACTCCCATCACAGTTGCAGACAATCAATTTGTTCCTTGTCCCCCAACCCGACCCCACCCCCAGCACTATTTAGAACTCTGGGCTCAACCCGGATAATTGACCATCTCCAAACGGTGTCTCGGCCCAAGATTCTATATGTCCATGGTCTCAGACCCAGAAACGGACACCACCAGGTAAAAAAAGCATAACGATAACATTTGACAATAGGCATTCAAACACTGAGTCAGTCCCCTCAGCAGTGACAAGGAATGCCGCTTCGCCAGCAAGGGTAGCTCCCTCCCTCCGCCCGATCAGACCCGTACCTGTTACTCTCGCCCTCAGAGGTTTAGGCATTCGAGTCCACAATCAGGAGCATATTGGGGAACCCTCGGGGATCAAGAGCTATCACACCCAGTTTTACCAGCATCCAAGGTTAGTGCCCCCCTGTGGGGTCCTGGGAATCAGAGTCTGGGTGTGGAGAAGTACGTTTCTGCTGGCGCCAGTCTTCGGCCGCATCCGCCGCCGAGAGTCCCTTATTCGCATTTTTCCCCACTGTACGCCATCCCTCGAGCCAGTCCCATGCTTCCTCCGGGCGGGTAAAGAACCATGACTTCCCCTTGGCTTCCACTCTTAGCTTGGCAGGAAACAACATTGCGTATTTAACTTCTTGAGCTCGGAGAGCTCGTTTCACCTCCAGGAAGCTATGCCGCTGTTTCTGGACACGCAGTGTGAAATCGGGAAAGAACATGATTTTACTGTTGTCGATGGTTAGTGGCGGGGCCACCCGCGCCATTTGGAGAATGAGATCCCGGTCTCGGAAATTGAACACGCGGGCAAGAAGTGGTCTTGGGGGCGCCCCAGGCCTGGGCCGACCCCCCGGCACCCGATGAGCTCTTTCGATCGAAAAACATTTAGAAAGTCCTCGAGGCTGAAGACGTTTGAGGACCAGGTCCTCGATGAAAAGGTCCGCTGCTTGCCCCTCTGCGTGTTCCGGGACACCTATAATGCGCACATTGTTCCGGCACATTCTGCCTTCATAATCATCCAGCTGTTGAGCCATTGCATCGTGGGAGGCGCGCAGTTCAGTGACTTCTCGCTTGAGAAAGCTGGTGTCATTGCTCAATTCTTTAGTCGTGCTCTCCACTGTTCCCACGCGTTCAGCGACTTTTTTCATGTTTTCCCTGATCAGCCCCACATTGGTGGCCACTGTGTCGATTTTCGCCTCGAGGGATGTTTTAATGGCAGTGATTGCTTCAAGGAGATCTTTATTCGTGGGTTCCGTCATGTCACCTGAGGCCACCGCCGCGTCTCGCTCCCCGTTCTGTTGTTTTTGCCAGGCGAATTTATCTAGCTTGGTCTGCGTAGCTGCTCTGTTGCTACGTCCGGTCGCCATGGTCACCGCTTCGCTGGCCCCACCCAGCGCTACTCCCCGCCGCCTGCAGTGGGGTCTTCCACCCGACCTGTCGGCTTTCGCGGAACGCACCCCAACCAGGGGAGTACCCCACAGGGAGTGTAATGTCAGATGAGTTCTCGTGGCGCCCCACCAAACTCCGAATCCAACAAGAGAGGGTCTGGGTGGGTGTAAGCCTCTAACTCCTCCGTTTTCACGTCATCTTTTCAACTATAGCGTGTTACTCCGGCCGCCGAGGCGGTCCCAGCGGGGCCAACGGAACACCGCAGATATCCGCCGCAGTGTCCAATCTCACTGGACCTGGTGTGAGATTTTCCTGTTGTTCTAGGGAGCACCCTTGCTCCAGGTCGTCTGGGGCCCCACCCGTTTCCTACTCCCGGCCTCTATCACACAGCGGGGGGGAAAGGAGTAGCGGGTTCCTACGCCGAGCCTCGTACAGCCACCGTTGTACCCCACACCGGAGGCGTCAGATACCCAACCAGCTTCTGGGTCGTTTATGGGTCCCGTGCTGTCCCGAATGTATCCCCTCGAGTGTAGCAGAAAAGAGTGCGGGACCAGGGTTAATGGGCCTCTGTATCAGGCCCGCGCGAGCCACCGCGGGACCACGCTACTGTTGTCTCAGGTCCGCGGTGATTTTCCGAGTCACTAGCGGGACTTGTGTTATTTGTGGCCGGGCCCACTTAGTCCTAGGGTTAGAGGCCACTGGGCCGCTTATGGCGCTACTCACACGGACGGGCCCGTCCCGGCCCTATGTGCTCGTCAGCGCTCACTCTCCGGTTCCACCCCCTCTCAGGCCTCCGATCTGTCCCCGCTGGCTCCCGTTGGGCCCAGGGTGAAGTGCCGGTTGTTGCATCTCGGCGGTTCCGCCAGTCTCCAGGGTGGTAGGCCGCAGCCGCGGTCTCGCGTAGCTATGCGCACCAGCCGAGGTGCACCCCCTCCAGCGGGGACGCCGGGGAAGACCCGGTCCGTAGAGCTCGTCGCCGGTGCAGCCACCAATCAGGACCAAACTCACACACAAAGTCGCTAGGCGCCACCAGACATAGGAGAAGGCTGTTGGGCGTAGATCAGATCGGCGGGACTCTGGATTATCCGGATAATGCGGGAGTGGCGCTCCGGAGCCGAGCTACCGAGCGGCCATTCCAATCGGCAGTTAGCCACGCCCCTAAAAAAAACCCCGCATTTTTTAGTATTCCTATTCATTCAGATAGCCGGTACTTATTTGGGTTTACACTAGCTGGCAGAAGCTTTAGATTCTGTCCAGCTCCTCAGGGCTGTTCTGAGAGTCCAAGTATTTATAGTCAGGCTTTAAAGAGCCGGTTGGATTCCCTTTCGCTTCCTGTAGGTAATGTATTGGTGCATGTTAGAAATGGGGGTCTCTAGTTGGCAGAGGTAGGTACCTTTGTCCAAATAGGGACCCTTGCTTCTAGTCAGGGTAAGGGGGATACACTTCTAAAATAACCCCTGCTCACCCCCTTGGTAGCTTGGCACGAGCAGACAGGCTTATCTCAGAGGCAGTGTGTAAAGCATTTGTGAACACATACAGTAATACAGTGAAAACACTACAAATGGATACCACACCAGTTTAGAAAAATAAGTAATCTTTATCTAAACCAAAACAAAACCAAATGACAAAAATCCACAATACAGTAATAAAAATATGACTTTCAGATGGTAGAAATAATTCAGTTCAAAGCAAACTGGAGATGTGACACTTTTCACACAAAGTACCTGGTATGCATCATGCAAACAAACAAAACGGGCCGCAGGGAAGGTGATGCGTCGATTCCTTACACTTAGGGAAGATGATGCGTCGGTTCCTTGCTCCGGGGGAGGTGATGCGTTGGTTCCTTACTGCTGCGCAGGGGGAGTGATGCGTCGGTTCCTTACCGGAGAGGAGGTGATGCATCGGTTTCTCACTGCGTGGGAAGGTGATGCATCCCCCAACGAAGCGACATACTTGGCGCCTCAATGCCATGCGAAGATCCGGGACGATGCGTGGATTTTTCCAGCTCCCAGCGGAAAACAGTCTCTAGAGGTCCAAAACAACAGCAGGCACCACTTTGCAGGTAAGAACTCCCAGCAAGGAAGTTCAGGGGAGCTGGTGGTGAAGTCTTTGTGTCCCTGAGACTTCAGAACAGGAGGCAAGCTCAGTTTCAAGCCCTTGGAGATCTTCTTCAAGCAGGGGACACAGCAAACAGCAAAGTCCTTTTCTCCTTTCCTTGGCAGCAAGTAGCCACTTCAGGCCAACCCCAGACAGCAAACAGCACAGGGGCAGTATTCCTTCTCAGCTTCTCCAGCTCTTCTCCTTCGCAAAGGTTCCTCTTGATTTCCCAGAAGTGATCTAAAAGTCTGGGGTCTGGGCCCCTCTTTCTATACCCAAACACCCTTTGTTCTCTGAAGGCAGAGTGTCTGTACCCAGCCAAAACCAGTTCTGTGGGGCACTTTGCAAGTGCACAACAACCTCCATTGTCAGTGTGAGCCCTGGCTCCGGACACACCACAGGGGAGCGGAGCCATCATTGTGGAAGGCAGGCACACCCCTATTCAGGTGCAGGTGCTACTCCTCCCACCACTCCAAATGCAGTCCAGGCCTATTCAGCCCAGCACTGATTCATCAGGCTCTCTGGAGCCACTGCTCCTCCCCAGTCCCTGACACTCCAAAGGCAGACATGCAATACACAAACCTAGCAGAGTCACCCTGGATGGCTAAGCAAGAAAATACCTACTTTCTAAAAGTGGTATTTTCAAACGCAGAATGTAGAAATCACCCTCACTAAAAGATGCCTTTTAACATTCTGAGTTCAAGCATATCAAACTTGTACCTTGTTCCCAGGGGCAGTTATGTTTATAAGTTGTTATAAACAAACTCCCCATTCTGTCCTATGGGAGCAGGTAGCCTTGCAATAGTGAAAAACGAAATTGGCAGCATTTCACTATCAGGCCATGCCACACACATCAGGGCATGTCCTACCTTTCACATAGAATGCACCCTGCCCACAGGGGTACCT
This sequence comes from Calotriton arnoldi, assembly GCA_963921515.1. Taxonomy (NCBI): domain Eukaryota; kingdom Metazoa; phylum Chordata; class Amphibia; order Caudata; family Salamandridae; genus Calotriton; species Calotriton arnoldi. Next base: position 765,788 of record CAWUFW010006990.1, read on the forward strand.
TTGGCCTACCATAGGGGTGACTAACATGTAAGAAAAGGGAAGGTTTAGGGACTGGCAAGTGTGTGCAATTGCCAAGTAGACATGGCAGTACCAGACTGCACACAAGCTCTGCAATGGCAGGCCAGAGTTTACATTTACAGGCTGCTTATGTGGGTGGCACAATCAGTGCTGCAGTCCACTAGCAGCATTTGATATACTGGCCCTGGGCACACACAGTTCACTGTACTAGGGTCTGACTATTAAATCAAATATGCCAATCATGGAATCACCAATCCATAACAACAATTTACAAAGGGAGCACTTGCACTTTGGCACTGAACAGCAGTGGTAAAGTACCCAAAGCATCTAAACCAGCAAAACGAAGTCCAACACACAGCAAAAACACAGGAGGCAAAAGGCAAAAAGACAGGGGAAACCCATGCCAATGGTGCCAGGTCTAACAGTGCAGTATGTTGATGACCTCCTTATTGCTTCTGATACAGAGCAAGGTTGTAAAGATAGTACAGTTAAATTATTGTCTCTTTCTAAATTTCAGTATTGTTGACAGGAGGTCACCTACTTAGGTCACCTACTGTTAAAGGAGGGTAGGAGGTTGACCCCTGAGCGCATTAGTACCATTGTTAAAATGCCTATTCCACAGACTCAGAAAGATGTGCGCACTTTTATAGGTATCACTTCCTACGGTCGGCAGTGGATACCTAACTACTCCCTACTAATCAAACCCATGCTTGCCTTAACAACAAAAGAAGTGCATGAGCCTTTGCCTTGGATGCCTGAATGTCAGCAGTCTTTTGAGCAATTGAAAACTGCGCTTTGTTTGGCTCCAGTACTTGGCACCCCTAATTACGGCAAACCGTTTGTGTTGTACGTGCATGAGGTGACTGGTTGTGCGCTTTCTGTCCTAACACAAAAATTTAGAGATAAGCAACGGCCATGTGCTTATTTTTCCACTGTTCTTGATCCAGTCGCTAGAGCCCTCCCGAGTTGTCTAAGAGCGGTCGCGGCCGTGGCCACTTCGATCAGACAATCGGCTGGACTCGTACTGGATACTGATCTCACAGTCATGGTACCCCATGCTGTGGATATACTTCTGAATAAGAAAAAAGACACAGCACCTCACCAGTGCACGTCTTACTGGCTATGAATTGACATTGTTTGCTAAACATATACCGATCAAAATATGTGCTACTCTGAATCCAGCCATGTTACTACCCTTCCCTTCTGAGAGTGATGAAGTCGACAAACATGACTGTATCTTCCAGACGGAAGAAGAGACGAAAGGACGGGTAGACTTGACTGACATTCCCATATCTGACCCACAAGGGGAACTATATGTTGATGGCTCTTGTTTCAAATTACCAGATGTCACTACAACTGCGGCTTATGCTATTACCACACTGCGTACAGTAGTAGAGACATCACGAGTCCCTTATCAGTCGGCTCAAGCTGCTGAGCTTGCTCCCCTTATTCAAGCTTGCGAATTGAGTGAGGGGCTGGTTGTCAATATCTATACCAACATCCAGTATGCCTTTGGGGTTGCGCATAATTTTGGGCGACTCTGGGCTGAGAGATGGTTCTTTACTTCCTATGGCACCAGAATTCAGCATGGGCGCCTTATATTGAGGCTTTTGTCTGCTTTAACGCTCCCCGAGAAATTGGCCATAGTGAAGTATAGCGCCCACCGGAAGGTCACCGATGATGTAGGTAGGGGAAATGCTTTTGCAGATCAGAGAGCTAAGGAAACGGCTTGGACAAAGATGAAAAGAATGTTTGTAGCAGGTCCGGCTAGGTGGGTGCCTGAGGCTGTCATGTTCGAGGATACCCTTGAGAATGTAAAAGAGATACAAAGCGAAGCCACAGTAGAAGAATTAGCAGTGTGGCAGGAAAGTACAGCACAATTGAATGATGAGGGATGTTGGATTGATAAGTCAGGGAAGCAGAGATGGATGTTGCCCGATGCATATGTTTTCCCTGTGGTTACGATGGCCCATGGTCCAGCCCATATTAGTGATAAGGGTATTTGCAAGTAGTTGGACCCTGTATGGCAGAATGACAATATCCTGAAGACAGCTGCACATTTAGTGAAGTACTGTATGGTGTGCATGATGCACAATCCTGGAAAGGGTACCCCTACACCACCTGGTAATTTCGCACCGCTCACTGTTCCTTTTGCAGTCCTTCAAATGGACTATATTGAGCTAGAGAGATACAATAATTTGAAGTATGTTTTGGTGGTTGTCTGTGCATTTAGTAAATGGGTGGAGGCTTATTCCTCTAAAGACAATACAGCCATTACGACTGCAAAGGTACTCCTGAAGGAGTTCTTTCCTCATTTCAGCTTGCCCCTATTGATTTGGAGTGATAACAGAAGTCATTTTAATGCAAAAGTGATCCAATTGATTTGTGATGGTTAACACATAAAGCAAAAGTACCATGCTGCCAATCATCCACAGTCAGCAGGTTTGGATGAGAAGTACAATGATACTCTGAAGCTCAAACTGGCAAAAATTCAGGAGACCACAGGGTTAAAGTGGCCAGATGTTTTACCGTTAGCTCTTTTGTCAACAAGAACGACAGCACATTCTAGGACAGGATTGTCACCGTATGAGGTCGTGTTCGGGCGCCCGGCAAATGTCTGGGGCGTCCCGCGACCTCAGCGGTTTTCTGATATTGAGTACCCATTGTTGCTTGATTATCTCGGCCAGTTAACAGAAAGTTTGTGTTCTATTCACCAACAGGTCCTGGATACCCTGCCAACCACGACATTCAGCCTGGTGACTTTATTCTCATCAAGAACTTCCAGCGGAAGAACAGTTTGGAGCCATGGTGGAAGGGGCCAGAGCAAGTCCTTTTGGCAAAGCGCACCGCGGTCAAGGTCGCTGGCCATAAGAACTGGATTCATGTGACTCATTGTCGCAGGATTCCTTTGCCCCTGCCCTTCGACCAGTAGGTGAGGGATGAGATTGGGGATTGGTTGCCCCAGTTTGTCCCCTTCAGTGATGCCAAGCTGACCTGGACACGAACAGACAAGGAAAATGATGACGTATTAAATGCAGCAGTTCCTCCAGAAGTACAAGCTATACAGGAGCCCCTGTTTGTTGACCATTCTGTACCAGGAGCCACTAGGTACAATTTGCACCCTCGGTTGGGGGACGGTGCACCAAAAGAGAAGAGAAATTAGTTAGGGATGGACTGTGTAAGTCAGGACGTACTTTGCTATAGTACCAACGGAATTAGTTTAGGGTGATGAGAGTTTTGTGCACTGTTTGAACATTGGACAGTATAGATTGAAGTATCCCTTTGGGATATATTATCCTGGTCGACGTGGGATACGAGCTTAGGACAGAGCAAGCTCCACCGCCGGTGCTCAAGAGCGCCAACGTATTGATGGACAATAGGAGCCTGTACCAGTGAGGCTCTGAGGGACACTGGGAACTTGAATATTTCCTTGTATTTTGCCCCCATTTCATCATTTGTTATGCATCCCTTTGCTAGAATGGTTGCTGAGGAAGAGCAGCCAGTGATCCTTGTTGCCCAGCACAATGCAGTGTGGACCCGTAAACAAAAGTTAACATGTATTGGCCTTGTGATTTTGCTGTTAATCATGTTATGTGGGGTATCATGGGTTTTGGAAAGTGATCAAAGTGTACCTTTACATAGTAAGGATAAAGTTGTTCCTCAAGTCCAAAGAAAAGGACGGCCCAAAGCAATGTGTTTCTAGATACACACAAGAGGTTGTTTGGCGAAGGGACTGCTTGTTACTCCACTGAATCTGTCACTAGTCTATGGACAGCATATCCATTGTCAATTGTCAATTATACCTATACTCGGCCCCTTGACTTCGTAGAAGTGCAAGGAGTATTTAGGTTTGGCTATCCAGGTCCTTGTCTATATCATAGAAAGCCACGAGGAATGGGTTATCCGGGGTGTGACAACAACACTTTTTGCGACAACTTCTATATGGAAAAACAGAATATAACCCTGGTGGGTTACCAGTATAAGGAATTGACAGTTCCCCGAGAAGCTGGCTATTACCCTGCTTGTTGTCCAATTATCAATTTTACTGACACTATATTGTATGTCAATTGTTCGGGGATAGTATTGCATAAGGGCACGACCCTTTGGTAAATACAAAAGACCCCAGTACCTTTGGGAGGAATTTCAGGTATTCTGCAGTAGATTATGATAGACCGGTGTATGCACACCCAGGGTTTTTCTTTTTGTCTTATGGGACTTATTTGAATGTCCATAATGGTACGGATGATTTGGCACTTGGGATGGTACTGCCTTTGGGTGTACCTTGCAAACATGCAAAGCCTAAAGTAAGATGGGTTAAAAGGACATTGACCAAAGAATTCTGTGGAGTGACAGATCTCGAAGTCAATAATTTAGTAATGGTATTACTTTTGGATACATTCTTTCCTCCATAATTACATTTGGTGGTACTGCTATGGCCATAGGTGAGAAAGCTAGAGAATATTTCGGATGTAAGCTGCAAATATTGTATAACTCCACATTAGCAGCTTTGCGTGACATCACCACCCAATTGGAAAGTATGCAAATATATTCCGAGCAGACAAGATATGCAGTCAACTTCATCCTAGCTAAGAGTGGTGGTGTGTGCGCGGTAGTAGGAGACCAGTGTGTAGTCGGGATCACAAATATGGAAAAGAATATTACCCAATACATTTTAGACATCTTAGGAAATGTTAAAGGAATGGAAAGTGGGAACTGGAGTTGGTCTCTTTTTTGCAGCTGGGGTTGGATTCTTGAAAAGGGGATTTATTTCATTGTGATCTTAGTCTCTTGCTGTGTCCTTGATCAATGCCTTCCCTTCTGTTGTTCTTATTGCACCACTCTTCTCACTCCTAAGAGGAAAATATCGATTCATGACACCAATGCTGCAATTATGGTTCAAAAAGAGATCGATGACCTCATGCAGATAGATGAGGGCATTTTCGAGACATCTTCCCTCCTCAGTTTCTCTCTTCCTGATGTTGACAACATGGAGTGTGTCTAAGAAGTTTACCTATGACTTTCTGTTTTATTGATTTATATGCTCTTTGTTAATACTAGAAAATGTTTAGCTCATGCTAAAAGGAGGGTCTGTTAGAATTGAAAAATTCATGTTTGCGCATTGTTCTATGTATGTTAGCATTCGCGGTGCCATTTTCTATGTCAGCGCCATTTTGAGTGGTAATCGAAACTTATTCTCTGTTATTTCTGAGAAAAGACCTCTGTTGAGTTCCGTTTCTCCAAGGCTACGTTTTGCTTCACTAATGAATACACTGTTCTTATTAGCGCATACCTTTCCCTAGAAATAGAGGCCTTCTCCCACTTGTCTAGTGGCAGGCACGGGGAGAGCGACCTTGAGTAGTAGATAGTGTGTGCCCAGCCTTAGAATCAAAACTTATCCTCTGTGCTTCATTGTTAGCTGCATCTTCTTGGAATATTCCATTGTGGGTGTGCCTTCATTGGTTCTGAAATGTACATAATGTATTTTTGTGCTTGCTGATGTCAGTCCCTCTGCAGCACTCCTAAGCGACTGGGCAGACTGGGCTCCACTCTGAGTGTACCTGAATAAACAGATATCAGTTTGTATTCTCTACTGTCTGACCGACTCTTCATTTGGTATGGAAAGCTGTGAGGTGGTCGTGAGTGACCTGGGTGACCCTCATCGGGCCACTTCCTTCAGTTGATTAGCATTCAGCACTTTTTTGCCTGTTGACGAAAATGACAATTGCAAAGTGGAATAACACGCCATAGGAAAGAGGCTTGTATAGAAAAAAATACAAATTTCATGTGGCCCACTTACGGGATAGATAAGAATAGACCTATTTCTAAATAGCAATCAGAAGCCAGCTGTCAGATGTGTCCACTCATAAAGGCATGTGATGAGAAATCCTAGTGTTGTTCCATCTCTGACCCAACCCTATACCAAAAAGGGTATGCAAGGTTGTTAAAGGTACATGATGTAAAAAAAAGTGAAAGAAAAGGAAATTGATCCATATAGATCCCTCCCACTACCCTCTTTGGTACACTTTTTCCACACATTGAGGAAAATTAGTAACTATAAGACATGTGACTTAAGTTCACTAAACGTTATTGTAAAGTATCTCAAGGAAAGTAGATGTATTTGCAATATACGTGCCCACTCTAGCATGAACCAGCTGACTACTTAAATGTGTAGTTATTCAAACTTCTCAAAAGAAAGAAGTGCTTCTATTTCCACCTTCAGCTATTCTTGATGCTGGAATCCTCTATGGTGTTCTTTGTAATTTATTGTTAGCAATATATTTGATACATCTCAGAGAAACTACATGCATGACCACAAGCTCAGCTGTAAAGCAGTGTGGTGGTGGCTGTTGGCAGAGCGGAGCACAACTGCAAAATAAGCAGAGAAGCAGGGTGTCTATGACCCTAAGTGTTTCAGATCAGAAGGTAAGCAGAAAAGCAGGACAACTTTGATAGAAGGCGGCAGGGAAGTGGAATCAAACAGGGGGCTTTCAGGAAAACCAGACTAAGGAACACCCATGGAGCTAATTACTGGACTATGTGAAGAAAAACTGAAAGCTTATGGACATGGTGGAAACACCAAGAGACAAAATAGGAACAAGATCCAGTTTCTGAGCATGAGTATTGGAACAAGTAAGGATTAGGGGTGGGGGAATTACATTTTTGAATGCATGTAAGCAAAAGTGGAACTTTGGGCAATTCCACCAAGTTTGATTGGCTCTATATCCACCTCCCCCAAATTAAAAAGAAGACAAATTGCTAGCAGAATGCCTTGCAGCTCAAAACATCCCCATTCAGGGCATTAACAAATTAAATAAACAAATAATTCTTGAGCCTTCCAGTCCTGCCAGAGGCTGGACAATATAATTATGTTATTGTTAATTGCATTAATTACTCTATCTGACCCTTTACAGTGCATCCAAGTAAGGTCAACAGCAGGGGAGTTTGTGTGTGGAGCCTGCCTCGTAGAGCACCAGGAGAACCTGGCAAGGAGACACTGCACATCTGCGTTCCTGTTGGGGAAGTTGCTTTCAAGGGCACTGCCAGGGGTCTGGGAAATGTACTTACTCTAATGAAATTATAACTAATGTAAACTACATTGCGCGGCCCTCATAGTGCTCCAAAAAGCAACCGTGTTGGGGCTATCTGTTTATCCACCTGTGGAGCAGTGGGCCAATGTTTATACACACCAATTAAAGATTGCACAGACATGCCTTATTGACTTGCCATGTCCCTGAACCCAGTTCATGCATAAAACAGAATTGTTTCACAATCACATAATGTGCAACAAACTTAGTGCTGCAAACGACTCTCTGAGCCCTGTCAGAGTTTGGTGATGGGCACACAGACAATCAAATGCATGGTATATTATGGAACAAGCTCAGAAAATGGTTCATTTCACTACCAGATGGCATGTAAACAGGTAGGGATATTGGTAGGATAAACAAAGAAAACAAGAACAATAAAAGAAAACACTCCTCAAGTTCTATCATAATCATCAAGATAAGTAGGAGGTCTACAAATCCTAGATCTCCTTAAATTCCCATGATCACCATCTTTGACCAAAACTCAACCAGAATCACGACCACATCCCACATCATCATCCCTCATAAGTACCACCTCCGAACATCCTTCATCCTTTCACCTTGCACAATCACCACCTTTTTTATATAATGCTACATTCCTGAAATTCCCCTTCTCTCTGTTGTCCAACACCACAAAAAACGTACCTACCCTGTCAGCACGGAAGGGACCCTTACACTTGGAGAGTCCCCTCACAACTCTCCCTGATTTTACCTTCACCCAATCACCAACACGAATTTTAATTTTACTCTTACTCATGAAATCCTCACTTCTGTGTCCTTCATTCTTGACCCAATCTCTCAACCACGAAGGCACTAATTTAGTTCCAGGCATCCGCCCACACATTTAAAAAAAAGGAATCCTATGAGTAACACTATGACTAGTGGTGCGATATGCCCATACCAACTCGCTTACCATCTTAATCACATCACAACGGTTGACCACAGCCAGTTGTATGGTTCCCTTCACCAACCAGTTCACCCTCTCCACCAAACCATTTCCCTGTGTGTAATATGGTGAGGTACGTGAATGCTGCACACCAGACAGTTCTAGAAAAGAGACCATCTTGCGCGATGTCAATTGAGTCCCATTGTCTGTTATTAAGTTAACAGGAACTCACTCCTCTTCAAAAAACGTCCCTAACGTCGAGATGGTACTTCTCGTGGTGACATCCCTCATAAACTTGACACTTATCCACCTGGAATACACATTCACTACTACCACCACAAATCTGAATTCACCCAGTAAATCCACCATGGGTCCAATAAAATCCAAACAAATGGTGTACCATGGCTTTCCAGGATCTTCAATGTGCCCCCCTTCACCCTTGCTGCCTACTCTCAGACTTTTCTCACTTTCCTTGCAAATGCAACATGCTTCCACCCATTTCTTAACTTGGTCATCGAGACTTGGCCACCAAAATCCCTCCTTGAGTCTCCTACTAGTTAACCCTGGACCCAAATGTTCTTCATGCGCTAAATCAAATAACCTACGTCGTAAACCAGCAGGAGGGACAAAGTGATCCCCTCTCATCAAAACACTCTTGCCACACATCAACAACTCATCCAACAGCTTAAAAAATGGTCATACAGCCAGAGGCAATATACTTTCTCTTGTGGCACAGCGCTGCATGATACTTTCCGCCTCCTTAAGAACACCATTCAACGCCATTTCCTCCTCCCATTCCTCCAAAGTAAATGCTATCAATCCACACCGTATGACATCTTGCACCGAAGCCACTGCATCTGCTGCTTGAAATTTCTTACAGCAACATCATCAACCTTTTCCTAATTCAAAGGTAATCTTGATTGGCAATCAGCCTGCACATTCCTCACCCTTGCACAAATTCAACCATATATGAGTATTCCTGTAGCCTTGCTGCCAATCTTGCTAACTTGACACACCCTTTGCCTGCTCCTCCAGAAGACAAGATCTTGAGCAAAGGTTTGTGATCAGTGCGCATCACAAATGAAGTGCCCCACAAGTACACCTGAAAATATTCAGCACCCCAAGCAGCGGCTAATGCCTCCCTTTCGATGACCGAATAATTCCTGTCTGACTGTGTGAGCATCCGAGAAGCAAAAGCAACCAACCTTTCCTTTCCACCATGTATGTGTGATAAGACTGCACCCAACCCAATCGCACTTGCATCAACAGTCAAAATAGGTTTCAGCTTATTATCAAACAATGATAAAATGCCAGCCTCACAAATCTCTTTCCTTATATTAATAAAACATTGATTTTGCTCCTCTTCCCAAACAAACTTCACTCCCTTGCGGTGTAGCTTTCTTAAACCCTCTATTTTGTCCACAAATCTGTCCACAAATTTCACATAGTATTCTATAAGTCCTAAAAAGGACCTCAATTGATCTTTTTCTGTTGGGGAGGGCGCTAGTTTGATGGAATCCAACAATGATCAATTTGGCTTGACTCCTACTTGAAATAGTCTACCCCAGGTACTCAATTTCTTCAGTAAGGAACGTACATTTCTCCTTATTGAGTGTCAACCTAACTTCACCCAATTTTTCCAACACCAATCTCAAAGTGATGTTATGTTGTTCCACAGATTCTCCTATAATCAAGATGTAATCTTGAAAATAAATGACATCTTGCACTCCCTCTAAAACCTTTTTCATTACCCGTTGGAACATGCTTGCAGCCGATGCTAAGCCAAAAGGCATGTGAGTGAATTGGAAGGTACCTTCGGTGGTAATGAAGGCAGTCAAAGCTTTTGAGTCATCATGTAGTTTGATTTGATGGTAAGCACTCCTCAAATCTAACTTTGAGAAGTACTTACCATTCTTCACTGAGACTAGTAGCTCACTTATGTTGGGAAAGGGAAACATGTCCATGATGATCTCTTGGTTCAGTGATCGTAGATCTACACAATATCTCAGACAGCCATCCGATTTTTGAGTGATCACTGCCGGAGAAATCCATTGAGAGGCTTCCACTGGCTCAATTATAGCTTTACGCAACAAATCATTCGAAAATTCTTGACCCCATCCTTCACTGAAAGTGGTACCCTCCTTAATGTATGCTGTTTTGGCACCACCTCCTCCTTCAACAAGATTCTGTGTACATACCCCTTGAGGCTCCCTAAGGTCTTACCAAACACTCCTGCAGCTTCTTCCAAAACATCAGCCATACCCACATCTCCCACCACTTCTATCTGATTGGTGATTCTTTGGTTTATAATGATATTAAGATTGAACTGGTGCACCCAACCCAAAATTGGTGGCCCACCCACTGAAAGATAGTCTTTACCATTCGTAGACCATGTCTCAAATTTAATTTCCCCTTCCATATACCCAATGATATCAATGGGTTCACCTTGAAACCCACACAGATTAATGTCTTTGGACGTCAATGGCACATCACCCCACCGTTCTTTAAACAAATGTTGAGGAATGATGGTATACATCGACCCAGAGTCAACCATGAGCTCCACCTCTTCCCCACACACCAAAAATGTAGCAACTGACCTCGTCAGCCTACGATCCCCACTCATATTTGCACATGCATCCTCCTGAATAATGTTTTCACACATCACCAAAATCCTGTCCCCATGACATCCCTCACTATAACTACTGTCCCTCACCTCCTCCACCTCCCCTGCTCTTGATCTATTCTCCTTGCTACTCACATTGTAATCTTTACACATCCGTGCATAGTGTCCTTTGCACCTACATCTCCTGCACTCCTTATTAATGGTAATGCAACGTAAGAATCTCCCATGTGGAACATACTACCACATCGAGAGCGCTCCCTTACTTTCGCCTTTGATACGTATGAAATTCGTCTTGTCTCCTTTTTTTTGTCACCACTACACATCATTTTCTTCTACAATGACCATCGAAATATCTCCCTCTCTTTCTCTTCTGTTAAGTTCTTTCATGCATTTCTGTGATTCTTCACTGACCTTCACCATCTCAATTGCTTCCTTGAGAGATGGGTCTTTCGCCGCCCACAACTTTCTTGGATCTTCCTGTCCGTGCACTGCACAATGAGATGATGGCAAATCAACTCATCTGTCATCACCCCAAAGCGGCATTTGACTGAAAGGTCCCCTCAGCCTTGCAACAAACTCATCAATGGACTCATGCTCAGCTTGAGGTTGAGTGTAAAACTTGCACCGTAACATGACCAAGTTCACCTCCTATGCAGACCTGATTTCTAGGTGCTTAATGGCTCCTATATAAACATTAGAAATAGGTTGTCCATTCGGTCCTACTGCTACCGGTAGGTATTAAAAAATTCTTTGACCTTCGTTACATAATACACTCAACAAACCTGCTTTCTTCCTGGCTGCTGAAAACTCTTGCTCATCCACTACTACAATGTATTTTTTCAACATCTCTATCCAATCTTCCCATGGTAAAGCTGGTGTTCCAGGTATGTTTAGGAAGAAGGGAGGAGCTATAATATTGTAATGTGAAGCAATATTTGATGTTGTTCAATACAGTACAGGGTGAGGCAACGATTCATTCTTTGGGTGTGCACAACACACTCTCACAGATGTTACCTGTGACAATTGTTCCTCAAACAACTGTGTGTAACATTGACAAATTATTACCAGTTGAAAAGGTGTGCAGATCACCGAAGAGAGATTCAAAGAGGTGTGCATATCTCCGAAAACGGGTGTCTGCGTGCCCGTCAATGCAAATCGGTTTTTCTGTGTCGCCACAAAATGCCAGTAAGAAACACTCTGCCTCCCAAAATGGCGCTATGCACTGCATTCCAGCAATGCTTGGTCACTTGATATACTGCCTTTCACGAGGTGACCTGCGTTGCGTTCCAAGGACGTGACTGAGGACGCTGCGGCTGCCAAGAAGTGCTCGTGATTCAACGCCAGGGAATCATCAGAGCGCGCCCAGGCTCGAGAGGTCACCCTCTGGACACCCTGTCACCAGTTAGCCCAAATTAATAATTAAAGTACCTGGGAAAGGTTTTCTTCTCTCCGTTTAGAACCGGAGCACCCACATTATCATGTGACTTCCTTCCTCAACCGATTTCTTCCAGTTGCACTTCTATTGAGTCAATCGGAGAAAAAAATACTGGAACGCCCATGCTATGCCAGCTCCGCTCTCCAGCGAGTCCGCTTCCCGCTCTCCTTCCTATACGAAAATCATCACCAAAATGTGGTGAAGGATACACTCACCACACACCAGAAGCTGGTAATTCAACTGTAGGCTTTAATGAAGACAGAGCATGGTGTCAGTCCTCCACAAGCTGCCAGGATTAACTTCTGACATTAGAATTCCCTCAGCCCTACAATCTAGGCAGAACACAGAACATGGAACATATGCAAATCCCCTCAGAGCCCAAGACAATTTACATCATAACAGAGACACTGCAAATCCACTTTCCTGCTGGGGAAGTTGCTTTCAGGGCACTGCCAGGAGTCTGGGAAATGTACTTACTCTAATGAAATTATAATTAATGTAAAATACATTGCCCGGCCCTCATAGTGCTCCAAAAAGCAACTGTGTTGGGGCTTTCTATTTTTCCACCTGTGGAGCAGTGAGGCAATGCTTATTCCAGTCTGTATGTAGTAAAAAAAAATGGACACATTTTGCACATTAAAAAGTTCACTCAGTTATAACACAAACCCCGATTAAGGATTGCACAGACATGCCTTATTGACTTGCCATGTCCCCGAACACAGTTCATGCATAAAACAGAATTGTTTCACAATCACATAATGGGCAATGAGCTTAGTGCTGCAAACCGCTCTCTGAGCTCTGTCAGAGTTTGGTGATGGGCACACAAGCAATCAAATGCATGTTCTATTACAGAACTAGCTCAGAAAATGGTTCATTTCACTAGCAGACGGCATGTAAACAGGTAGGGAAATAGGTAGGATGCATTTCAAAATCTTAGATTTTGTAGGCTGTAAGGGACATAACTCAAGCTCTCCTGGGCGGAAGGTAAAGTATTGGGCAAACAGGCTGGAGAATGGAATGACACTGTCACACAGTGGCCTCTTTATGATTCCTATATTGGCACCTCAGATCTTCTTTCAAAAAAGCTCACTAAAGGAGGGCTTAATATGAACGTAATGAAGTTAGTTAAAGTTTCAATGTCAGTGAAAGGACAAGATTAGATGTGTTAAGAAAAAAACAGTTGAAAAAGAGAGTACTTGTTCTTCAATGATACTCAATCAGATGGTCTCAGAAGTTAAAGTCTGGGCATGTTCATGGCCAATTGGCTCACTCATCTGGAGAATATTCAAGAACTTTTGAATAGGGAAACGTGTCTTAGAGATCTGGCTGATAAAATATTGCACATAATGTCTTGGAAAGGGAGCAGTCTAGCTGACTCTTGTTGTTCACATACACAATTAGTACTGAGATGGTGAAAAGAAGCTCAAAGGTACTTCTTTCTTTCACCATTAAAGGTGAAAATGGAAAGTAAGCAATAGAAACAAAAGTATATCCTTAGCAGGGGATATTGAGTAGATGCTTGACATGTAGTATAGCACTGGACAGGATGAGGCTAAGAGTAGAAAAGCCACATGAAAGCCCCCTCCTTTTACACCAGGACTGGGGCACCATCTCGCTCCCAACTCTTTCTTAAGCAACAAAATCTCCTCCATTACAGTAGCAAATGGGTTCTGCCCATTTAGTCAGCCTGGATTTTTAGCGTTTGACTTCCCAGGTTTTGGACTTTTACTTGAGGGAGTCTCACCAATGATGTTTCACCATGGTAAATGGACTGAAATTGTTTACCACCAGTGTCACAGATAAGGCTGTTGCTGTTCAGCGAGGGTAAGAGGCTCTGGGCTGGTTACATGTGAATACGTGAGCGCACACATGTACGTACATGTGTGAGCTGCACATGTGAAACTGCCGTCTTGCAAAGTCCGGTATCTGTGCATAGGTACGCTGTCACTGAAGGGACCTTTCAAGGATTGGTGCTGACCAGGGATAATTCTTATAATATAAGTCGTCATTCAGTCAGTCAAAGTCACTTTATTCGGTTGATAAAAACCATAAAAGCATTCTACAAAATAAAAAGATAAAAACAATAATATGACATAGACTCACACCAGGAATAGTACATAGGTTTCATGATCAAGGTAAACAGACAAATCAAATACAATTTTAAAATCGATTATAAAAAGAAAATAATTGTTATGTTCTAGATCATGGGAATCGCTCTCACTTTTTTTTTCCGTATTCTAACTACTGCTGTTAAAAAGCTCGCTATATTAAAAATTTCCCAGACATTGGTCAACATCTGTAAGTATATAAGCGCGGGTTTCACCTGTAAAAATCCTTTGCCCTTTAAAATTGGAAAAATAAAACGTTTCAGACTGTAAAAAATGCTCACAGAACAAGACAAAGTGCAATGTGTCCTGGGTGGAGAAATTATCATATGTACAAACACCCAAGTCCTCCTCCCTTCTCCAACCCTGAGGTTCGGCAAGTAAAAGATTTAGTTGATTCAGCCTAAATATTACTAAAAGGAAACGATGATTCGAATTGGTTACAACGTTTAGATAGGGTTCAATTGCACAAGAGGTTTTTAACAGTTGATGAGCATGTACCGTTGGTTTTACCAGCTCCCTGGCCATTCTTTCCATGAGTGCCATATGTAGGTAAGATTTCTTAGCCCACAGCATATCTCCTTTCACTAGATTATCTGGAGAATTAAATAATTCAGGCCGACCTAATTGCACTGCCAGCCTTTTCACATAGTTCAGCCAGGGGATACTACTTGCTTGGTCTAAAGCTAGACAATCGCGCAACATTTCGTGATTCATTTCAAGGTCGGGATTTATGCATGTTGCTATCCACTTAAGTAAAGGAGCCATACCAATTAGGTCTGCCACAAAACCTACCCCAGTCTCTTGGTGAACTATGTATGTTGGTGTTGATTGTGGCACTGATAGCAAATTTCTTAAAAATGTATTTTCAACTGTTTGGATTTCCTTAGCTTCTTTATAACCCCATATGTCAGAGCCGTAATTTGAGATAGCAATGCATTTAGCTCTGTATGTGTTTAACAGTGCTTGTATTGGTTTTGCCCCTAGCCTGCAAGCAAAGTCAAGGACCGAAGATGTGGATCTGGCCATTACATTTCTTTTTGCATTCATTTGCGGAACCCATGTTCCCCTATCATCAAATATGACACCTAGGTAGGTAAATGTAGTAACCCTAGTGATCTTGTTACCTTCACAATAAAGTGTTTTAGGCCTTCTGGGCTTGGAACCAATTAACATTGTATGAGATTTTGAGAAGTTTACACTTAAGTCCAAAGATTTCATAAAAACGGCAAAGGAAGTTAAAAGACACTGTAGACCAACCGCAGTTCTAGCTAATAGTGCGGCAGCATCCGCTTATAGGAGGGCTGGGATCAGCCGTTCCCCCACACGCGGAATGTCTTTGCTGGCTTCCCCTAAATCTGAGTCCAGGTTATTTATATATAGGGTAAAAAGTAGAGGGGCTAAAATACATCCCTGCCTGACTCCATTTACAATATGTATTCCCTGGGTACAATTCCCCCTTTGATCGAATCTCACTGTGGCTGTCTGATCCCTGTGCAGATCAGCAAGGAAGTAAACAATGTTTTTGTCCACACCTAGTTTAATTAATATTGCCCATAACTTGGATCTATTCACTCGGTCAAAAGCCGAGGAAAGATCCATAAACGCCAAATACAATGTACCCTTTTTGGCAATGGTATACTTCCCGACTAATAGGTGCAGATTCAAACACTGATCCGTGGTACCCCTCCCTTTCCTAAACCCATATTGCAGGTTTGAGAGTGTATTAGTTTCATTTAGCCAAGCAGTAAGTTTACTTAGTACCACTCTTCCTAGCACCTTCACTGCAGAATCTATAAGTGAAATTGGTCTGTAGCAGCTAGGATCCCCTCTATTACCCTTTTTAAAAACTGGGACAATGATTGACTCAGACCATGATCTAGGCAGGCCGAATTTACAGGCCATATTAAAAACATGAGCCAGAAGTTTTGACCATAGTGTCACATTAGATTTAAAAAGGTCGGGCGGGACACCATCTGGTCCAGGCGCCTTATTGCTTGTCATTTGATTTATAGCCTCTGCTACTTCTGATCCAATAAAAACCAGGGTATATCCCTCAGCCTCAAACAGTGTACAAGGAAGTCCTTGGTTCTCCTGGTCACCATATATGAGTTTAAAATGAGTAAACCACGCATGCTCCGGAATGTTACATTCCAGAGAACTGCCCTTAGTTTCCTGGAAAAATGGCTTATTAACAATTTCCCAGAACTTAACACTATTTTTGATAACGTCTATTGACAGGAGATCATTCCATGCCCCATTTTTGATCTCAGATTTGCGTATATTTATGGCCAACTTATAAGTTTTCCTAAGGGCTGCTATTACACTTTTATCTTGTGGTTTATGTTTTAAAGCCACCAACAACTTTTGGTGGGCAACTGTACATTTATGGTCAAACCACCTCTCCCCTTTATTCCGGAATTCCTTATATGGACGTTTAAGGTCACAGGCTACCTGATTACAGATTTTATTATAAGCTATAAGTGTCTCTATGTCCCTTATGTTATCATCTAGACAGAGGTCCATATCCATTCCAACAGTGTTCAATAAGTTCACGTGGAAATCCTCCGGCACTACCATACACCACTTAAGTCTACGGGCTTGGTCTGTGGTTTTTAGATTAGGAATGGGGACACATTTATATGATTTTAACTCGTTTTTGATACCCCCTGACAAAGTGACATATATAGGATTGTGGTCGCTAAAATGTGACCACATGGTAGTGTAACCTGTCACCAGGGGGGTCAAAGCAGCATTAATAAAAATATAATCCATAGTGGAGTGCATTCCCCTTCCTTTGAATGTTGGAATATCATCACTGTCATGTGAAGTATTAGGATATAATAAACCAAACTCCGCTAAGGTGCCCTCTAAGAATCCACCTTGCTGTGAATGTTCAAAATGTGTCGCCTAAGCTGTCAGTGACATGACAATTCAATAGGCAACGATGTACATTAAAATCACCTAAAACAATAGCCGAATAAGATGTGACTTGCTTTCCGTTATAAGACTCAAGGAAACCATTCAGACTGACCAGATGTTCATTTGCAGCAATTCTGTCAAATGAGTTATAAAAATTAACAATAAGAATTTTAGGTGCATTAATAGGCGTAATCTGCACTGCTAGACAATATGGTGAACCTGTGTCCAGTTTACAGTGGTTACCTATAACCTTTAAGGAGATCAGGATTATTAGGCCACCCTTTGCTCTACCAGCAGCAGATGGTCTTGCTGGCTCAAAATAGGTTGTGTAACCATCCAACCAAAGGTTATTTTCGGTTTCCCAAGACTTTTGAAGCCCAATCACATTATACTCTTTTAAAAAACCTATCCACCTTTCATCGTCAATCTTATTTTTAAGACCTGCTATGTTCCAACTTAATATCTTGACTTGCTCCCCTGCGTTAACCTCCTCTCCCTGTATAGATTTGGTAATGTAGTTCATATGACTATCTCTATCTCTGGTTTGCCCTTTCATAGGAATACCAGAGTTTAGTCAGTCGTTACTATCCAACTGGCTCAGTGGGGCAAATCTATTTGCAGTTTCAAACCTACTCTCTTTGGCCCTTTCTTCTACTGCAGCGGTGAAGGTTGGATAACATTTGAGTGGGTTAATGGTGTTTACAAGAGGGGGTTGGCCATCATTGTGCATAGTTCTGGCAATAGGTTTAAGGGACCATTCTCCTGCTGTATGTCTTTGCAGTCCCTTACGGTCTCTGCCCCATTCCCCCATAACCGCAGGATGAAAAAAAAACAATTGCAGGACTGTGATCCCCCCCCAGGCCGCAGTTAGAGCTCTCCTGAAAAAACCAGCCTGCAACATCTGTCCGATCAAAATAAATGACTATGCAGTCACCGTCATCTATTTTAGGGCGACTTCCCACCCATCCCACCCGTCTAGCCATTATGACGTGTGAGGAAGCTCTAGACCCCCCCTCGGAGAATTTTTTACACCAGAACTTGACCTTACGAATAAGTTCCTCGTTGTCTCAGTACTGTTTTTTTAAAGAGGGGGGACCCCTATTAAGACCGCTACGGGGTAGCCTCTGGTGGCAAATGCAACCTACCTGGTTTAACAGGCTCTCCTATAGCTATTTTATCAGGCCTTGTCGGACATGGAGTTTTTGTCCTCCGATGATTTGCGGTCACAGCCCCCTCACTGGCACCATCCCTAATCCCTCTGGTTACCTCATTGGGTTTCATGGGCCCCGGGCGTGTTGTAATAAGAGACCTTCCCCCTTCAGATGTCATCTTGAGTTGAGAACTGGTACCATTATTGGCCATATCAGATATGTCACCTGTTTCAATATTATCCCGCCTCCTATCACCCAATTTGATCTCTATTCTAGATAACCTTTCCATCACACATTCTAGTCCAGATTCAACATAATTAAATAGGTCCTCCTTGAGTGATACAACAAGAGTGTCAATATGTGACAGAATTGTGTCCTCTGTTACTGAATTAGGGTTAGAAGGTGGTGGCTCTTCTGTGATCCGGTGGTCTTCAGCCCCCTTCCGTGTTGGTAAGTGCTTTATGGCAGGGCCTGTTTTTAGACTTTTTTTCCTCCTTTTTTTACCAGCGACTGCAAACGAAGCCCTGGCTTGTATTTCCATACTCCCCTTGCCCTCCATTTGTGCCTTAGAATGTGAAGTTGATGGAATTTCATTGTCCCGGATGTGGTTACTAGCCACCACTACAGGGGTAAGATTAATGTCAGGTGCTTGGTTTGAGGGTGACTGAACAACAGGAGGGACATAATCAATTGCTGTTACCTCCAATATATCAGTTCCCAAGCCCAACTGGGCCTCCACATTATGAATCTCAGTAGTTATGGCTCCTACTGCTGTAGTTAAATAGGAGATAATAGAGGCGCAATTGCGTGGTGTCTTAGCCTTAGTCTTTACATTATCTGAGTTACAAGGGAGTTTTTGCTTACCCATACTGGCTTCTCAATGAAAGAGAGCACTGTGGGAGCCCGGTGATGAATTTAAATGCTCCTCCTGGCGCAGAGTGCACACGTCGGTGGTGGCATCAGAGGCCACAAGGGAGCCTGGAGCTTGAAGTCCTGGCTCCGCTCCCCCTCCTTTTGACCGGAAAACAGTGGCGGCAGTGGCGGCAGTAACGGGCGTCATTCATAGTGTCGGTCTGTAGTGAGTTACACATAATAGGCGAAATCTGCACCAATGTACAATTTCATAACTTAGGCCTACAGAGTCCAGTGAGGTATCAATCCTATGGAAAACATGCATCCCAAGTGTAGACCCACAATTCCTAACATCATATCTATACTCCTTATGGCACTTTAAAAACTCTCATGCTTCCTTGGCTCAGGTCATGATTAAGGCTCCCTGTTTTCCGTTTTTACTGATTTTTACATATAAATACAAACAGAAAACCATTTATATTCCTGACTGTATTTAATTTTAAATGCGGATAACAACGGAGTGATTCTATATGCTGTCAGTTTTGACTGACAGGCCAATAGGTGGTGTGGATTAACAGGTGAGGGGTTTAGAAAACAAATGTATTTTAGTAAAGGGGTCTAAACTGGAGTAGATATGCACAAGGTTAATACTAAAATGTCCATGTTTTCCCATCAGGGCATTGATTTGCACATTTATCGGTTAAATGAATGTGTATGTATACTAGTTGCAGCTTCGTTTTTCCACAAAATACAATATATATTTGGATTAATACAGATAAAATCAACAAAAAATGAATATGGATAAATACAGATGGAAAAATGAAAAAGATAAATACAATAAAACCAAGAGCCCCAGTAATAATCAGATTCCAGGCCTTTGTCCCCACTACTGGACCAAGTTATCTACTCGTCTGGCCAGTAAGAGGATCAAAGTCCTTGCCAACCCATAGAACCATTAACAGGTTGTTTTTTTTGTGGAGTTTTATATAGCACGAACTAGACCCGAAGGTATCAGAGCGCTTTACATGAGCACCAGTTACGTTACAGACGGACACATTCATTTTTGTTAAGCACCGGGAGATTAAGTGATTTGCCCAGAATCGCAGAATGTTGAGCGCCCCTGCTGAGACTTGAACCTGGTTCCCCAGCTCCGAGGTCGACTCACCTAGCGGTTAGGCCACATTCTCTCCTAGTTCCTGGAAAAGGAAGCGGTGGAGAGGAAATGTGCATCTGCTGTTTAACTGCTTATACTTCACCTGGGCTGCAAAACCCAAAACCACTGAAACAAAGGAGGAAGGGTAAACCTCTGGAGCAAAACACAGGAAAGGCTACCTTTGAGGTTTTGGTGGGAAGCTGTATGAGTTGGGGTCAGAGCGGGGGTCCCAGGGAAGGCCTTTTCAGTTACCACTTGAAGTTGCAAATTTAAATGTTCTAGAATGCTCTGCAGGAGGGTTGGGGCAGGGGTAGACATGAGACTCCCTGTGTTTGGCATGGGGTGCTTGGCTTCTAGAACTTCCCTACTCTACAAATCCCTTGCACAAGGAGAGACACTAGATCTTGGAGTGACAAAGGCAAAAGAATATCCAGCTGGAAGGAGAAGCTACCTGATGCCACTGCAAGGATGGACTGAAGGACTTTACCTCTATCTGGCGACCAGGATGTGTCTCTCCAGGGCCAGTGGCACTCCATGAAGAATAGTTGGGGGAATAGACCTGGTAGTGGGCCCTGGATGGTTCCCCTTGGTCTTCTGACACTGCTAACACACAGGTGCCCTTCAAGAAGACGGGAGGCTATGGGACCTCAGGAGTTCTGAACGGAGGATGTTCATCTTGATGACTGTGGAGAGGCAGTGTTAGATGCTCCCCAAGCAGGAAAAAGCACTAGGAGCCCAGGCAGAGGACAGGTCTTGCACAGGGAGCAGAAGGCCTGAAGAAGATGCTCCTGGTGCATAGATTTTGTCCTCGGGAGCCAAACAACACCTTCCTGTATAGGGCTGAAGAATACAAAGGAATAAGTCTTGTCCCTGCTTTGGTGCAATTGTCAAAAACTCCCCTGAGGAGGAGCAAAGGAGTTTACACTTTGCATATTTTCTTACTGTGGGTACCAGAAAGGGAAGGGGTACCACCAACAAGCCTGAAGTGTGTTTTGGGAGGCTGCAGGAATGATTGGAGCAGCCCTTTTCCCCCCAGAAATGTTTCCACAGACATCACCAAAAGCCTCCCAGAACTCCTAAAGTCAATGACCTACTAACCCCCCCTCCCAACTCCTGGAATGATGCTATTAATGTAAAACGTATGCACATCACTTTTCACGGTATGGGTACCTATAGGAAAAATTGAGCATGAATCTATCTTGATCTAGATCAACTGAGAGCTAGGATAAGCCTACAAAGACTAAAGGAGATAAGGAGGCTCCCTTGCTTTAGTAATAGGAGTGATCTCTTTGGACTTCTTTGAACAATTGATTATTTAATGCTTGCATCCATGCAGATTTTGTTTGTAGTTGAGATTTTAGATTTGTCTACTATCCATTACCTTTGTGTGTAAAGCATTACATTATACCAATTTAAAAAATCAAATATCAAGTGTTATTATATATATATATTAGGCTGATCACTATGTGCAATCCCTCCATTGGACCTATGATGATGCTGAACATAGATATAATCTTATAAGCAGAAACACCTCTAAAGGCTGTTATGTTCTATATAGGTACCCCAATATCGGCTCAGGTAATGAATGCACCTTTCACCTACATTCCCCTGATATTACACTACATAAAGGTTCTTAGTACTGACCTTTTACCTAGTTACGGTAATGTCCAGAGATGACATGGGGTTTTCTCTGAAAACCTTAAGCCTCATTCATTATGCATGAGGATTCTTGGAATCACAGCAGAACAGCAGGCCTACCATCTCCTGCATAATAACTATGTATAAGGGTCATTCCTTCCGTCATCCTAGTCTGACATGACACAGCAAGGTATATCCCCAAAGGGTACCACTCTGGGTATATATACACCATATCTTGCTGAGGTAGTCAGAGGAGAAAAGGACTTCCATGCTGACACACTGACGCGAGACGCTGAGGCTCCTGCACGCAGACACTCCAGCTCGCAGTGGTCTGACATCCCTTGCGGGGTTTCCATCTCGAGACCAAGACGGGGTCCCACAGTCTCTCACTTCAGGTAATGGGGTTGACTTTATCCTAGAGGGATTTTTGGCTTTATACCCACATACATGCTAGGTACACTTAGGTACATCTAGTTAGGGTCGCATCGTAGGAGTACGCATTTTACTGTCATGTATTGTATATACTTGCCTGTATTCATTGTTTTAGCACAATGGTAGAAATCTATCATCCTTTTACTCTGTTAGTGCTTATAATAATTTATATCTGTTACTGTCTAATGGTTGTTTCAGCACACCTATTTACACTAGAATGACGCTGGTTCAATAAATGCTTATTGCAAAACGTCCCGACTGTTTATTCTGTGTATCTGTGAGACAAAGTGAGCACGAGTGACTGAGGGAAAAGTATCGCACTGTTTCCACGATCCCGGAAGGGAAAGTGTTGTCATGTTCGATAATTGCCAAGAACTATTCTCTCCTTGGTAAGAGGGGTTTCTAGTGGCACTGTGAGCTAGCTGGTATACAGGCTAACATACCCGGTAGGGGTATCTAGAATCAGTCAAACACCAATCCTATAGTGTATGCTGTCTAAACGCGCAGATCCTATATAGGTTTATCGGAACTACACGACATGCCACCGCCAACGTTGGTTTGGTACTTATTTAACAGTCAAATCTGAGTAGTTCAGTCGTGCTTTTCTCAGAGACCCCCACTCACATTTCCCCAGAGACATCTGGAGTGGGAAGGGAACTATCCGCCACAGCTGAGTAGGCATACCCTATGTATTGGCTGTAGGTTTATCAAGCTTGAAGGACAAACAGTTCCTATTGTGCATAAAACCTTATCTCAGTTTCCTTGAAATTTCTTCTTTCAAAAACAATGGCTGACGAAAACGCCGCTGTGCGGGCACAGCCTGCTGTAGTCAGGGAAGAAGAAGAGGAAGGTGAAATCAACATTTCTGAAAATGTTAGAAATGCCCTTACTCAAAAGACTACGGAGTCTCAGCTAGGGGTGGGACAGTAACCTTTGTGATTGAGGCTCACAAATCATATAGAACAGAGGTATTCTATTCATGGGTTAAATTCCCACAAGCAGATGCACAATCAAATACATGTCATTCTTACACTGAAGATGAAACACCAGATGAATACTGTCCGTATGAGGACATTGAAGTTCCGCTCACCTACCAGGAGCACATAAACTGGTTTAAAGGTGCCCTCCCCCATACAAAAAACAAAGAAATACTCGTCCGCTCGGAAGAGACGGAGTCACATGGCCAGTCCTTGTGGCTTACACACTGCATCCAGCCATTGACTCAATGCCAGTGGCAGACCTACGTCCACTTCACAAAGAAATAATAAAACTTTACAGAAACCTGACACAGTTCATGATGAGAACACTCAAGAGCTACACAAACAAGTCAAATTCAGGGATCTACAACTAAAATTACACCACAAACGCTATACACAGTTATGGGTAAAATGCCCACTAAACATGAGCAAATGCCATTCTGGATAGCTCAGAAAATAACACAGCTAGATGCAGTATTTCCGCACACAAGCCCTCAAGAAAAACACAAAATGCTAACAATCTGCTTGCCAATGGGGATAGCTCCCCAGATAGAGGATTGTACCACTTGGGGTACAGTTTTCGCTGCCATATATACCAGAACTCATGGTATCCCTTCATTAGCAGTAATACCAGACGTATTAAGACAAATACAAACTGAGTATGGAGCAGAACCTGCTCTGAACTTAGGGATGAAATTATTAGGTAATTTTGCCAAGGTATCAGCTATAATATTAGCAAATATAAAAGTGGAGGCAGCAGCAGTGGCAATACGCCAACGCCTGAGGGATTTCACTCCTTTACAACAGGAACCTGAATTACCTAAAATTATCACATACACCTATGCTGAATTAGGTAGAGATAGTTTGGGAGCTAGAGCAACAAAACCTCAACTCATTGGTGGTCCTGAAAGGATAACACAAAGCAAGCACCAGATTCTTCCAAGAAGAAATGAGATAATAATAATAAAAACCAAAGGTTTAGAGAAAATAGATCTCTATCTAGGAGTGGGTCTCCTCAACAGGAGCCCTCCGAAAGGAGATACAACCTCAGGAATAGAGATAACATAAAAAAAAACCTGACAGGTATCAGGATACTGATACACGTTCCTCTTGTTCCTTTCAGGGTTCACCAAGAAACTCCGAGAGGGAAGGACGGTCAGAACACAGAGAAGAAGAGCGTACAAAGTCCAGAGACATGCCATGCACTTCAGATTATACTTCCAAGAAAGAAAAGAAGCCAAAATCAAAACCTCAATTTAAAAAGAAGAAAGTAGCAGGTCTTAAAATTAGACATGCCCAGAATTCTGAGGACTCAACTTCTGAACGGGGAATAGGCTCTTACGATGCTAGACAGTGCAGCAGAAGTAACAATAGCTCTCCAGAACTTGAAGGAATTTCTGGTGACAGCGGAGTTGAATGAGCATATCACGGTGGAAACACCTGATACAAGGGTGAGTGTCCCACATAGGTTACATGAGATGCACTCCAAATGAAGGGGGACAAACCAAGAAAAGTTAAAGGTCTCTTTTGGGAGAACCTGACTTACGGCTATAACATCCTTTTAGATGAAAAAGATTGGCTGCCTGAAATTGTTATGGATTGCCCAAAGGGAGAAACAGTATTTTACCGTCCTTTTCCAAACTCGTTCCAATTTACTTAAAACATACATATGCGCAGGAGTGGGTGGTAGCCCTTGCTCCAGCACTATATCGTAGCCATGTTGGGTGGGATGCTGAGTCACCACACTATACAATCCCAGTAAAAACTACTCCAACTCCACAGAAACAGTACTCAATAAAACAAGAAGCGAAAAAACAGGTCAGGGAGATCTTAGATCAACTTGAATACCAGGGTGTTATAGAAACTTGCACCTCCTCAATGAATAATCCTTTGTTTACTGTAATAAAACCCGATAATTCATATAGTCTAGTTTTAAACTACAGACATCTGAACACATGCACAAAGACATTTGCTGTACATAACACACATAGTGCCGCATTGATGAATAACATTGTATGGAAAAAATACAAAACAACACTAGATATCTCAAATGGATTCTTCTACCAAAATATAGCACCTGAAAGCAGGTATTTAACAGCATTTTCCGTGTTAGGCTCTCAACGTCAATTTTGTCGACTTCCCCAAGGGTTTAAGAATAGCCCCGGGTTGTTTTCTGCAAGGGTAACAGAGTTACTTCAAAATTTGGATGAAGAAGCATTGTCCTATGTAGATGATAATTATCTGACGGATGATGATTTAAAGGATCACTTGGCAAGGGTGAGCAACATTATTTTGGGATTCGCCTCTGAGGGCTACAAATTCAACTTTAAAAAATCTAAAATAGCCCACCTCAATGTCCTATTTATGGGATACAAGCTTTCAAGTGAAGGAAAAAGCCTTGCAGCTAACTTTTTAGAAAAGTGTGTGCTGCTCCAACCTCCAAAATCGCTGAAAAACTTACAATCCATATTGGGATTTTTAAATTTTGGCAGAACATACATTTTAGATTACGCAGAAAGAGTAAAACCTTTCAGTTAGGCATTGGACACAGGAACACACACATATCCTTTGTTCCCTACAAGCTGACACAATAGCTTCAAAACACTTGCAGACACGCGTAAACGTCCGCAACCTGGTGATCCGCATTACAGCGGGTCAATCTGGGTACACTTACCTAACCTTCAATGAAGGTGAAACAGTACCTAAAGCATTCAAATCACATTTGTACACAAACGCTGAAATGCGCTTTGCTTCTACAGAAAAATTACTGACAGCAGTACAGACCACTGTAGTAAGAGAAAGAGCACTGGCTCAGGGGAAACGAATAATTGTCGTAACTCCGGTACCAGTTTTAGAGGCTGCTACAAAGGCAAGCGTTCCTAATGCTAAAGCCTTACATCCAAGATGGATACAATGGGCTAATTCTCTCACTGCAACGGATGTAGAATACAGATATAACCCAAGGCTAAAAACACAGGCATTTCTGCAATATGAACAAGAATATCCTCTCCCAAATGAAATTATGCCTCTAGATCAGTATGAATACATTATTTACACTGACGGATCTGCTGAACCGGCCATAGGAAGTAAACAGCAATACAGCACCTCGTGTGCGATTGTGAAGGGTCGTATGCAGGATGGGAAGTTCCATCCCAGCGATACAAAGACACAGTCTCTAGGAAACTGCACGGCTCAGCTGGCAGAACAAAAGGCACTATTACTGGCACTAATAAATACGGATCGAGAATTCCCCACACTGATTGTGTGGGATTCTTTTTATTGTGTCCGGTCATACACTGAATATCTTCACTGCTGGGGTCAATATGGGTTTAAAGACTCAAAAGGTGGCACAATTAAGCATAAAATGCTATGGGAACAGGTAACTGAGTTGAAAAACGAACTACCTAGAGCTCACGTGATACACACGCTGAGTCATCAACGTGATGGCGTTCACGTTAAAGGGAATTCATTGGCTGATGAAGCTGTGAAGGGGGCAGTACTTACTGCTGCCGTAGCTGCAATCACTCGTTCAAAAACGAGAATAGACAGACAGATAATGGTAGCTGTCATTGCTTCACGCAAAAACAGCCCAGCCTTACAGCAAGGTTTTCCACTCAAGTACTCCTACAAGTTAGATGCAAACAACATTCCGTATGCTCAGAATCCAGGAGTGGGGGATAGAGTAATACCAAACATGGATCGCAGATTAGGCTTAATACTAGCTGCACACGAGGGTCTAGGTTCTGCACACGCAGGGATTACCGCAACAGTTTCTTTATTGAAACAACGTTATTGGCGGCCTGGTTTAACAAAACAGACAAAGAATTTTGTCCTTAATTGCGACGTTTGCCAGCAGATGAAGGGTTCCACCATGGCCCGTCCAGTGCAGACACCTTTACTAATATCAGACAGACCACTCGTGTGTGTCTATTTGGACCACTGCGGCCCCCTACAATTAGATGGGGCTTACAAGTATATCTTGGTGGCAGTGGATCCATGCTCAAGATTCCTATGGGTATGGCCTCAGCGCTCGGCTGACGCTCGAACTGTTATAAAAGATTTGCAAATCTTTATAGGGACATACGCAGTTGGCACATTACATTCTGACCATGGCCCCGTGTTTAGCTCTAGGGATTACAAGGAAGCCATGGAAGGTTTGGGTGTAGCATTGCGGTACTCCTCTCCGCACCATTCCGAGGGAAATTCGGTTGTGGAGAGGAAAAACCGAGACTTAAAGCAATCTTTAACAGCAGGAGTATTAGGTTCGGGTGGTAGTTGGGTCAATCACTTATATGGGGTACAAAGAGCCCCCAACAATATGCCAAGAAGTTCTCTAGGGGGTGTCACTCCTTATGAGGTCTTATTTGGGATTAGAATGTGGGTACCTGATCTTGATTATGAAAGCACAGTGGCGGATGATGAACCATTTGATATCAATAAACGTTTGGCTGTTTTACAGGATCTAAATGAATCTCGGGCACTACTAAGCAACGTGCAAGTAAAACGCACCGCCACTGGGGAAGTAAAATCAGTCACGGCAAGACCTGTCTGGATCCCAAAAGTTGGGGATCTGGTCAGAGAAAAGATCGAGGACAAGAAAGAATTTGGGCCATCATACAGAAAGCTTGTACCTGTGCTAGCAGTCAAAGGAACAAGAACACTACTACTTCCGCCTCTTGCTGGCAAAAAAGGAAAGAGATTCGTCTCCATTGATCTGATCAAACCACACTATGTGGCTGATACTGAATAGTAGGGCTTGTGGGCTCATGGGTAGCCGACGCTCTACTCTTGATACCATACAGGAAGTTCAGACAGAAAGACTCATAACATTCAAAGAGTCACCAATACGAAATGATGGAATTTCCAACAATGAAATGAAACTCGTTCCTCTGGAAACAGAACTTCAAACTACAAATGTAAGACAAATATCAATTCGGCCTAACACCGATGTCTACATCAATATGCAAGAGAAACCTGCCGGTTCAACACAACCTGCCGAGCTACCAAATATAGATCGAACTGCATCTGGCTACTTCATCGATTTTGATACCTTCTCTATTGATCCCAGTGAACCTGAGACAATGCCAGCTACAGTTTCCCATGAGCAACAAATTTGTGAATTCCACACTTTTCTAAAAAAGACTTATTTAGTTTCACCTTGGCTCCAGCTCTGGATAATATCTGGAATATTGTTTTTCTGTTCTGGATTGGCCTAGTGACTGTCTTTTGCTTACTCTTGAATGAAATATATCCCAAAACGCTCTGCAGTATCAAATGTGAACTTGGTCCTGAAACCTCATACATCATCTCATCGTGAACAAAGAGACTTGTTTTCCGTGAACATTACAGCTGTTCCAATTCCTGATGGTATAGTTTGGGACAAAGTTGATTATGATGTATTTGGCCCCACTGAACTTTTGAAAATTCCACATTTATTTAAACATTTCTTTAAATGATATCATTACCTCCAGTACATTTTCTGATGATTAGGATTTTAAAACTGTAAATAATATGTTGTCTGATTTGGAACAATCAGCTGCATTTTCAAACAATGAAATGTTAGAGGACACATCTGACTTTGATAGCATAAACTGTTACCATCATTATGGTCATCACTTTTTACACAAATCCAGTATCCCACGAAATGTTTTCACATACCACCAATGGGAACATTGCCCGACACCACCAAAAGGTAGTTCGAAAACGTTTGCACAGAAATTCTCATATTTTTTCAGGGTTTAACACTTCTGACCCTAGCTCAGATTACTATAAGGTTGCACCTACACCTGCACAGAAAAATATGCTGACTAACACCAAACAGATTTATCCTGCATCCTTTATTTCCCAACTGATCAGGGTTTCGACTTATGGAAGGACACTATAGACACAAAATCAGTCTGGGGTTCTGAGGAATGGCAAGTTCAGGGAACAGAAGCACTATTTAGTGCGTGCCTCATTCCGCAACAGATAATATTTCTGAATGAAACAGTGCAACAGACTTCCTGTCTTGGACTAGCCAAGAACAAGGATTTGAAGACACCACAGTTTCCCACTCCTTCGCACATCAATTTAACATCACGTGGAGGGGATACAATAGATGACATCATGCAGTACAATTCATCAGACCCCAATTGGAAGGGATGGTTAGTTTGGCCCACAGACACAAACAGATGTCAATCAAGATTCACGGTATACAACCGAAGGGTTTAGTATCCATAGGCCAGACCCATGATATGTACAAAGAGAACATCCGGGGGTAGTGACATAATACAGTGTTGGGAAGTTGTGCCTCGATTGGCTAAAAACCTCGACACTTTCCCAGGTGAAACTGCACTTATCCTTACTCTCAGAGGAAGTGGATCTCATGGACTTTTTATTAGGTCCCCAAAAGCCACATCAGAAACATTTTCTATTACGCTGTCTATAATGAAATCTGGAAAATCTCTCAGCAAGAAGCTGCGGAGAGACTTCCTGAAATAGATCAAATTAACCTAGAAAAGGGATTAGCTGTAGTTGACAATGTTATGACTACATTATCATACAGGATTTATTCACTGGGCAACATTGTATCTTCTGAAATTAATATACTAGAACAGGACTTGTCCATACTACAACAAAGACAATCTCAACTTCGTTCTATTATGTTATTAAGCTGGATGCTGAAATCGTTGCGCGCTGGTTATGTGCCTTGGCGATTTATCAACAGCACGTCCCTGTTTTCTGCATACAATCTAACTGAAAAGCAGATAACAATGGCACAAAGAGGAGCAAAATATACAATGCTGCATATTGAAAAACTGGACAGACTACCTTCTACTGTGGCAGAGTCACCATCCACAGAATGGTTAATCCATGGCCATATAACATTACTGGTCACAACTTTCCAGTGTCAGTATTGCCTAGAACAACAACAGGCGGGCAGATATGAAGCGATGGGTAGGGAATTCATCAAGGAATTTTGGGAATTACCATACAGATTTTGATGTAGGAATGGGGACATGGAAGTGCTCCTTAGCGGTGCCAACTATGAGAATTCCTTAAATGGATCTCTCATATGCCAGGATATCATGCTTCACGGGCCTTTAATGGTTCAGTTGCTAACTTATCCTGTCACTTGAAAGGATCCCCAGCTGCCCTGATTAATCCGGTATTCAAGTTACTTTCAAATGGGAGTTACTTGATGCTGAATGATCAAGGTTGTTGTGCGATGCTCCCGGGCATCGCATATTATGTCACTGTAAGCTCCAGGGTTCTTTGCTGTATGCAAGTATTGTTTCCACAGACCCATACAGTCAGGGAGGCGCCATTATGGCCTTCGTTGAATGTTTCCTTTATGCAGTTTGATACTCTGAGCTGAATGGAAGCCATGCTTTTACAGCAAGCCGTGCCCTTAACCTCCGCCCGAGAAACTTATGATCGCCAGGTTGCAAAGTCCTCGGCTAAGATACAGGCACTAGTACGAACAAACTGCCCTTTCCATTTCACAGAAATGGTTCAACGTTTCTTTAACATGTCTGATATGACGGGTATTGTCTCCTATTTAAGACCATAGGTTCAGGACTGTTAAGCACCTTTCTGAACCGCTCTTCTAAATTAAGGAAATGTGTTTTGTCTAGTTTTAAAGATTGGTAGCTGTTCATAAATCATGTCTGGAGCGTAGAAAACCTCTTCATCCATATTTGTGTAGTTTGTCTGCGTGGACTGTTATTAAATAAATAAAAATGCACGAAATTCATTAGGGTGAATACACGGGAACACTTACATTGAAATATCTGAGACTCACGCCAGCAATCCAGAAAACACACATACCAGAAGACTATGAAGACTATGAACAGATAGCTAACACCAGGTGCGATATTAAACAACTCCTTGAAATTCATACTGTTATAATGTTCTACCTTCCTGGTTTTGGCTGTGTTATTGATTCTTAGCTGAAATTTTAACCACCATGGTTAATTTGATTAAGCTTCTCAGATAACAAGTCTTTAATAGTGCTCAAGCGAATTTCATTTGCAAACAAAAATGTTTTTTAATAAAAACGAGTAAAAGCCTACCTTTAAATAGCACATATACTAAATGCTAATTTTGTAGTAGGTAATCAAACTTAAGTGTTATAAGCCTGCATTTGAAGTAAATATGTGCTGATTTAAGTTAGCCTAACTGTGGATGCCATGTTAAATGAAAATAATGCATTAACATTGAAAGGGCTGTTTTTCCACTTTGAACCCTAATTTTCCACAAGATTTTTTTTGTGTTTTGCTTCAGATGTTGTAACTTTCCAGAAGCCTTCTTTTAGTTAGTCAAAAGGCATTTATTTTGTATTAGACAACTGATAGTGAAGTTCTCTCAGGAAGGAGAGTAACAGTCTGGACAATATATTATTCTTACCTCTATAGACCAGTGCACAGGCATGAGAAAACGGGGAGTTTGCTTATTCCCAGGAGTTTTCTGAAATACTATTGGAAGATGCAGGAGGCAAAATAAAATATGTTGCCACCTAGAGAACTGTGTTTTTATATTAGTGTGTGCTCCTAGAGCAAGGCAAGACTTTCCATTGAGTTTTCCTCTCAGGAAGGGGCCTTTTCTTTGAGCTTCTCTCACTGGCTGGGAACCTCATCTCTGAGTTTCTCATATCTCTCTATATGAGAGATTGCTTAGCCTATTTCTTTGAAGTCTGTTGATTTATAGCTGAGAATACTTTCCAGATTGACATGCAAATGCTTTATACTTATGCATTGGTTTTCTCCTCAGTATTCTTTATTGGGCATCTGAATTCACACCTTAGTCCAATTTATTTAGATTAGGGAACTTGCTTCATGGAACACACTTGCTGCATTTTTGCAATATTTATAGTCATAATGATTAATATTCAATTTTACCTTATATTAAAATATCAGTTATTGGATTATGTTAATTTTTAATGCTGATGCTTAGTAGGAGACTAAGGGGCTGATTACGATGGCGGCCGGAAAACCATTCCGACCGCCGTGGTAGCAGAAATTAACCGTCCGCAGGTACCGCGGCAAAACCGGCGGTCAGATTAGGATGAACCGCCAGAAAAATCCAACTGCGGCGAACCGATGCCACGAAAGACCGCCGGTAGCGTGCGGAGCAGGTGAAAATCCATCTGCGGCAGTTGGATTTGCTGCGGAAAGAGCCCAAACTGCCGACCGGCCAGCGGATTGACCGCACGTTAAATTAGGATACCATTGCGGTGACAGCGGAACGATCCACTGTTTCCGACCGCCGCAATCGCAACCATTGATGAATGGGAGAGCCGGCGGAAGGGCTGTTGCTTCCTGACCACCGCGGTCACTCCGGAACAGTAATGGCGGTCGACAAAAAAAACATACAAGGCCACCAAGTGTGCCCATTATCTGGCTCAGCCCCCAAAAACACCTAACACACCCCAATGACACATCCCCATGGCAAGTAAAAAATACAAATCTCAGGTCAACCCACACAACACAGCTGACATCAATACTCCATTTTGACACACCCACATAGCTGAGTATAAAACCAGCCCCTTCCCTGACCAGAATCCTTTGTACTACTCCACTACTGAAGGAACCAACACCACAGCACAAAGGATAGGCAAATCTGCACACATCACACCATCACAACATCACACACACACCACACACATCACCACCACCACTTTCACACCTGCACCTTTAACCCATTTGCACATCACACACCATGTCACAGAAGAAAATGCCCAAATTCACTGACAATGAGTTGTCAGTGATGGTAGACAAGGTAATCAGAGTAGAACCACATTTGTTTAGAAGCCTGGTCCACAGACACCACAAGCCACTAAAACTCAAATGTGGGCAAGGATAGTCAGCAAGGTCAATGCAGTAGGGACCATCCTGCGCTCCCAGAAGGAGATCAGGAAGCGGTGGAATGACCTCAAGAGCAAGGTGAAAGAGAAGAATACCAAGAACATTAAGCTGGCTCAGATGACTGGCAGTGGCCCTCCCATTCCACTACGAACATTCACCGAATGGGAGGAGAAGGTGCGTGCCACATTGCATCCAGAGAGTCTCACAGGAATAGCTGGGGGAGTGGAGGCTGGTTAGTATCAACAAATGTCTACCATTACACTGCCATGTACTGTCTTGCACAACTACAAAGCGACACCTCCTAGGCCCAAATGCATTCATGTGCACCACACTCTCCCCAACACGTCTCACAGATCCAACATTTACTCCCTCTGATTCACCCCAAAGGTAGCTAGCAACATTACCATGGGGGCATGTGTACAGGCAGCCAGCACTCCAACTCCCACCAGGTCCCCTGTACCACAGCTGAGCAGGATGGAGCACTCCCCACACCCACAACCATGTGGCAGCCATTGCATTTCACTCATCAAACTAACAGGTAGGAAGCCATCTCAACAGGGAGGGGTCCTTGTGGGTGGGAAGACTGCACTACAACTCCCACCAGGCACCCTTGTCCCACAGCTCAGCAGGATGGAGCACTCCCCACACCCACAACCATGTGGCAGCCATTGCATTGCTCCCTTCAAACTCACAGGTAGGTAGCCATCTTATGCTCTCTTGTCCCACCCCTGAGCAGGATGGAACACTCCCCCATCCAAGAGCCATGTGTAGCTCATTCCTTTCCTCTGCTCCACTTCATAGGGAGGCAGCCATCTTAACAGGGAGGGGGTATGTGGGTAGGAAGCCAGCACTCTAACTCCCACCAGGCCCCCCTGTCCCACAGCTGAGCAGGGTGGAGCACTCCCCACACCCACAACCATGTGGCAGCCATTGCATTTCACTCACCAAACTAACAGGTAGGTAGCCATCTCAACAGGGAGGGGTCTTTGTGGGTGGGAAGACTGCACTACAACTCCCACCAGGCACCCTTGTCCCATAGCTCAGCAGGATGGCACACCCCCACCACCAACCATGTGGCAGCAATTCCCCTCAACTGTGTCACAGAACAGGTAGGTAGACAGTGCATGCACCCTGCCATTACTCTCAAAAAGCATGGAGCCATATGACCACACCAGCCCTCACATGTCACCCAACCTGGCATAGATCCAATAGCCACTTCCAGTGTACATACAGAAATGTGTATGTAACTGTCACAGAATTTTTAGTTTGACTCACCAAGTCACATGTTGAAGAAATTCACGGCACAATCATGCACAGCACTGAATGCTATGTGTAAGTGCCATGGGGGCAGAGCATCAAAGCCCATATGAACACAAAACATGCATGGTCAGTTGTAAAAAGAAAGTAAAGTACATGTTATGACAAAGGTATGCTTTAAATTACAATGGCTAGTTCATGCTCAGGTGTAATATCTTCCATGCAGAGCAAACTAAAATGACGCTTCACAAAAAGTTGTTGTGCTGCAAGTTGTTAGATGAGGAAATGTCCTTGTAATCACACAATCTGTATGTTGGACATGGTATCTATTGACATGTCACACCATGGACAAGTAATCTATGTACATCAACATCATCTTATGATGCTCAGTATCTTGCAGCCCTACCACGTGATTGCAATGTAAACTGTGTGGTGTATCACATGTAACATCCAAACGTCTAACACCAAGCGTGTGGGGTGCCCTTCAATGACCATTTCACCTCTGTTCAACAGGAGATCAACAATTGACTGCTGCAGATGACAACACCGACCTGCAGAGCCAGTCTCACCCTCCCCCGGAACATGGACTCTCAGATGCAAACTCCACAAGTTCATCGGATGCGGAGCCCGAACCTGGCCCATCAGGACTGCCAGGGCGCAGCACGTCCCAGGGCCCCACTGTCCCCACCACCAGCACCTCAGCAACAACAACCACGCTGACCCCTGCTGCAACAACCTGTGCGGCCTCAACCACCACCACCACCAGTGCTGCCTGCAACATTCTCCCTGCCTCAGAGGATACCAACACCATCCCACAATCAGAGGAGGGCAGGGAGAGTCTGCATGTGCGTCGAGTGGTAACGCCATAGGTCAGGACAGCAGGGCAGGTGGGAGGGCAACTGGGGGACAAAATCGACAGGACACTGGGACCGAAGCCCTGGCCAACATTGCCAGAGTCCTTGGGGCATATGAACAAACCCAGGGACACATGGGCCAGGCTCTGGAAGATTTGTGTGAGCTCTGCCTGCTGGTGAGGTCCTTGGACACACGTATGGGCCAAATCGTGGACCTCATGGGCCAGCTTGTGGGGGTCCTGAGGGACAGTCATGTGGCCCAAAGGACAGCTCAACCTCCCTCCAGTGGCCCGCAGGTTGATACTCCCACCACCTCATCTGCGGCCACAGAGAGGGGTGAGCTGGAACAGGATGACTCCTCAGACCCCGCTGAGCCCGCAGCAGAGGCCCCTCCTGGAAAACGCAAAAGGGGCCGTCCAAAAAACACCACGGGAGGTCACGTGGCAAAGCACCAGCCAAACGCAAGTCAAAGAGACAGCCATGATGGCACCTCTCTTCACCTTGACATTGACTTTGTTGACTATCCTTACCCACACTGCCATGTTGATGGCAGGTGTCTGTTGGACTGTGTCACCTCATCAATGTGGTGACTACTCTATTGTCTCGTTTACCATCACTGACAACTCATTAATTCACCTAGCACCATTTTCTCAAACATCACTTGTCTGTCACAAACACTCTTTGTAAATAAACACTCTTTACACACCTATGTCTTTGTGTCAGCTCCATGTTTATCACAGGATGTACAATGTTGACTCTGATTCCAATGTACCAGAAGCTCTTATTGTGATGAGGCATTGAGAGGGTGAAGGGACCTAGTAAGACACAAGAGAATTACATTTACTTGTCAGGTGATGGCATCACAGCCAGTACCCAACACTAGCCATCAAGGTACACAACCCAGCACACATTACAATGAGAAACAACACCAACATGGACGTCATGTGGCTGGTCATGACTACACTGTGCCACAAACATCAGCCATCAGCACAGACCCAACAACAGGCAGCAGTCAAAAAGCTCACCTAGGCCTTTTCACTAACATCAAAGACAGCAGACAATGGCACTGTTGTACAATGTCACTCACACTCAAGAGAAGTAGGGGTTGATGAGCTGTTGACGCAGGTCGACACCTTCCTCCTCTCCACTATCCTCCTCACGGCACATGTGTGGGTTTGCAGGCGGGGGCATCTGCTGCTCATCATCGTCCAGGATCAGGGGGACCTCCTTGCGCAAGGCCAGGTTGTGGAGCATGCAACTACGATCTGACACACCTTTTGGGGAGAGTACATCAGTGCCCCTCCGGTCCTGTCCAGGCACCGAAATCGAGACTTCAGAAGCCCAAAAGTACGCTCCACCACACGATGTGTCCTCCCATGGGCCTCATTGTAGCGGACTTCACCCAGGGTCCTGGGATTCCTCAGTGGGCTCAGCAACCAAGGCCGGTTGGAATATGCAGAGTCACCTAGGAGTGAGATACACAGACCAATTTTGTAATATCACTGTGGCAGAGGACAGCATGTCTCACATAAAGCACACTACTTGACTCTGCGTACTCACCCACAAACCACGCACGGTCCGGATGCAGATTTGCCATCAGCTGTGGTACGATGCTGTTACGCAGTATGTAGGAGTCATGTGCTGATCCTGGAAATTTGGCACAGACATGGGAGATTATGCCTGGCATACCACTTGCACATTAATGGAATGGAAATGCTTCCTGTTCCTGTAGATGTGCTCACGTGCCTGTGGTGGAACCAGGCCAACATGTGTGCAGTCAATCACACCAACAACATTAGGGATGTGGGCAAGGTCATAAAAATCACCCTTCACAGCTGCCAATTCATGTCTCCTGAGAAAATGGATGTAGCTGTCCTTCTAGGTCATCATAGAGGACAGGACATCACGTAGCACCATGCTGAACATTGGTTGAGACATCCCACCTGCGCTGGCCACCATGTACTGGAACGAACCAGTTGCAAAGAAATGCAGGGCCGCCATCACCTTACATGTTGGTGTCAAAGCAGTTGGATAGGTTCCGCGAGGCCTCAGATGGGGCTCCAACTGAGCACATAGGTCCTGAAGGGTAGGTCGATCCAAAAGGAATTTCCGTATGATGTCTCCTAGGTAAGATGAAAGTGGACACATGTCAATTCAATTCCCCTATGAGATGTGTCCAACATCTTACGTTTTGACTGACACAGCACCAACAATGACTGGCCTAAAACTACAGCTTACAGCACAAGTCACATGTAGAGACACCTTGATCTAAAGTAGTTGTACACGTGTCCAGTATTACATAGTGAGTACCCCAAAAACAGATTCAGACTATGTGAATGCCAAAAGGTACATTCCAACATCTTGTGTCACCAGCCCTGAGAGTAGTTGACACAGCACATGTCTGAAACAGCAACACTGCTGGCTTCTACGTAGTTGCTGTACCTGCCACACCTTCTTGTGTAAGTCGGACAGGGCACACATTCCCAACTCAATGAGCACAGTGTGTGCATAATGATCTAGTATAAACATGAGTCCAGCAATCTACACAGTGAAAAATGCACATTATGTAGTCAGTCCATCATTACTGTGGGTTGCTTAGCCATCTCACACATTGACATGTGTACATATTTGAGAGTCCATCACACAACAGATCTGTGTACAAGCACAACAACATCATAAGTGACATGTGAGGGAGTACATGCCAATGCATGTAATCCTGTGCCCTGACATGGCATGTGTAGTAATCAGTGACTTAAATGTCACACTAGCATTGAATTACACTATCTGGTGGCATGATTCATAGTATGTGTCTACTGTTCAATGCTGAGAACTGGCCATTGACATTGCCACAGCATGTGTCCATAGGTGCCGTAAGCGTGCTCCGCCACTGCAATCACGGTCATTGGCTCCAAGGTGAAGATGCCAATTTGCAGTAGCGACCCCATGGGCCCTGCGGTGTGTCACCGCCAATGCCCATGCCCATTCAGCCAATGGGAACCGCAATCGCGGTAGTGAAATACAATTTTGAAAATCGCGGTAGGCGTGCTCCGCCACCGCAATCACGGCCATTGGCACCAAGGTGAAGATGCCAATTCACGGTAGCGACCGCATGGGCCCCGCGGTGTGTCACTGCCAATGCCCATGCCCATTCAGCCAATGGGAACCGCAATTGCGGTGGTGAAATACAGTTTTGAAAATCGCGGTAGGCGTGCTCCGCCACCGCAATCACGGCCATTGGCACCAAGGTGAAGATGCCAATTCGCGGTAGTGACCGCATGGGCCCCGCGGTGTGTCACCGCCAATGCCCATGCCCATTCAGCCAATGGGAACCACAATCACGGTAGTGAAATACAATTTTGAAAATTGCGGTAGGCATGCTCCGCTACCGCAGGGCCGGTCATTGGTTACAATTGTAAGATGCACGATTGCGGTAGCGACCGCCTGGGCCCCGCGGTGTGACACCGCCAAATGCCCATGCCCATTCAGCCAATGGGAACTGCAATCGCGGTAGTGAAAAACAATTTTGAAAATCGCGGTAGGCGTGCTCCGCTACCGCGGGGCCCGTCATTGGTTACATTTGTAAAAAGCTGATCTGGAACACCAATTGCAGCATCTGAGTACCACTGAAACAACCCCAGGGGGCTATATATGTCTGGGAGCGAGCGACACATTTCCACTGCATCCAGACACTGCTGCCTGACATTCATCACCAACAACTGCTGCTGTACCTGTCTCCTGGACCCAGTGATGGCGAGAACTGAGAACATCAGGGCCCGTCCCTTCACCACAGAGGAGCTGGAGGTCCTGGTGGACGAGGTGCTTTCACAGTATGGGAGGCTATATGGTGCTCCTGATGTAACGGTAAGTGTTTCAGAGTGAAATTTGGAGAGTGCAAAGAGTGCACACATGAAGTTTATCTGATGTAGTATGTACCTGTGAGTGCAAGTTTGTGTGATACACTGCCTAGCATGCTGACTTCATGTCAATGTATTTTGTAGCCTATTTTCCACAGATCCATGGCTGCATTTCAGGATGGGAGGGACATGCAGTGTTTTTGCAGCCATACAGTAACAATGCTGGTTTGGAAAGTGGAAGTCAGAACAAACATTGCCTGTGCTAATGGATGTCAGAGTCCATGAGGTTTTCACATGTTCATTTGTGACATTACAAATGTGTTTCGTCCAGAGGGTACTGAAGGATGTGTGTCCATTTTTAATATTGCCATCATGGATATGTAAGCATTATGCACAAGTTGAAATGCCTGAGGGTGACACTCTCGGTGGAAATGCACCTATGACACATCATATTGATGTACTCCTGAAACATCCTCCTTCCCTTGTTTTCATTATGTGTACTGACTTGCATGTGTAGGCACTGTTTGCCCTCTCATATTGTACATGCATGTGAATATTCTGATGGCCCACGTTTTACCTCAGTGTGAGTCCCCCTGGCCTGCACAGATACTGCCCAATATGACCGGGACACATCAGTAAATGGACAGAGGGTAAAGAGCCATAATATCGAAATAAAAATATCGAATGGACAGAATATCGAATCCAAAATATAGAATGGACATAATATCGAATGGACATAATATAGTCGTTAAAAATATCGAAATTAAGGTAAGTAATATCGATTGTCAAAATATCTAAGTACAAAATATAGGCATTAAAAAATATCGAATTTTTAATAATATCGAATTTTTTTAAGTGTTTTGTATGTTAGTATATGTGTTAAAAGTTTATATTAGTTTTTGTAATGTATGTTTAATTTTTTTAAAGCAATGATTTTTATGTTATTTAATTTTTGCGTCATTTAATTCCGTAGCGGGTTGTGGGTTTATAGGGGAATAGGGTGGGAAGTAATTTAATTGTAATTAAGTAAATATTTATTTTTATTTATTGGTATTGATAATTAATTTATTGTTAATTAATTAATTGGTAATTAATTTTTATTAATTGGTAATTCATTTTTATTAATTGATTAATTGATAATTATGTTAATTCTATTAATTATTATTTGTAGCGGGTTGTGGGTTGATAGGGGGATATGGTGTGAAGTAATTTAATTGTAAATAATTCATTATTGAAAATATTTTTGGGGATTTGATAATTAATTTATTGTTAATTAATTATTAATTGGTAATTAATTTATATTAATTGGTAATTAATTTTTATTAATTGGTAATTAATTTTTATAAATTGATTAATTGATAATTATGTTAATTCTATTAATTTATTATTTGTAGCGGGTTGTGGGTTGATAGGGGGATATGGTGGGAAGTAATTTAATTGTAAATAATTATTGAAAATATTTTTTTGTTTTGATAATTAATTTATTGTTAATTAATTATTAATTGGTAATGAATTTTTATTAATTGGTAATTAATTTTTATTAATTGGTAAATAATTTTTATTAATTGATTAATTGATAATTATGTTAATTCTATTAATTTATTATTTGTAGCGGGTTGTGGGTTGATAGGGGATATGGTGGGAAGTAATTTAATTGTAAATAATTAATTATTGAAAATAATTTTTTTGTTTTGATAATTAATTTACTAATTATTAATTGGTATTTTTTTATTATTTATAAATTTTTGGTATTGAATATTAATTGGTTGTTAATTAATTATTAATAGGTAAATAATTTTTAATAAATACATTGTATTGGTATTTATAATTAATTAATTATTAAATATGTTGTAATTGGTAATTAATTTTAATAATATTTTTATTAGTATTGATAATTAAATAATTGTTATTAAAACATTACTTTCCCTACTGTTGCACTCTTTGGAGTGGGAATAGTAATTTTTACCCCTACGCTATCCAACGCTTTCCCTACTGTTGCACTCACTGGAGTGGGAATAGTAATTTTTACCCTCCCACTATCCAACGCTTTCCCTACTGTTGCACTCTTTGGAGTGGGAATAGTAATTTTTACCCTCCCGCTATCCAACGTTTTCCCTACTGTTGCACTCTCTGGAGTGGGAATACTAATTTTTACTCCTACGCTATCCAACGCTTTCCCTACTGTTGCACTCTTTGGAGTGGGAATAGTAATTTTTACCCCTACGCTATCCAATGCTTTCCCTACTGTTGCACTCACTGGAGTGGGAATAGTAATTTTTACCCTCCCGCTATCCAACGCTTTCCCTACTGTTGCACTCTCTGGAGTGGGAATAGTAATTTTACCCCTACACTATCCAACGCTTTCCCTACTGTTGCACTCTTTGGAGTGGGAATAGTAATTTTTACCCTCCCGCTATCCAACGTTTTCCCTACTGTTGCACTCACTGGAGTGAGAATAGTAATTTTACCCTCCCGCTATCCAACGCTTTCCCTACTGTTGCACTCTCTGGAGTGGGAATAGTAATTTTTACCCTCCCGCTATCCAACGTTTTCCCTACTGTTGCACTCACTGGAGTGGGAATAGTAATTTTTACCCCTACACTATCCAATGCTTTCCCTACTGTTGCACTCTTTGGAGTGGGAATAGTAATTTTTACCCTCCCGCTATCCAACGTTTTCCCTACTGTTGCACTCACTGGAGTGGGAATAGTAATTTTTACCCCTACGCTATCCAACGCTTTCCCTACTGTTGCACTCTTTGGAGTGGGAATAGTAATGTTTACCCCTACGCTATCCAACGCTTTCCCTACTGTTGCACTCACTGGAGTGGGAATAGTAAATTTTACCCTCCCGCTATCCTACGTTAAAAATATTGAATATTTTTTAATAATATTACGTTAATATATGTATGTATTAAAAAATAAAAATGTATGTTTATATTTTTTTTTACTTAAATTAATTATTCATTAATTTGAAAGTTATTTAAGTATTTTTAAGTATGTTTTACTTAATTATATGTATTATCTTATTAATTTTACATTACTTTTAAGAGATTTAAAAAATTCGATATTTTGACTAACTATATTTTTTACAACTATATTTTTGATTCGATATTGTTGTACTTACCTGTTTGTAGATAGGGAGTCGATATTTTGGTATTCAATATTTTTAACTCGATATTTTGTCAGGTCGATATTTTCTTCCTCGATATTATGTCAGTGATCCGGACAGAGTGTTGTCTGCCACCCTATTCATCAATGTTCTATCTTAGGCCTGTGGATTGCACAAGACTGACCTTGTGAGAAGGGTGTGAGAATGTAAGATCATGTCCCTAAATGTGACCTCCATGACACAGTGAGCCATTCACAGGCCAAGGACATTGAGGTGTGTGTAGTGTTGGCCACAGTGAGTCTGCCCCGACACATCATTTTAAATGTAATGTGTGTCTTGCTACCTCACATGCTGCATCACAGATGAGGGCCTTCTTCACATTGCTTTCTGTGCTGGCATTCTGCATGTGTATGAGATGGCCAGGTACTGTGTCCATCCTCATACCTGCATGCATTTCTATGCGATTATCTGATGCTGATGTACTACGTATCATGCTGTATGGCCTATGCTAAACATATCTGTATAGCTCTGCTAAGTTTGTGCATGATCCTGTCTTGAGACACAGTGATACACAACCCAGTGACACTGAAACCTCCGCTTCTTGTCTCCCATGCCTGCAGCTTAAAGTTCACCAGCGTAAGGCCTTATGGAGGGCCATTGCATGCAAGGTGCGGGCTCTGGGTGTCTCCAACTGATGGCACACACACTGTCACAAGAGGTGGGATGACATCTGCCGGTTGAGCAAGAACGTGGCAGAGATGACGCTGGGGCTGCTCCCTCGGACTGGAAGGTTGGCACGCAGGAGCATGACACCACTAATGGCCCGCATCTTGGCAGTGACACAGCCAGAGCTGGATGGACGTTTGAGCGCCCATCAGCAGCAAGTTGGGGGTGAGTATTCTGCGAAGGGTGACTTTGGGTGTGAGTGACTGCATGTATCCCAACCCTGAGCCAGTGCGGAGCTCTGTGATGTTTCTAGTGTGATGCAATGGCTTGTAAGTGGCCTCTGTGTTGAGAGCAGCTGTCATGCATTTTTGCTACATGTACTTTCTCATGTGTTTAATATAATGGCCCTTGGCAGTGCAAGATGAGATGTGGCCTTATGACATCTGCTGCATTATGGGTGTCATAGACATCACCGGGAAGTGAACAGCAGTGTGCCTCATCTTAGTGTGCTTTCGTCGATGTGTGCAGTGCCTGTCTTGGAAATTGTGAGAACTACACATCTGACACCAATGTGCAACGGTCGTTGTGCTTCAAAGCACAACATGGTGGACATCAGTAGCTTATGGCCATAGTATGGGGACATTCTGGAGTCAGTATCTGTGTTGTCCCCTTAAAGTGACTCCGTATGTGACTGTGACAGCATGTTGAGATGTACATCTATCTCACCTACAGGCACGTAGGTATGCTTACAGAAATCAGTATGTCAGGTTACCAGGAGGCACGGGCCAGCTATTTTGCTGTGTGAACATCACCTGGGTCATTAATGCCAACTATGCATGTTTCCATGCATCTTCTGAGTTTTGCATTAAGGTTGCACATGCAGGCTGCACAGGGTGGTGTGCAACATGGGGGTATCATATTCTAGTTTTGTGCTTTGCTTGCATATGATGTTTGTGAGTATGGCACTATACTGAACCTACGTCTCTGGGCCTGATTCTGATGCGGGTTGGAAAAGCTTCCCGACCGAATCGGTTGGGAAATGGTTTCCAACCCACTCGGATCGGGAAAGTCCAACCGGCAGAGTAGGATGCATCCGGATGTTTCCAGATACGATTTGGTTGAACTCCCATTGACTTCAATGGGAACATTTGTTCCTAACCGCATCAGAATTGGGCACTCGGTCGGGAAGACACATTCCCGATCCGATTTGGAAGGAGCAAATGCCGTTAGGAGGCCTTCCTAACCGCATCAGAATCAGGCCATCGGTCGGGAAGCTTTTCCAACCCGCATCAGAATCGGGCCCTCAGTCTTTTGCAGCATCTACCGAGGGCACAGAAGGGCAGGGGACGGACACCAGTGGTGAGGCATCTGGAACGACTGCTACACATGAGCACACTGACACTGATGTGACCAGCGCCTCGGAGGGGGACAGGAGTGCCCTGGAAGAATCACGCCCAGAAACACCAACCTCAACATCATCTGACTCCAGCGGTGACTCCTCGATGTTGGCGGGCACAGGGAGTGGGAAATCTGCCTCTTCTTCCACCACACATCGTCCAGTGCCCACCCTCCCGGCTACTACCACTAGTGCTGCCCGTGCCTGCAGCAGTCGGAAGGGTGGAGTGTCCTTCCCCCCAGGCACCGCTGCCCCTGCCCCTGTCTCCCCTGCTGCCCTCAGTGTTGAGGCGGTGGACCTTTTTGCGCCAGCTGTGTGTGGGTCAGACTACTCTCCTGAATGCCTTCCAGGATCATGACAAGAAGTTGGCACAGGTAGTTGCCTTCATGGAGGGCATTCATTCTGACATGGGTGGGCTACACAGAACTGTCCAGTCTTTGTCCTCCACATTGACGGCAGCCATTCAGCTGTCACAGGCTCAGAGTCTAGCTACAGTCCCTTCGGCAACCACCCTGCCAGTGGCAACATCTGACGAGAGTGACCACACACCACAGCCCTAAGGCTCCAAGTACTCAACACCCAGCACACAACAGCAGCACTCCAAGCGG
The DNA here is from genome assembly GCA_963921515.1 of Calotriton arnoldi. NCBI lineage: Eukaryota > Metazoa > Chordata > Amphibia > Caudata > Salamandridae > Calotriton > Calotriton arnoldi. The sequence continues at coordinate 810,653 of CAWUFW010006990.1, forward strand.
CCCAGAGCACAGACACTATCCCCAAAACAAAAAACAGGCACACAGGAGCGCAAAGGCAAAAACCCTTCAGGTGACACTCAGGGCCATCAGGCCAAGAAGCAGGCCTCAGGCTCACATGCATCCAAATCAGCCCCATCCAAGGACACTCCCGTCCCCAAACCTACTCCCAAAGACAAACACACCGTTGCCCTGCCTGCTGTGAAGCTGGTGCCTGCAAAGAGTCCCCACAAACAGCTCTCTAAGGCAGATTCACCCACAACCTCAACTCCCACCCACACCCCTGTGAAGCTGGGACAGGAGAGCAATGTGGGATGGAGGGGAAAAGGCAAGGCCAGCCCAAGCGTAACACCAGATCCAGCAAATTCCCACAGGGAGAGCCACCTGCACCTGATGCACCTTTGGTGGAGAGTGAGGCTGTTGTGCCTGCCCCACTTCCCACTCCTACCAAGACAATTATTACCTATCGAATCCCCAAGAAGTGGAAAGGCAGCCCTCCACATTCTCCCTCACACACTGTGTCTCACGGCAGCATGTCTTCTTCCTCCCCATGCCACCCGGTCCAAGCAGCCCTCCGGCTCACAAAGCCACTGATGCCTCCACCTCAGCTGGTCCTCTCTCTCCCAGGTCCAGTCCTCCAACTGGCCCCGATAATCAGCCACCTCCCAGTTCAACTGACAGCCAACTCTGAGGCAAAGTCCCCCTCCCAAACCCATCTCTCCCACAGCGGTGCCTGGACTGCCCATTTGTATCCCCCGAGCTGTGGTGAGTCCCATGGCAGTGTACGGTGTTACCCATTCCCTGTGAAGGTTCTCATGCACACATGTACATACTTTGAACTATGGACTGGCCAATGGCCTTGCTGTTTGTCACTTTGGATGCCCATTCCCTGTGCAGGTTCTCATGCACACATGTACATACTTTGAACTATGGACTGGCCAATGGCCTTGCTGTTTGTCACTTTGGATGCCCATTCCCTGTGCAGGTTCTCATGCACACATGTACATACTTTGAACTATGGACTGGCCAATGGCCTTGCTGTTTTCTACTTTTGATGCCTATCTGGGTAATATGTAATAAAGACAGTTACTCCTGTTGTCTGCTTTGTCAGTGTCCTTGCTAAATGAAGTGTGTTCTGTATGGGTATGGTTGCATGTGACACATGCTCTGTATGCCACTTTAACATTGCCAATCGCTTGTTTTACTTTTTCAGAGTTTGCCAGATGTGACAGGCACTTTTGTTCTTGTTGACTCTGAGGCTTGAGGGTGCAATTATGGGTGTTTGTGATGATCTACTGTTATCCTAATCATTCTATGGTCATGTTTGCTAAATCGTACACATGTCATGTTATGCTGCAATACCACAACAGAGGTGAATTCTATCCACAGGATTACTTGCAGGGTGGCCAGGGTCCATCATATCTGTGTAATCTTTCTTGATGTTTGTACAGCAGTGTTGATGTGTGGTCATCTTGTGTAGGCCTGTCTTCTCATGGGTACATTTGGATATGTGAACTTGAGTGGTCATACAGTGTGAATGGGCTGTCATTGTCAGTAGTGTTGATGTGTGTGTGCCCCTGCAATGCCAACTGCACACATGTGTGATCCAGGTAATGAGTGTCTGTTTGTTTCAATTGTCTGCCATGTGCTTCAGATTGTGTGCACATGTTGGAGTTGTAGGTTGTGCACTGTGCAGTGTGTTGGTGTGTCCTTGCACTCCTGGGGGACACCTACTTGTTGTTGCTGTCAGTTGTGAGTATGCAGAGTGTGTGACTGACAAGTCTGTGTTGTGTTTTTTTGATCAGCCATGTGTCTTGTTACTGTTTGTGCTCACTGTGCAGACCTGCTCAGCCACACTGACATTATTTGTGAGTTTTCTCATGCATTGCTGACACTTGACCCATTTTTGGCTCAAGAATGGTATGTGGTTTGTGGAGTCATGTGCTATATGTGCTTCTGATGCCTACACATTGTGAGTAACTCCTCTATGTGTTTGTGTTCTGTGCACTCCTCACCTGTCCACTACTGACGTACACACCACTTCAATCTCATGTCTTCCACCCCATGGCTTGCCAGTGTGTGAGCCTCCCCACCACTTCATAGTGTGACACTATGCTGTGTGAGGCTGAACTGTGTACAGGACCAATGTGACACTCAGGACAGTTTCCAAATTAGTTATGTGCCCTTTTCTTCTACTGGTTTATTGTCATGGTTGCTCATGTGCAGTGCATATGTTTGAGCAGCACAGTCCTCTAGTCATGTTGTTTGCATCTGGGTTTCTCTGAGTTGTGCATCTGTGGTTGATGGGTAAGCTGTATGTGTGTTTGCTGAGGTTCTGCTACCCTTCCTGAGTGTGATGTTATGTTTGTGCTGTGATGATTTGTGTTGTGGGAGTTCATGGTGTGGCACTCAGATATGTGTGCTACTGGTTTGGTTGGTGTGCACACACTGCTTGGTGTGCATGCAGTGCTGTCAGTGTATGTCGCCTTGTACTTGCCTGGTATGCATCCCCCTGATGTCTAGCTGGGTTTGCAATGTGATGCATTGGTCTGTGCATCTGTTGGGTTTTTGTTGTGGATGTATGCTGTGTTTGGCCTCTGTTGGCTCTTTCTACTGACAGATGCTGTGTGTGTGATGTTCAATTTGCATGACATTGTGTGTGAGTAGTTGCTGCTGTGTGATACATTCAGATGTGTGTTGCAAGTGTAGAGTGCATTACTTGTTTGTCAGTCACATGCAGCAAGGTGGATTCTTGTTCATGAGCTTGCTTTGAGTGCACACTAGTGGTTTGTCCTCCTATTTTGGGCCTGTCACTTGTCAGGATTGTGCATGTGCATGCTTGTGGTACACTATGACACCATGTTCACTTGATGACTGGTGTGGTGTCTCTGTCTGTGTTAGCTGATTGTCCCATTGATCCCTGTTGGTGTTCATGAGTGTTTTTTGATGATGCAATTCTTGTTTGTGTTGGGGTATGGTGTCTGTGCATTGGCCCTGAGTGGCAATGTTGTGTACTCCTGTTCTGTCTAGGGACACATTGCCTTTCCACTGTTTGGCTGCACGTGTCTGGGCTTGTTGGACTTCTGTGGATGTTGTTTGTGTGCTTTGTGTTTGCCTGTTGTTTTTGTGTCACCATTGGTTCAGGCATTCCTGAGTGTGAGTGTGATGTTTGTGGATGCAGCACAGGGTGTGTGATTGGTTGTCAGTGAACTCACAGGACCTTATTTGCACCATTATGTGTGTTTCTCACAGGTGTGGAGTGTTGCAGGTGTACGGTGGGTAGGTGAGGGGCATGTGTGAAGGTCCTACTTGTGTTTGACAGTCAGGGAGTGTGACAATGAGCCATGTGTGTTGTGTTGATGACATACACATGTCAAGTAAGTTCACACAGATGTGTGCCTGGTCACTGTATGACTTCAGACACTTCCTATCATTCCTGTGCCTATGCATGGCTTGCCTTGATGTCTCCCTGAGTTGTTGCACAGAGGTCACTTTGGTTTAATTTCACTCACTGTGCCACCCATGTCTGATTTGATGGCCTAAGGGTGGTGTTATATGTTCCTTCTCTTGCATGTGATGTACAGATGCTATGTGGCTTGCTGCATGGTTTTCCAGCACTGTACACTTCCCTTTTGGCTGGGCCATTTCTTGTCCTCCATTGCTGCTGACCTATGGTATGAGTATGTGGCTGGGTGTCAGTGGTGGGTGTGTGTGTGTGACTTGACAGGCAGGGTGAACAGTTCAGTGGATGTTCATATGCAGTGTGAGTCTTCATTTTGTAATCATGCTCTGTTTGATTCAAATGAGTGGGAGGTAGGTGTGAGGGGGAGGGTTGTTCAGCCCCTGAGCTTCTGTGCAGGGTGTTCCTCTTCACCCCCACCTTCCAAGTCAGGCTCCCTTTTCCTTTGGTCTGTGGGGTGCAAGGTCTGGCTACACCTGGCAGATTAGTTGTGCAGGGGGGGCACGGGAGGAGCACACAGCATGTTGACAAATGGGTGTGGGAAGCGTAGTGTGGGAAGGGTGAAGGTGGAGCCCTGTAAATCTTTGCAGACTGCCCATGCCTGGCGCCGGCCCTGCCTACTACATTGTGCGCAGGTTTTCCCGCATCTTCACCGCTGCGGTGACGTGACCGGGACATTACAGTGATTTCACGGTTGATGGGTGACCCAGATGCAGAGGGGTGAGTTTCTATCAGGTAGGGCATGTGTGGGTACACTGGGGGATATGTTCCTGTCCCCACCAGAGTGTCTGATGTGGACAGGAACCGTATGTCAGCACAGGAGTAGTGTGTTGTGGTTGTGTGCAGAGTTGTGTTTTTGCATACCTGCGGCATTGTCCGCGACGGTGCATTACTTGCTGGTAGTCGATGAGGTACAGCACCGGAAAGGCTTGAAGAGCTGGATCCATTGCGGTCAGGACCGGGTGGAGGGGACCGGGAGTCTGGTTTCGCGCTCCGCTGTCGTGCTTCCGCCGTTCTGGGTGGGTGGATTCTTCCCTGCGGTGTGATGGGCTCTTTGCGGCATCGTGATTTGTACGGCGGACGGGACGTCATTCTGCACGGCGGTGGGTCTCTATTGGCTCCCTCCGACGCTGTGCGGGGCGCAAATTTCTGGCGGTTCACGTCACTCCGCAGCGGACGGAAAATGGGCTATGTTTGCCCATTGTAATATGGCGGGCGCGAGGACCGCTGCTGGAGTGCGGTAAATGACATTTTCCGCCACCGTCAGCACCGCAGATGTGCCTTCGCCGGCCATCGTAATGAGCCCCTAAGTCTTACTCAATAAGTGATTAAATACTAAAAGAATTGAAAATAAAATCCTTTAACTCACACAAATTCTCTTTATTGACTGTACTAAAAATCATTATTGATTTATTATTTTGGCGGCAGGCGAATCCCGCATGCTCTGCCGCTAGCGTGATCACTCCACTCCACCGCCCTCGTCCGCTTCTGGTTCATGCTCCGCGATGCTGCTGGCATTCAGAGAGAAGTCGAAATGCTGAAAACGCTGCTGAGAGGCGACTGATGCTCAGTCTTTCGGCTGTGGGATTATCAGCAGTGCCCTGACATTTAATAAAAAATCTTAGCTGCAGTTCGCAGAGGGCACTTATATAAAAAAAATGTAAAAACATAAATAATCTTCATTTGTCAAGATCTTGGACTTCGGCCCCCCTTTCGGCCTCTACATTGCTCCACCGCAAACCGGATAAGCTCATACTGGGCTTGGAAAATATTAAACAGAGACAGAGGCAGAGCATATTGGAAGGTTGCTAAACAGGACCCTCACTGCGCATAATGAATGTGGCAAGTGCCGGAGCCTTACTCACTTACTGAATGATAAGGGGAATTTCTGTCTCATTCCAGCCTACATTGTTCAAGCACCATCAACTATTTACAGCGAAGCTGTGCGGCCACTGCCCCTATTTTTCAATCAATGAATCAATCAGGGATTTATAAAGCGCGCTACTCACCCGTGAGGGTCTCAAGGCGCTGGGGGGGTTGCAGCTCCGGATCAGTCAAAGAGCCAGGTCTTGAGGCTCTTCCTGAAGGTGTGCAGAGTAGGGGAGCGTCTGATGTTGACTGGGAGCTCATTCCAGGTCTTTGCTGCAACGTAGGAGAAGGCTCTTCCGCCTGCTCTGGTTCTGCGGATGCGAGGGGTCCCTGCCAGGGCGAGGTCGGCGGAGCGGAGGTTCCTTTTGGGTACGTGGAAGGAGACTCCCTCGTTGAGGTATTTGGGTCCGATGTCGTGGAGGGATTTGTAGGTGTGGGTGAGTAGCTTGAAGGTTACTCTCTTCTCAACAGGGAGCCAGTGGAGGTCTCATAGGTGCTGGGTCATGTGCTCAAGTCGTGGAGTTCTGAGGACGAGTCTGGCTGCGGTATTCTGGATGGTTTGGAGCTTGTGTAGCAGAGTTCTGTTGGTTCCGGCGTTGCCGTAGTCCAGTCTGCTGGTTATGAGTGCGTGGGTGACAGTCTTTCTGCATTCGGGGGGGATCCACTTGAAGGTCTTGCGGAGGATGCGGAGGGAGTTGAAGCAGGTGGAGGCAACGGGGTTGATCTGGCGGGTCATGGTGAGGGAGGAGTCTAGGATGATGTCGAGGTTTTGGGCGTGGTCTGATGGAGTGGGGGGGTTTCCGAGGGTGGAAGGCCACCAGGTGTTGTCCCAGGTGGTAGAGGAGGGTCTGAGGACGAGGACCTCTGTCTTCTCCGAGTTGAGCTTCACGTAGCTGTTGTTCATCCAGGCTGCGACGTCCTTCATTCCTTCCTGGAAGCAGAGTCTGGTGTCTTCGGGATTCTTCGTGAGGGAGAGGATGAGCTGGGTGTCGTCGGCATAGGATAGTATGCTGAGCCCATCCTGTCTTACGATGGCGGCGAGGGGGGCCATGTAGATGTTGAAGAGCGTGGGGCTGAGCGAGGATCCTTGGGGTACTCCACAGTTGATCTCTGTGGGTTTGGAGAGGAAGGGTGGGAGTCTGATCCTTTGGGTTGTGCCGGAGAGGAAGGAGCGGATCCAGTCAAGGGCGGTTCCTCGTATACCGGCGTCGTGGAGTTTGGCTGTGAGAGTGCGGTGTGAGACGGTGTCGAAGGCTGCGGAGAGGTCTAGTAGGATGAGGGCCGCAGTGTGGCCCTGGTCACGTAGCATGCGGATGTCATCGGTGGCAGCGAGGAGGGCGGTCTCGGTGCTGTGGTTGCTGTGAAATCCGGACTGGGAGGAGTCGAGGATGGCATTCTCTTCAATGAAGGTGGTCAGCTGGGCGTTGACGAATCTCTCGGTGACTTTGGATGCGAAGGGAAGGAGAGAGATGGGCCGGTAGTTTTTCAGGTCCGTCGGGTCGGCCGAGGGTTTCTTGAGGAGGGGCTTGACCTCTGCCCGCTTCCATTCATCGGGGAAGATGCCGGATTCGAAGGAGGCATTAATGGTCCGGCCTTGTTCGGGTGCTATGGCAGCAGCAGTTCTGTGGTAGATGTGCAGGGGGCAGGGGTCAGTGGGGGCTCCTGAGTGGGTGTTCTTCATGGTCGTGGTGGTGTCTTTGGTGGTAGCAGGTTTCCAGGTGGAGATGGTGGCAGGTTGCTGGTGGTGGAGAGGGGGGTGGTGTCTGGAGTCTGTTAGCTGAAGTTGTCGTAGAGGGCCTTGATTTTCAGGTGGAAGTAGGAGCTGAGCTTGTTGTAGAGGTCCTGGGAGGGTGTGACATCCGTGGCTTCACTGGGGGTTTAGTGAACTGCTGTATGATGTTGAAGAGCTCCTTTGCGTTACTGGCATTGGTGTGGATTTTGTTCTTGATAAAGGTCCGCTTGGTGGCTCTTATGTGCTGGTGGTATTCAGTCATGGTGTTCCTGTAGGTGTTCTGGCCTTCGGTGGTTTTCCTGTTCCTCCAGAGTTATCTCGAGGTGTCTGCAGGAGCGCCTGGCTTCTTGGAGGTTGGTGGTGAACCAGGCGGCCTTCAGGGGGCGTTGTCTGACGGGGTGGCGGAGGGGTGCGAGCTTGTCTGCGCAGCTGGTGATCCAGCGGTGTAGTTCTTTGGCTGCGGAGTTGGCGTCGGTCGTGGCGGAGGGGGGGTCGTGGAGGAGGGTGGTGTTGAGGTGTTCCTCTGTGATCTTACTCCAGTTTCTTCGTGGCAGGCATGGGGTGGGTTTGGGTGTGGTGGTGGTGTTGAAGGTAAAGTGTACGCAGTGGTGGTCTGTCCAGAGGGGCTGCGTGGTGTGGCTGAAGTGGATGTTTGTCCCTCCTGCGAAGATGGGGTTGAGGGTGTGTCCGGCTTTGTGGGTGGGGGTGGTGATGAGCTGCTTCAGTCCGAGGTTGGCAAGGTTGTCGAGGAGGGTAGTGGAGTCGGGGTCGCTGCGGTTGTCGAGGTGGAAGTTCAGGTCTCCGATGAGAATGTAGTCTGTGGAGGCGATGGCGTGGGGTGTGACGAGGTCGGCAATGGTGGTGGCGGAGGAGGAACGAGGCCCGGGGGGTCTTTAGACGAGGGTCCCACGCAGCGTGGTTCTGGGGCTGGTCTGGATCTGTAAGTGGAGGTGCTCTGTGTTGGAGAGGGGGTCACTTGTGCTGGAGGTGGAGAGTCAGAGGGAGCTCTTGTGTGCAATGGCGAGTCCTCCTCCTGGGCGGTGGGGGCGGTCCTTTCTTTGGATCTTGTATCCATCGGGGATGGCGGTGGCGATGTCGGGGGCGGAGGTGGCGTTGGTCCATGTTTCCGTGAAGAAGGCGACGTCTGGCGAGAGGGTGTCGAGCAGGTCCCAGATCTCCATGGCATGTCTGTGTAGGGGGCGCACATTGAGGAGGATGCACGTCAGGGCTTCGTGGTGCTGGCGTCTGGCGTGGGTTCAGTGGTCGTGGGGGGGCTGTTGATGGTGAAGGATAGTCGGCAGTGTCGGCAGGAGAATTGGCCGTGGGTGGTGTTCGGCGTCGATCTCTGACAGTTGCTGTCTTCCGGGGTTGAGTGTGAGGAGGGTGGCGGAGTTGTAGCGGTGGGGGATCATAGATCCAGGGTTCCTGGTGCTGGCCACAGTCGGGTCGCGGACGGGCACAGACGGGCACAGACGGGCTTGCCTTTGGCATGCCGGCAGTACGCCCTCTGCGTGCCACCGCTGCGCGGCCGCACAGCGGCTGCCATTAAGTAGGGGAGGGGGAGGGAAGTGCAGCTGGGAGCCGGGAAGCGGGAACCGGCGGGGGGGGGGGCACAGGGGCAGCAGCGGCAGGAAGGGCACAGAGACAGAAAAACAGCTAAGTAAACAGAGAGGACACAGGTACAATTACTGGCACAATGAGACAGAGAGGAGGCAGAAAACGGGCACGAGAGACAGAAGAAACGAAAAGGCACAAAGACAGACAGGGGCACAAGAGGGACAGAAAAAAAGGAAATGGCACAAGGACAGACACAGGCACAATAGAGACAGAAAAACTGAAGATGGCACAAAGACAGACACAGGCACAAGAGAGACAGAAAAACAGGAAGGTGGCACAAAGACAGACACAGACAACAGCGGCCAGCAGAAGAGCAAGGCTCTCCCACTGGACCACCAGGGATGAGGCGCATTTTTTACTTTTAAATGTGTTGACCGGTGCGAAACTTAGCCCTTTACCCAGACGCTTAAATAGCTCAACCGCAGTACTTCAACAAAGGGAACTATTGCATTGCAAGGGCATGGGGTACCTCCAGGTTTCATGCCAGTAATAACAAACCCAAAGGAACTCATACTTCTGAGGAGGGTTCTGGCAGTGGGTCACTGGTGATGGTTCCTCCTCCCTCCCTTTGATTTAGTAAAAGCGTTCTGGGGCTGGACATAATGGGGAAGCATCTAAAAATCTCAAATATAATGGACAATGTGGCTACCGTGGTGAGCCATAAAACTAAAACACGCACAGCTCATATGAAGGCAGCATCAGCAGCGGCAAGAGCTGAGCGTAGTTTAAAATAAAGATGCAGATCTGCAGAAATCTCAAGTCCTCTGAGCTCAGAAGAAGATACATTAGAGTCCAGAAGGAAGACCGGAATGGGGGGTCTAGTCATGGAGAGTATACCACAAGGGTGGTCGGATGAAGGAACAGGGCCCGAGGAAGACCTTGCCATACAAAATGAAGCATCAGAAATTTGTAATGAAGGCAACCGGGCTCTAGAGGACAAAGAAGAGGGACCGACCGCAGGGGCAATTTAAAAGGAGAAAAAAAAATTCCCTCCACAAGAGGACATACATGAAAATACCATTAGTCAGACCTGTGGGAAGTCGAAGGAGTATCCATTATTTTCTAAGGCTAAAACAACACCAACTGCACCATCAGCATTGCATGGGCCTCTTGCTGCTACACAATCTGGTCTATTGCCATGTGATCAAACCTCCGCTTTGCATTTGATTCCACCGGAAAACAAGGGCTATAATAGGTCTCCTCAGAAGGAAAACAGTGTCTCAGCACACTCTCAGCCACAGTCCCAGCTTGGGCCTCAGCCTCTAAATGCAGAAGACGTTTCTGCCATAGGACTGCAAAAAGAGGCACAGGTTGAGCCAGGTGGGCTTTTAGGCAAGCAGACAGTACAGCTGCAAGGAGATAGGACTTCATGCAATGTGATATAAAGACCATGCTAAATCTTATCTTGGATGAAATATGAGAACTCAAGATAGCACAAGCAAGTGAGATAGCATCTCTTGATCACCATCTGTCGAAAATTGAGGAAGCAGTTGGCAGCTTCCCAGCCAGAAAGCAAGAGGCAGAGTCTAGGATTTCTCAGCTCGAGGACCAGATGAACACTATGCAGCAGTAGGTCAATTTAGCCAAAAAGGAGAAAATCTCATTAGAAAATAAGCTTGAGGAGCTGGGAAACCACTCTTGGCGGTCTAACCTGTGTCTAATTGGGGTTCCAAAAGGAGGCGAAAGAGCACAAACTCTTCAATGGGTCGAGACATTTGTTAAAAAGAATGTATTGCCAGAATTTTCAGGAAACCTCACCATCACAAGAGCTCACAGGGTACCGTCTCAGCCATTTACCAATTCAAAACTGCCACGGACAATCCTAGTGAAATTTGCAGATTACCGCATTAAAGAACAGATACTTACTAAAGCCAAATTTTTTATTAACGAAGGATCCAGCTGCTGTATTTTCTCTGACATCTCAGCGGCTTTAGCCTGCCGTCACAGGAATTTGTTAAGCTCTTGCACTTATTTAAGGCGCAGGGCGCACAGGCTGCAATAGCGCAGCATTTTAAGTTCAGGGTCTCAGTGAGAGGTGAAATTTCATATGCTCGCAAACATAGATGATGCTCAGGAATTGTTGCAAGAAATTTCCACTGCAAAATAGAAATAGATTACAGCAGTATGATCGAGGACAAGGAGGGTAGAAATTGAGCACTTAAGGTGCAGCACCATGGCACCCAGTAGGGGCGCCAACCAGAGGGGGGAGGAGAGGGGCACTGTGGGCTATTTCCCTTCCTCTGGGAGGGACTGGGGAGCACAAGGGGGGGGAGACATGGTTAGTAAAAAACGAGCAGAATCATAGAGGGAAAGGTATTAGTGAGAAGTGTATTGATGGAGACACCTTAAATCCAAGAAATAATCACAGGGATGGGTCTTAACGTTCGTATAATTACGGTCAATGTAAATGGTATATCCAATAAGCAAAAATATGGCGGGTTAATAAGATAACTAACTTCATTTTCACCCCAAGTTTGATTTCTCCATGAAACACATCTTAGAACAAACACACCTAAGCTCTTCATCCCTAAATTTTTCTCCAAGGCATATTTTGCTTCGGCTGGGATGACAGCAAGGGGGGTAGCCATCTACTTTGGGCAGGGGATAGATTGGGAGATTGCCCAAGTCCGGAGAGACCCTTATGGCAGATGAATATGGGTGACAGCCGGGGTAAATGGAAATGTATTTAATTTTGTGAACTGCTATGCACCAATTGTAGCTGATCCTACAGCTATTATGAAGATCAATGACTTAGTTAGAGGGGCGATGGGCCTTATAATTTTAGGGGGGGATTTTAATTTTATCAAAGACTTGGTAAAGGATACTTCGAATAAAACAAAAAAACAACTGAAGCCTAAGACTAAAAAAGTATTAGATGTAATAAAACAAGATTGTCAATTAATCGATCCATGGCGAGGGGTTCTTTGGGAAACTTCGCAGTATACTTACTATTCTCGTCAATATCAGTCTGCCTCTCCTATTGATTTTTTCCTTATCTCTCGCTCCCTGAACTGTCTTAAGTCGAAAATATGGGCTAACTCATTCTCAGATCACTCACTGGTTAAAATTGAAATCAAAATAGATGTAAGAAAGAGGGAAAGGTCCAGGAGGCAGATGGATTGACTCCTTCTCTCAAACCAGCAATGAATGACTAGCATAAAAAATGGATAAAAGAGTTTTTTCAGAACAATAAGGATACAGCAACGCTCTTCTCTGTCTGGGGGGCTTTCAAGGCCTCAGTGCATGGGCAGATGGTGGCTTTTATGGCTGCGCAATCCAAAACCCAAAGGGCGCATATAGCCGAACTTCAGTTGGCAGTTGATACTGCTTTGTTGAGGAAAAATAGCTCCATGGGGGGGCGGAAATCTAGCGGAGGGGCAGTTAAACAAAGCAAAACAGGAGTTAAAGGAGTTTTTTATCATAGAAGAAATACATAGTTCACGCTAATTTTAGCAGAGAGTTTATGAGGGAAGTCAAATGGTAGGCACATTTTTAGCCTGGTCGACCAAGGTAAAGCAGGAAGCTGCATCACTTATTGAACTTCAGGAGCTAGGGACGAGGAACTTAGCGTCCAAGAAGGACATGATCGCTAAAATCTTTCTAGATCATTACAATGAGCTACACGCAATTAAATATATGGCCTCGAAAGAAGCAATACATCAATGCTTTTATGATATAAACCTGCCGCAGTTATCAAGTACTCAGGCAGAAGAAATAGTTGCAAATATTTCAGTAGCCGAAATTCAGCAGGCCCTTGCTTCAATGCCTGGAGGGAAGGCCTGAGGTAATGATGGCCTTCCGACAGAATTTTATAAGGCGTTTACGGAGGAGCTAGTACCGTTTTTGGTTGAGCTTTTTAACTATGTTAAGGCAGGAGGCGAGGTTCCATTAACTTTTAAAGAATCCACCATTGTTAGTTTTGTCAAGAAGGGTAAGAATCCCAGGGATGTCAATTCTTACAGGCCGATTAATCTGCTAAATTCTGACTATAACATTTTAATGAAAGCCTGGGCAAACCGATTTATCCCAGCTGCACAGAATGTGATCCACAAGGATCAGACAGGGTTTGTGGCTGGGAGGTCAATGTCATCTAACACTGGTTTTTTTTGTCCAAACATTTGACTTTTTTAATATTAAACAAACACCAGTGCTTATAACGATGGTCGATGCAGAGAAAGCGTTCAATCTAGTGAATTGGGATGCTCTCTTTTATGGTCTTGGAAGGGTTGGGATTCCTCCCCAGATTATTAACATGCTACAGAATATATATCAAGGAGCTCTGGCTCAGGTCTTTATAAATTCTAACCTAGCTGGGACGGTCAATATAAACCGGGGAACTCGGCAGGGGTGTCCCTTATCCCCCGTACTATTTACCTTTTTTATTGAACCTCTGACCATTAGGATCCAAGATAACTTGGAGATTAAAACACCAATAGCAGGAATATCGAAATTAAAACTGTTTGCGGATGATATTATTTTATACCTTAGACTCGGAAAGCAGAATATCAAAATGACATTGATGGAATTTGTGCAGTTTGAATTAATTGGGGGGTAGAAAATCAACCATAATAAGACTGAAATTTTGCTGCTTAATACTTCTAGTGATTTTCTTCCAGATAACCTTAAACTGCAAGCTCTTTCCCCTGACCCAATTCAATATTTGGGGATTTATGTCACAAACCAGTATGTGGAATTTTTTTAAATTAAACTATGAGGTTATGTTGAAAAAAATCAAAGATTTACTTGATAAATTGTTACTTCTTCCTCTTACTTTGATCGGTCGTGTAGCCCTTATAAAAATTTCGATTTTACCTCTATTGACTTTTCTTTTTACAAATGTTCCCATTAAAATCAACATGACGTATTTTAAAGAGGTGGAAAAAAATATTCGGCAGTTTATTTGGACTAAGAAGGCTTCAAGAGTTTCCCTGTACTCCAACTTGACATCAATCAGGGCGGGGGGCTCGCAAGTTCGTACGTACTATGAAGCATCCTTTTTAGATATAATAGTGTGTGTAATTGACAGTAGGGGGTCCTTGGATAGTTTTTTTTCTGGACAAGATGATTCAGGAAGCCGGATATCAAATTCTGGTTTTCATAAAAACAGCAAAACTTTTTTAAAAAACTAGATACAAGACACTGCAGGAGTATCGTATTAGACTTCAGGCATTCTACTCCTTGAAGGCTCATTCTGCAGCTTACTGAATGTAAAAGCTTAGGTCGTCAAATTCAGAATAGTCATTTAAGGTTTTGGAAAGCTAGTGGTTTTAAAGAGCTGGGTCATTTAATAGTTGGAGGGAGATGTATTAAATTGACAGGAGATCCAAGTTAGATTTGGAGACCGGTGTAAGATTTTCTTTTGTGGCTATTTTCAGATCACACATCTATTGAACAAGTACTGTCTTCCTCTAGCACAGGTGCCACACCATCAAGCACAGGTGCCACACCTGCTATAGCCGCTCTCTTTAGAACAAAGCTAAGAGGGGTGGGAAATTGGTATTGACTTTAACGGAGCCAAGAAGAGTCCCTTTTCGTTAACAACTTTTTAGAGAGGATCACTCAGGAAACGCAATGTACTTTCTCAGATCTTGAGTGGCAAGCTATCTCGCAATATGGCAGCAAGGCATTAAGAGCGGCAAATTTAAAAAGAATGTAATTTTTATCACGTTGGATGGCATACTATACTCCTAAAGTGCTCCATAAGATGGATCCAGAAGTTGAGAATAGATGCTTTCTCTGTCAGCAATTGGGTGAGGGAGGCTGGCTTCATATATTTTATACTTGCCCGATGGTAAGACAGTTGTGGGAGAGAGTCTGCGCTGCTCTCAACCTTGGCTTGCAGAGACGATTGGAACCAGAGGTGGCAATAACACTTTTTGGTTCAGTAAGGCAGAGACAAAACCTGCCAATGTCTAGGGGGAAGGAAACATTTGTGGTAATCACCTCTTTGGTGGCACGCGCCTTGATTCTCCAGAATTGGAGGACAACAAAAGTACCAGCCTACCTAGAATGGCATAAAAAAATGATTAAAACTAGAAAATGTAAAGAGGCTTATGCCTAAAGGGTCGGTGCCATTAAAAGATACACTTCCGTATGAAATACATGGATGAGGTAGAAAGTCGGCAAGTGAAGCACAACTGCACTTTGTTTTAGAAATTGTTTTTCTGCTAGGGATAGAATATGAGCTGATGCACTTTATCAAGGTTCAGAATAATCCGATTGGGTGATAGGAAAATGCACTCTATGGGAGTTAAATGCATTGTACTTTATCAATAGCACTTTATATTGTTGAAATGCTTTAATCATGTGTACTAAAGAATATATAAGATGGAATCTTAATGACTTCGCACGTTGCACTTTAGATAACGAATGAATTGAGAGTATAACAGTTTTGCAAAAGAGGATTCTAATATTTAAAATAATGGTGTTCATTTGTGAAATTGACTTTGTGTATTAGAGTAATGGATTAATCTGTTTTTGCTCAATAAAAAGTAAAAAAAAATAAAAGATTTATTATTTCATTAGATTGATGTAGATATTTGCTACTTTTTATTTCTCCTTGTCGATGAACAAAAGTCCATGCAACATTGGCGGGGTTATTTAATGATTACACCAGAAGATTGAGATATAGAATACTCCGCTCCATCAATGGCAATGACACAGACACAATCCTTACACTAAAACCACCATTGCAAGTGTACAAGTGTTAGGCACAATATTTATCACACCAGAAAAAATCAGACTCTGCGGAGCTCAGAATTTATCAGGTGCGATAACAGCAGCTATTGCAAGGTTTAGGGCACCAACAGGAGTTTGTTGATTACCATTCCAAAAGCCACGTGTTCAGGTAAACTAGGCATTTTTCCCTAGGTAACTTTCATTGGGTTTGACCTGCCACAATTGATCTGGGGAAGATTGTAAAGTGTGATGTTAGCCTTAAAACTTATAATTCTGTTATGTGCATTAACAGGAGTTACTTCATTTACAGAAATTTAATGGTTCATTAATTTATTAGTTTGATGCTCAAATGTGAATTTACCTTGAAAAATCAAAATACAAGAGGCATTTGGCAAAACAGGAACAGTTTGTTTAATTAAACACACTTCAGCTGGGAGCACAGTTACAGAAGCAGGGTTGAGGACTGTCTCAAAGTACAATCACTCTTAGCTGGGTTTTATACAATTTTTGGGTATCATAAAAATACTTCCAGCGGACCTTTTTGGTAAAAGAATGTGGACCTTGTCTGTGGAGTCGTAAATAAGACCCCTTATAACAAGTGAAGATGGGCCTCAACTTTTCGTGGACACAATGTGAGCCAGTGGGTAACGTGTCTAGATAAGTGGCATGAGGGGCGCATGATCACTGTGTGTACTGTGTGTGCTGCGTCCTGATTGGCAATGTGTTCCTAACTCCATGTGGCATCTGACTTTATGATGTTTTGCGAATGCACACACCCCTCCAGCCATGTGTGCTTTATTAGGGCCAATCTCCCTGGAGTATTGTGGTGTTGCTACGTTTTTCTGTGGGATTTGACCTGAGTTTCCTGTTCACGTATTTGTGCTGGCTACCCACCATCCCACCTGTGATGTGTCAATCAGTTACCTCAGGTCTAGGCTGCAGAGCCTGCCTGACCACGTATTTTGGAGTTGGGGTTGATGGAGAGTTCATGACGGGTGAATTTGTTAATAATGATGCGATTTCGCTTGTATATGTGAGAATATTATTATAAACATTGGCATCTATGTTATCAATATTGACACGTTTCTAAATAAACTCCAGTAAACATGTGTCCAACTTTTGAAGTGTCTAAAAGGCATCTAAAAATGAGTGTGTATAACTTTACATTAAGGGAAAGCTAGCAACAAAGTCTCAACCGGATTTAATGGAAATTAATATATATGTATGTACAAGACATTACAGGAAGGAAACAAAAAGGGGAGACTCCAAGTAATTTGTTGAATGTGCTCATGGCATCATATATTTAAAACACATTTTATACATGACAGTTATATCAGCACTGTTAGCATAAATGCAGAGGCAACACAAAGGAACTTGGTGCACATTGTGCTCGTGACAAATAGGTGACGGCGCAAGTGACAAGTGAGGAACACAGCTATAAGCGCAAAGTGATAAAGTGATATAGAATATATACAAAGTAATTGGTTCAACACAATGATTTTAAGATAATTAAGCAAGGTTTAGAACAATTCGGTGAACCAAAGATGAATGTGCGCCATAAATTGCACTGGTAAAAATGGTCGACGGCGTTTCGATCCTAGTCAATCAGGATCATCATCAGGACCGGGTAGCCAAGATTGTGGCTGCTGAAGCACACGGGGATGGGGATCCAAGAGTAGATCAAGAAAATGAGGTCCTATTGTGTGAGGCAGCGTAGAGAAACGTCTGCGAATGGTCACGGGACCGGAGTTAGTACTCCACTGGTAACTCGACGGAGGAAACGTAGGCGGGGTGCAGGGTCGGAGCCCCGATCCACTGCAACAACGAAGGGTGTTGATTCCTGGAGGTTTCAGGGGGCGATGTAGAGTAAATCCGTAAGGGTAACGAGTATCTCTGGGCCGCCACGAGCGTGTGCGGTGTCCTCCGGTGTCTCAAGACACCGGAGGACACCGTACACGCTCTACTCTTGGATCCCCATCCCCGTATGCTTCAGCACCCACAATCTTGGCTACCCTGTCCTGATGATGATCCTGATTGACTAGGATCGAAACGCCGTCGACCATTTTTACCAGTGCAATTTATGGCGCACATTCATCTTTGGTTCACCGAATTGTTCTAAACCTTGCTTAATTATCTTAAAATCATTGTGTTGAACCAATTACTTTGTATATATTCTATATCACTTTATCACTTTGCGCTTATCGCTGTGTTCCTCACTTGTCACTTGCGCCGTCACCTATTTGTCACGAGCACAACGTGCACCAAGTTTCTTTGGGTTGCCTCTGCATTTATGCTAACAGTGCTGATATAACTGTCATGTATAAAATGTGTTTTAAATATATGATGCCATGAGCACATTCAACAAATTACTTGGAGTCTCCCCCCTTTTTGTTTCCTTCCTGTAATGTCTTGTACATACTTATATATTAATTTCCATTAAATCCGGTTGAGACTTTGTTGCTAGCTTTCCTGTACTCACCCAGATCTCAACCTGGTCTATGGGTTATACTCCTGTCATGTTTTACTACTAAGTTTACTTTAAAGAATTATGGTTAAAACTAAAATCACCTGCTTTGGCACAAACAAGAAAGGTGGAACAGGAAAAGACAATCACCTTTCCTACCCTTGTTGAGGAGTTTGAGACCTGTATCTCAACAGTAAAAAGTCTGGAAGTCAATTTAGACAAGTATTTATCCTGGCACCCCAAAATCAACTCAATTAATAAAAACATGTTTTCTAATTCCTCTTTGTCCCGCGACTTAACTCATTTCTTGTTATTTTAAAATTCCTTTTATGTTGGCCTCCCAAAGAAGTAAAGTTGGTAAAAGTTTCAAGCAAAATGAAAAATGTGTGGAATATGTTAATTTTTAACATTTATAGTATGAAATATGCCCTGAATTTGTGGCAGATAAGAAGAGAACGTGACATGGGGCAGACCACAAGCCCCAGACACCTTCGCAGCAGGAAGCTGCCACTGCCACGTCCGCGCCCGGAGGCGTTTGCACAAACTGGTCTTGGCCTCCCGCAGCACAGGGAAGAGAACACAACCAGGGGGTAGACCACAATCCCCAGACACCTTCGCAGCAGGAAGCTGCCACCGCTGTGCCAGGAGACACTTGCACAAATTGGGCCAAGAACTGGCCCGTCTGCACCTGGATGAGGCTGGGCTGGGGTGACTCTCTTTGAGGCCTAGGCGAAAATTGTCTGGAGTACTGGTGTCACGATGTCCAGTTGAGCCAGAGGCATTCTTCCTTTATTGACAATGGGCAAACGAAAGATTACAGGGACTACTACTGCAATTGACAGTATTCTGGCAAAAGCCATTGGGGTAATCTCAAATGAAATTGTGTTGGTTAAGCGCAGGGACTGTAATATGGAGTACCCGATGGCCGAGAACTTCAAGATGGCCCCCAGTCCTCAACCGCCAAGTGAGGAAGATGGCGGTCGAGAAGCGCCGGAACACCCAACAATGACATCACCCGTGGACAAGGAGAAAAAGAAGGTGGAGAATAGCGCAGTGTTCGAACCCGGAGGGGAAGATTGGCAAGGAGGAAGACTGACCGGTGAGGAGGAAGACCAGCTGAAAGGGGATCCGACAGAGGAGGAAATGCTGGAAGGCCAACCCGACCAACCGGAGGAAGGACTAACCAAGGAGAGCAAGGCCTGCCCAGGACAGAATGCCAGCGTATCCGGACATCCCGGAGGAAGCCAGGACGCCATGGTACCCCTTGCTGCGGTCCAGGAGGACCGTGGCCACAGGCAAGTGCCGCTTATCCGATATTTTATGAAACTGACAGGGTGGAGGGTGAAGGGGAATATGGCATGACTGGGGCACGGTCAATGTTTAACTCCTCACCCCTTATTCCCTCACGAACTGGTGATGGTACAGCACAGGTGAAGGGTAGAGTACCACTGACCCATAAAGCAGGAGACTGACACAAGCTTTTGTTCTTGTTTCTTTTTTTTGGATTTCTCCCGCCACCCCATTCTGGATGACCTGAGGGTCTTGTGAGGACAGACGGGTCCTGAGAGGCCACCTACTTGAAAAGGACCTGACATGGAGGCCCATCCAGCAGGTGCTGGACCCCCAGAGACTTTTTGTGTGTTCCCCCTGTACATCCAGCAGGAGCTGGACCCCCAGAGATTTTTTGTGTGTTTTCCCTGTACACCCAGCAGGAGCTGGGCCCCAGAGACATTTGTGTTTTCCCTTTCTGTCCTCCAGCGGGAACTGTATCTAGGCGATTTATGTGGCTTACCTTTTTATTTTTTAGACTTGGTGTCTGTTGACTACCTCTACTATAACCCGCCCAATAAAAATAACACTAGCACCCCATCCGCAGCAACAGGCTTGCTGGTGTCTTTGCTTTTATAGGGCCTGTAAGCCCCTATCCCCGCCCCCTTTTTATAGGCAAGGAACATACAACAGTGGTGTCAGAAGTGGGATTTTCATCTGAGGCATGAAGATGACACAACCCGTGACCATGCAAACCATGACAGCCCAACTGGCTAAAGGGCAGAGACATCTCCAGTTGGTTCTGGAGCAACAGAACCAAAACGCTCAGAAAGAAAGAGAAGCCTTTCAGACAGACATAAAAGAACAAGCCGTTCTTATGACAAATAACCAAAAGGTACAAGACACGGCCATTCTGCGCCTCACGGATGCCATTTCAAGCACCAGGGTCCATCCCAATGTTTCCGGAAGTGTTCTTCATAAATTTCAGGAGGGCGACGACCCAGACTATTTTTTACAAATTTTGAGAGGGTAGCCACCACAGCCACTTGGCCTCCCAAGAGCTAGGGTCAGTATATCACCCCATTGTTGTCTGGAGAGCTACAGGCAGCCAACCCAGCCAGAGTTACCCCCTACCAGGAAATAAAGCGAGCCATCTTAGAAAGACTGGGTTGTGACCAGGAGTATTACAGGGCTCGCTTTCGCAAGGAGAAATGGGGGACTGGAGACAATCCCAGGGCTCTCTTTTATAGGATCAGGGATTTGGGGAACCGTTGGCTCCAGCCACACTCCTCCACAGTTGAGGAGGTTACAGAAAAGATCTACTTGGAGCAGTGTTTGGAAGCCCTACCACTCAACACCAGAGCCTGGGTCAAGCAACACCCTGGTCTAACCCCACAGTCCGCTATAGAGTTAGCCTGTGCTTATCACAGTACTCCTGACTTCAAAGCACAGACAGGAAGGGCTCCTATCCTTTTCCCCAAGCCTACTCCCAGGACACCAGCAGAGGGTGGCGATAAACAAGCCACCCACATCAGTAGGCCTATGTCTAAACCCCTTCCAAAACCACCCCAAGCACACTTAGGACCCCAATGTTTTCGGTGTGCGGAGTGGGGTCACATAGCCCAAAACTGTCCCCTACAAACTGATAGCACAGAGCCCATGGAAGTAGGCTTATCTAGGGGAAGGGTGCTGGTTACCGGAGAGACTCGAGAACGGTACAGGAAAAGCATTCGACTGAATGGCCGCCCATTCGATGCACTGCGAGACATGGGGTGCCACCACACTGGTGTCTCAAAGGACTTGATTCCCCTAGCCAAACTATGTGAAGGAGAAACAGTACTGGCTTCCTGCATCCATGGGAAAGTTCAGTCTTATCCCCTAGCAGAAGTGTTGCTGGAGATAGAGGGCTGTCCCCAAATCAGAAAGGTGGGGGTGGTCCCTGTGCTCCCAGAAGGAGTCATCTTAGGCACAGACCTACCTCACTTTCATGAGTAGCTGACAAACATGACAAATACTCCCTTTGTCTCCGATTGCTACAAGAGGCTCCATTCTATGAAGAACAGACACAGAGACCTAGGGAGAGGGAAAAGAAAACCCGAAATGAGAAAAGGAAAGAAAGGGAGAAGTACACATATGCCTGTCAACCTATTTCCTCATGTTTGCTCTCTTCCCCAGAAAAAGGAAACACTCCTTCACGGACCTTTAGTGCAGCCCAGAAAGATGACAGCACCCTGGTGAATGCCTGGAATCAAGTGCAGGAAGCAGACCCAGACAAGGTAGGCCCATATTTCTTCATAAAAAAGGGGCTGCTGTACAGAGATAGTGGAGGTACTGGGCACAAGACAGAACAGCTGTTGGCTCCTATTGCTTTCAGAGAACAAGCCCTACAATTAGCTCACAGCCAGGTGGGGGGTCATTATGGACAGGAACTTACATTAAGGTATCTGTTGGAGCGGTTCTATTGGCCAGGGGTCTATAAAGAGACCGCCAGGTTCTGCGCTGCCTGTCCCAAGTGACAGCTGGTTAATCCCTCTAAGAACAGAAAAATTCCCTTACAGCCCTTACCACTTATTGATGTTTTCTTCCAGCGGGTGGGTATGGATCTGGTAGTGCCCCTGATATCCTCAGCCAGGGGACATCAGTATATACTGGTTCTAGTGGATTATGCCACACGATAGCCCGAGGCCATTCCCCTCACAATCATGACCACAATTTCGGTGGCCCAGGCCATGATTTCCTTCTTCTCCCGGGTTGGATTTCCCCAAGAGATACTGATGGATCAGGGGACTCCGTTCATGGCCAAATTAATGAAAGAGATATGCAAACTCCTAGGAGTGCATCACTTCCGAACAGCTGTATACCGCCCTCAGACCGACGGTCTGGTGGAAAAATACAACCGGACTATCAAAACCATACTCAGAAAGCTTATCGGAGATACTGGGAAGGATTGGGACCATAAACTGCCCCTGGTACTCTTTGCCATTAGAACACATGAACAAAAGTCGACGGGGTTTAGCCCCTTCGAACTCTTGTTTGGGAGAAAACCCTGTACTCTGTTAGAGATGGCCGCAGAGAAGTGGACGGAAGAGGAAGATGAGGAAAAACCTCTCCTAGGGTATATGCAGACACTGAAGGAGACGTTAGCTACCCTGTGGGACACCGTCCACCAGAATATGGATAGACCCCAAGCCAAACAGAAAGAGTATTATGATCTAAACAGCAAAATGAGAGAACTAGCCGTAGGGGACAAAGTGTTAATTCTTTTGCCTTTCTCTGAGAAGAAACTGCTAGCCATCTGGCAGGGTCCATATGTCGTTACCCAGAAGGTGACTCAGGTCACCTGTAGGGTGGCCGTTCCACACATCGGGAAGGCCGGACAGACCTATCACATCAAACTCCTAAAGAAGTGGGAAGACTCTACTACTCCCCCAGGAGACTAGGCCATTCTAGGATACCAAGTGACACTTACCAAACCCTTAGATATACACATAGGACCAATGGACAAGGGGAAAGCAGAGCATCCACAAATGGGGCTCAAACTCACGCCTGATCAGCAACAGCAGGTAAAGCAACTTTTGGACAGGTTCCCAGGACTAAGCTCTAGTATTCCGGGACGTACCTCCCTGGTAACTCACAACATCATCACCGAGGAAGGTCAGTTAGTAAACCTTAAACCATACAGGATTCGGAAGCTGGACGAATAGACGTAGAACAGGAAATAGAGGCAATGCTTAAAGCAGATATTATTGAACCATCCAAAGTGCCTGGCGCTCTCCCATAGTTTTAGTACCCAAACCAGACGGGAGTCTCCATTTTTGTATTGACTTTCGTCAGTTAAATGCTCATTCAAAATTCGACAACTATCCCAGGACCCGTGTGGACGAATTATAGAGAGGCTAGGGGAGGCCAGGGTCATGTCCACTATTGATTTAACAAAAGGCTATTGGCAAATCCCCCTAACTAAGTCGGTCAGAGAGAAGACTGCCTTTTCTACACCATCCGGGCTTCACAGGGCCCCCGCTACGTTCCAAAGACTCATGGATGTCATACTGAAAGCACACCAGCAGTACGCTGTGGCATATTTAGATGACATAGTGGTCTACAGCCCTGACTGGGAGACCCACTTACATCACCTAAGAAGTGTTTTCAATACCCTGACTCAAGCTGGTCTCACACTGAACCCAAAGAAGACTACCATCGGCGCACATAATATAGAGTCTCTGGGATACACCATAAGTGAAGGGATGATTAAGCCACAACACAATAAATTAGAAGCCATTCAGAACATTCCCCAGCCCACTACTAGAAAAGAGGTGCGGGCCTTTCTGGGTTTAGTGGGCTATTACCGCAGATTCATCCCTCAGTTCTCTGAAGTATCTAGTCCCCTCACAGGCTTGCTCAGACAGACACACACCCATGCATCGATAGAATGGGGTGAAGCGCAAGTACGCAGTTTTTATTCCCTGAAAGATTTGTTATGTCATGCCCCTATCCTGACCTGTCCAGACTTTAAGAAATCTTTTGTGCTGCAGACGGACACCTCGGACAGAGGGCTAGGGGCAGTGTTGTCCCAACCGGACACCCAGGGCCTTCTACGCCGGGTACTATTCCTGAGTAGGAAATTGTTCCCAAGGGAAACCTGTTATGCCACCATGGAAAAAGAGTGTTTAGCCGTCAAGTGGGCCAAGGAATCCTTACAATATTACTTGCTTGGATGCCCCTTCTTCCTTTTAACTGATCACGCTCCCCTGACCTGGTTGGCCACACATAAGGACACCAGTTCCAAAGTACTTCAATCGTTCTTATCCTTGCAGCCATTTTCGTTTCAGTGCATATCCCGGGGAAATTACAGGGAAACGTTGACTACCTCTCCTGCTTTCCCGTAACTGAATGGCCCGATCCTCCATCCCAGGAAGAAAGGCAATGTAATTTGAGTACCCGATGGCCGAGAACTCCTAGATGGCCCCCAGTCCTCGAGTGAGGAAGTCGGTGGTCGAGAAGCGCCGGAACACCCAGCCATGACGTCATCCATGGACGAGGAGAAAAAGAAGGTGGAGAACAGCGCGATGTTGGAACCCGGAGGGGAAGATTGGCAAGGAGGAAGACGGACCGGTGAGGACGAAGACCAGCTGAAAGAGGATCCGGCAGAGGAGGAAATGCAGGAGAGCCAACCCAACTAACAGGAGGGAGGACCAACCAAGGAGAGCGAGACCTGCCCAGGACAGAATGCCAGCTTATCCGGACGTCCCAGAGGAAGCCAGGACGCCATGGTACCCCTTGCTGTGGTCCCGGAGGACCATGGCCACAGGCAAGTGACGCTTATCCGATATTTTATGAATGTGACAGGGTGGAGGGTGAAGGGGAATACGGCATGACTGGGGAACGGTCAATGTTTAACTCCTCACCCCCTTTTTCCTTCACGAACTGGTGATGGTATAACACAGGTGAAGGGTACAGTACCACTGACCCGTTAAGCAGGAAACTGACCAAAGCTTTTGTTCTTGTTTCTTTTTTGGGGATTTCTCCCCCACCCCTTTCTGGATGACCTGAGGGTCTTGTGAGAACGGACGGGTCCTTAGAGGCCACTTACTTGAAAAGGACCTGACATGGAGGCCCATCCAGCAGAAGCTGGACCCCCAGAGACTTTTTGTGTGTTTCCCCTGTACATCCAGCAGGAGATGGACCCCCTGAGACTTTTTGTGTGTTTCCCCTGTACACCCAGCAGGAGCTGGGCCCCAAAGAGATTTGTGTTTTCCCTTTCTGTCCTCCAGCAGGAACTGGATCCAGGAGATTTATGTGGCTTACCTTTTTATTTTTAGACTTGGGGTTTGTTGACTACCTCAACTATAACCTGCCCAATAAAAATAACACTAGCACCTCATCCGCAGCTACGGGCTTTCTGGTGTCTTTGCTTTTGTAGGGCCCGCAAGTCCCCACCTCCCCTTTTAATAGGCAAGGAACATACAACAGGCACATTCCCTATGGCAAAAAGAAGATGAGGCAGGCCCTCCTGCCCCTCTGTTGATGTTATAGATTGCCTAGCTCTACCTGCCACTAATTTACTTACTATTCCCCTCGTTAACAAACAGTAATTTGTACAAAGAAGGGGCATCCAACCCATGTTTCATCTCAAAAGGGTTTTTCAAGGTCAAGACAAGGCAGTATTGAACAAGCTGCAAACTACTATTTTTGTGTGATGCCACATCAGAGGCCCTGATTATGAGTGTCGGTGTTTAGCGCTATTCAGCGCACCTGATAAATAACAATATCATGGGTACGTTTTTTATCAGGTGTGATAAATAGCATCAATTATGTGTTAGTGGGGTATAGCATGCGGATTTTGGTGTTTAACGCACTAAAAATCAGCATGGTGTGGTAAATAGCCATTTCCCTTGTTCAATTTTGACAGTTTTGACCTGCCAAAATGTAACAAAGGTAGAGTTACTTAACACATCTTATAATTATCGGATACGTTCAATACCTTGAGACTCGTAAGTCCAACCCATGAGTAAACATAAGTTTATGCATGGGTCGAAATTAACTGACACACCCATAATCAGGCCCCAAAATTTAGTGAAGCTTGAGGAATTTAACGCATCTGATAATTATTGAACGCATTAAATACCTTTCAACTTGTATTTCCTTCCCGTGCCTAAACAGGGGTTTACACAAAGGTCGAAATTAACCTACCCACTCATAATCAGGCCTAGAATGTCTTATGGCAATGAACTGCCAATTTTATATTGGGGTGCCTCAGGTGTCAGTGGTAAATAGTCTCTCCCTCTCAGAAAAAAGGGAACATAAATTCTTTCTATTGCAAGTGACACAATGGGGTGAAAAATAGAAGAGAAAATCAGGGGCACTTGATAGCATCAAGGAAAGTTAAGTGGCAGGCAAATCAGAGATCTTCGTTTGGTGAGTACACTGTTCCCACATGGTGGGTGAGCGTTATGGTAGTGGAAAATGGTGCATTCGCCTTATTGGAAATTAACTTGGAATTTCTAGGGTGTAATTTTATAATTAAAGAGGCTTGAGCATGTTTCAGTGTTGCTCAGACAAATGTCCACAGTTTTTTCTAAATCTAAAAGAGAAATAATAATATGTGGAATATAAAACAAGGAGATATAACTAATTGCATTTATGCACCATAATTGACATAAAATAGCATGATGAGCTTTCCTTACGAAATTATATCACAAGAATGTATTAATTATTAGCTTGAGTTTTTTTATGACTGCAATAAGATACACCGAGCATTCTGTGCAATTATTTTATTATGTACTTATGATATTAATGTGTATAACAATTACAATGTTTGATCATTTGTTTAGTAAATTTGATTTGGTTGCACTTGTCATGAGAAAACCAGCCTATAAGCGGCATGTCCAGTTCATTTATGATACAACCTTTTACCATCATGAATAGTGAGTGAGTCGTTGTCAGACTTTGTTTATAAGTTGAGGTTTGTCATGTTTTTCTTCTTTTGGGTAGTTTTTTGCACTCAGTAAATGGAATGTTGTTTTGGACTACTGCAAGTGCACTGGGTGAGGGAAGCAATCTTATCCTTAAGGTCAACTTGCTTGCCAGATTCCTGGAAGGATCTTCCCCAGCAAGAAAGAGAACAACATATGTTCTTTTTGTAGCTAAATTCTCTACACACCAAGGTTACTTTAAGCAAAATGATGGTGGATGGAAGAATAATTTACACTGTCCTATATTGTGTCTTTCAGCTTCTGGATGGGTGTAACAAGGATTATTTCTCTTTTTCGTGCCACTAGAAATCTCTGTAGTAATAGAAAAAGATGACAGAGATCCTTACTTCTTTAAAGCCGTGTTTTTTTTTTGGACAGGTGAATAGCTGGTTATTGCTACAGATGCAGTAGAGGGACTCTGTCCAGTTCTGAGCTGATCAGATGCAAATACAATGTCTTGGTCCTCGGTAGAAGGGGCTGTACATTGGAGTAGCCCTTTACACACCTACAGCTTCTATAATTAGGTGAAGAGAGAAGTTGTTTCTCAAAATCCACCTCTTAAAGCCTGATTATGACTCGGGGGCAGTGGAGCAGTGGAATTCTTGTGTGAAATTTCTCTCCGCCTGGTCACAAATGGCCGGGTGTTCCAGCACCCTGACTAACTAGGTACCAATCGAAAGTTCCAACCAGTGAGGACTGCAAACCTTATCCTCAGGTACCTGCAGACCTTTTTTTCTGGCAAGGGGAGAGCATGCAATCACCCACTGCCAGAACTTCTCTTCGCTTTCCCTCCTCTACTCTCTTAATCCCTCCCCGCCACCCCTGCCAAACTTGGAAGCCCCTACTCATCTTTACCACCTGCTCCAAATTGCTGCACTGAGTACCCACCGCTATAGGAAACCCCAACTGCTGAGTAAAATGCAATGACAACAGCGTTGGCATTTGTAATAGCACATGTGCACTACACAGGCACAACTATGCACACAACACATATTAATACACAGATGCAGACAAAGAAACAGACTGACAGGCATCGGTTTACATGCATTCAAACACATTCACAGACACTCATAAAGAGAGAGCAGTAGAGGTAGAAACATTCCTGCCAGAGCCACAAGCTTACAGGCGCACTTGTGCACCATGTTTCCCAGGCACACAGAAAGATTATAGAAAGGACTCCATGTAAACAAGCACTGCACAAGAGACACATACCCACGGACAAACACAAGCCCACAGGAATATGTGTGCTACTAAATAGATGTATGGATTCACAAGCATTTTAGCAGATATAAAAATGGATGTGTGAGTGTGGGTGGATAAATGAAGAATATTTGGGGTGTTGAGAATATGGATATATAAATATATAAATAGGTGAGTGTGGGTGCTTACTTGATGGACTAATGAATACGATTAATACAATAGATGGATGGATGAATGAATGGGTGGATGGGTTAAATATGGTTGTTGTGGCTTGGTTCGTTCTCTCCAATCTATTGTGTTTCTGTGCTCAAGTCTCTCAGGCGTTTGGTTGAATGATGCCCCCAGTGGTTCCCAAAAGGGGTCTTCCAGCTACCCAAAAGTAGCCTCTGAAAGGATGTAGAAGGGGTTATTTTATGCGCCCAACATTTTGTCAGCAACCAATCTCATCATACACTGTTATCAGTGAGTAGAGATAATGTTTACATGCATCCCCAGGTACGCGATCAGCTACGGTACATTTTTATCTTTGAAATAAGTAGCACATATAGCCACAGTATTAAATGCTTCCTTTCTCCTGCACATTACTATTCATTGTATCTTTGTCAAAGTAATGAGCTCAAACCTGTAACATGCAACCATCGTATAGGGCCACATGCATCAAAGTCAGGATTTGCGAATCCTAAATAGCGAATTTTAAGAAATCGCTATTTAGGACTCGCAAATCCCTATGCATGTAGGAATCGCAAAAAAAATTGAGAATCCTACATATTCCTTAATTGCGACTCGCAAATTGCGAGTTGCAATTAAGGTACACCTACCCATTCATTCCTATGGGCCTAGAGGCCCATAGGAATGAATGGGATTTGCATGCGCAATTTGCGAGTACCAAATAGGTACTCGCAAATTGCGCATGCAATTTCAAGGGTGCCAAAATGACACCCTGTTGCACCCCTGAAATTGAGATGTTATCACATGTTGCGCACATACATGCCCCAAGGGCATGTGTGTGTGTGTAACATGAAACTTTGAAAAATGCACTTTAGTGCATTTTTCAAAGTTTTTGCAAATTACCATCAAGTTCAAATTGATGGTAATTTGCGATCCCTAATTGCGAATTCGCAATTTGGAATTGCATTATGCATTGCATTTAGGGAATCGCAATTTGCAATTCCCTAAATGCATTCGCAATTTAAGTAATTGCAAACTTTGCGATTACTTAAATTGGGAATTTGCATTTGGGTTGATGCATCCCAAATGCAAAAATACCGGTCGCAAAGGGGCAGATTCTGCGACTCTGCCCGTTTGCGATCAGTATTTTCGTTGATGCATGTGCCC
This sequence comes from Calotriton arnoldi, assembly GCA_963921515.1. Lineage (NCBI taxonomy): Eukaryota > Metazoa > Chordata > Amphibia > Caudata > Salamandridae > Calotriton > Calotriton arnoldi. Next base: position 839,746 of record CAWUFW010006990.1, read on the forward strand.
CATAGATCTTTAAATAAACGCTATTAATCAACACCATTTTAACTTATTAGCTTTGTGAAAGACATTTTCTAGAATAAGCTTGTAAATTACCCCTATGTCTCTTTTTCTCTCTCTCTCTCTCTCGCTCCCATTTTCATTGTTTATCCTAATGAGTCCATATTATGCCCCTGGGTTGAGACACCAGGTATCTTTTTTCTAGCAAATAATTAGACTCATTCTACAGTGTAGACAGGATTACAGGCTCTCGACCAAAGGATCATGTGGTCTCACTCTACGGCAGTAGAAAGGAGGTCACCTTCAAGCTTGACACATGAGTTAACAAACATTCATATTTTGCTGCTCTGTGGGTAACTTACTCTTTGAAAGGATGGCCTGTAGGTACCATTGCATAACAGTTTGTATGTTCATTATACCCTTGGCATCTTTGCTGTAGTACTGCAATCTATTATCTGCATGCACATTTAAATACTACTATTCCAGGTACGATTACACATGTGACTCACAATAAAACATTCTGCGCAATCATTAAGCCATTCGACGCAGTCATTGTACCCAGTTCGTGAAAGAGACCCTCTTGTTGGATATGTGGTGCTGACTCACAGTCTGTCTCATACAGAACAGTGTTGTGTACTCATACGGGCATATAGTAGCTTTTTCTTTGCAGAGCTTCATAATGCACTGCTGCCAATTCTAGGTGCTGTAAACAACAGATCTTACTGTTACCCACATTAATGGTACTCAATTTCACTATCTTATAAATTTGTGGAATGCTTAATTGACCTCATCTGGAATTAAATTTGTGACCAGCAGAGATACAAGTTATCAGTGGTAGCCCATCATTGTGGGTGCTGGGGTTCTGCTCTACCCTATTCCAAAGCATGATGAGGTCAACCAGGCAGGACACGTTGAGAGAGACCTCTGTACATGAGTATCAGTGGATTTTTGTTTTAGTGAAGCAAACTCTCACTTCTGGAGATCGTTTCACAAAAAAAAGGATGTTGAGTGAGGCCAAAAATACATGACAATCTTCTGCCATTCATCTGTGCCTTGAGCATATTCAACCCATCAGCGGACACACTGAAGGCACAGAGATCTCAGTCTCATCTCTAATTATGGTGGGTGGACCGCTGCCAAAGAAGAGGCCAGGTCATCCAAAGCACTTGTTGGCTTACGGGCCATACACTAAATGAGGCCCTTATCTCCTAAGATATGAATTCATCTACTTATGTTTGCCATACCCATTAAGCCCTCTCACATTCCAGAAGAGGATTCTTATATCGCCCCCACTGGATCACAACATCTGTTAGCCATTCAGTAGGAATCCCATGCTCTCCTCCCTAGGACCTATCATTCTTATTTGCATACGATCATGTTGTAGCTGCCCAATAAAATATGATCACAGCCAAACTTCCACACACTTCTGGTATTAACTTGTATACCAATCTGATCTTGTAGACTACAATCTACTAGGATGCTGATGGACTACAGCGGACTAATTTCAGCAAACTACCCTGAAATAAACCCCAATTATTTGTGCTGGGAAAGCCTGACTCTGAACTACCTATAGTCTCAATATAAATTGTAGAGTACCTTGCTTGACCAGAACTTCTTCCCCTAATCCCAAGTGTCCTCTAAATGGTCTCTAAGTGGACCCTGATAGAGATTCCAACCCAGGACTGGAGGAGTTCATGAGGATGTTTTAATGTCACACCGACTCAAGCAATCCTGTGGTGGTAAATAGTAAAAGGAATGCTAAGCAACAGGCAAGCATAAATTGTTTCTACAAATTTGTACACCCCAGGTTTATGTGTATGCTACACAGCACAACGTAGCCTGATAAGTCACCCCAGCTCTATATTGCTTCTTTTTGTATCAGTGGAGCCTCAATTTCCCCTTCTTGAGATGTGCACATGGTGATAACTTTCGTGGCATCTTCCTACATTGAGATCTGCACCGAGCACCCAGACAACATTGAACATTTGACCAAATGTGGTCCTGAATGACCTTTGTTGAACCAAGGTCTTGCCTGTTCCAGGGTCAAAACGAGGTTGCATTGGTCTCCCATTAGTATTTTTAGTTTTGCCTGGAACCACATCACCTACAAGTTAGTACACGTTCAGGCATCTCATTTTGAAAGCATCAAAACTTTACCTTAGATTCTGTTCAATTGGAATTGTTGCCTGGAAAAAACTTGGTGCTCGTAGAATGAAGAAACCCATGTGCTCTGCCATCTGAAGTAGGGCATTTCAGCACTGTTGTTGAGGAGGCAAAGTATCACGGCTCACAGTGAGCCCCAGATGGATGGTGGGGGTGGAGTACACCGGGCCATGTGCCATATCTCCATCGAGAAAAGTAAAGAGAGTCCTCTTGGTTTTAAATCTGACTTGATTCATCTTTAAGGAATTTTTCCATATTTGTACCCTTTGATCATCTGACAGGCCCATCATGTGAACATAGGAACCCCCTCCGCTGCATACTTTCCTTTGTTTTGCGTGTCTAAGTTCTGCTTGAAGTTCATTCAACGCAGCACGGACTTGAATCAATCATTTCAAGGTCTCCACCAGCACCACTTTGTTTCAGAAAAACAAAAAATATAATGACCTCCACACCCTGGCAGTGTTTCCCCAAGGTGTGGAGGGTCAATTTTTTTTTGTTCCTCACCACCATGTCTTTCATAGTGGTGACAGACAGAATAAAATATACATTACACCATCCACCCTAAATAGGGCAGGCAGAGTAGTATCCTTCGTCTGACTGCCCCTACTCCGTTGGGCTATCGGAGGAAGTGTTCTAGTGACAGAGCCAAGGGTGGGCAATGCAAAAAAGGAAACGCCCCCTTGTGATCAGGCTTGTACTACATATGCACAGCATGATCTGTATTACATAAGGGGCTGTAAGCCTCTAAAACCCATTCTGTAATACCAGAATGTCCCAGAAGAGAAAAAAGCTTGCAAACATGACCGTTGTGCTCCCGGGGCACTTTTGATGATATGGCTCTAGTTGTCTGGAGTGGAGGGTAGAAACTAATGCCCTGAACAGGAGGCCAGCAAACTAGCCTTTGGAGTCGCTCTGGTAGTCCTGGATTCAAGTAATGAAGTAGGACTCAAGCAGCAGGGCAGTCCTCTGATGGCAAGCTCCAGGCAGCAAAGCAGTCTTGTGGTGTACACAGCAGGCCACAGCATCTGGCAGTTCTCTGACAATCCTTCCGCAGGTCCAAAAATTAAACTGAAGAGTTGGTCTGAGGGTCTCCCTTTTATACCTGGGGCTTTCTTTAAAGTAGGAGAAGTTTCTAGAAAAGTCCCTTTAAGTACTATAAGCTTCCTGACTCCACTGCCCTCGCTCCAACATGGCTGCAGAGAAAATGCAGTGTGTGATGGTAGAGCATAGCCTGTTCAGTTGCAAGTGGGGCTGTGCCCACCTCCACCTCTTCATCCTGCCAGTTGATTGCCCATCTAGGAACACCTAATCCTCTATTTTGTGTGTTGTCTGGGAGGAAGAAACAAAGACCAGCTTTCAAATACACTCAGGCATGTGACCTAGGACAGACTACAGGCACAGGCTACAGGCACCAAATAATTTAGAGGAGGGAAATGCCAACTTTCTAAAAGTGTCATTTTCAAAATTTAACTCAAAATCTGACTTAACCATTAAAGAGGATTTTTCATTGCAAGTTCTAAGACACCAAGGGGCCCATTACGATGTCGGGCGGAAGCACTACCGCCGTGCTGTCGGAGGCAAAAACCACCAGTTACCGTCCGCCCGCCGCGGCCCACACGCCCGCCCGATTAGGATGTGTAAAACCAGCCAAACACCGCCCGTAAGCCCGCGACGCCGCCCGCCATCAAAGTGCGCCCGTTCACGTAGCGGCGCCAGCCAATGGAGACACACCGTCCGACGAAATCACGTACCGCCCGGCGTACAAATTACGATGCCGCAAACAAACAGCTCCCCCGGCTAAGAGACACCGTACGAGATACCAAGGCGGAAACTCGACCGCACGAGTACGGACACCAAAAAGGCGGCCCACCCCGACATGAATCCTGCACTCCAGGCCATCCCCATGCTGTACCTGATGCAGCACCTAGGAGTCAACGCGCCGCGGCGACGCAGGTAGGCAGACACACAACAAGGGCACGCAAACACCGCACACAGTGCAAGGGCGGAAAAACTGAACATGGCCCCCCCAGACACCCCTGTGTGGACAGGACACATCCACCACTGCACCCACAAATGTCACACCGTGCAAAATGAAACAACTCGCAACTACCGGGCACACACTACCCGGGACCAGGAACTGATGTCCCCGTCACGGCAACGCAGCGCAGCGGCGATGACGCAGCTACACATGTGCACAACGCAGAGGCCAACTACAGCGCCATGCATGGGCCGCACACAAATAACACAGGCACACAACTACACACACCACACACCAGCCCCACCCTGAACGCACATGTCACGTGGCATTCCTGCATCAGTCATGTCCCCAACCGGCAACTCACAGGTGCCAACATGACGCCACACAAGTGTACCCAACAGGGCAGTGACGTCACGCCAAAATAGGACACACCCTTGTGTGCATAACATGGCGAAGCACACAGCGGCTGTGACATCACACCGCAGAATATGTACCTCGTCCGCAAAAGGCACGCCAGTACCATACAAAAATACTAATACCATCCTGCACCCAATACCAATACATGCAATACGTAACATGAAAAAACCCGGGTGCCTGACAACAGGTGTTACCAATTACAACACACACACACAAGGCCCAACGTATAGCGGAAACGCAGCGTGCCGCCCACATACGGGAAAGCAGATAGCACTGAATGGCCTTCCATTCCCACTCTGAAACCACATTTCGACTAAACAAGCCGGAGAATACAGCCATTGTCCCAACAACAAGCCAAACAGAGGCATGCCGAGGAAACTGTCCAATGTGCAGATAGCGCACAACATGAAAGAACTTCTGACCACAAAAAAGAAATAAGACCACTCCTCCATGTGGTTCACATGCAAGTAATCTGGAAGGAGTCAGACACCACTGACCTTGACCATTCATAGAAGCATGTGGGATGAGGACCTGTGTCCTCCGCACAAGCTACTATAACCCAAACCCTGCCTCCGTACGACTATTCCAGATTTCCCAGCATCGTCGGAGGGTGCACTCTGCTGACTGCACAGCCGGCTGGAGCACGCCATCACATCACCCTGTAGCAAAATGGCAGTCGCACCACACCTACCCAACTACGCCGGACAGATGCAGCTCTACATGGACAGCCTGCTACAGATAGTGGGCTGTGAAAACCTGGCCATGCTGAACGTAAGTTACCGAGTAACTTACCGCATCGCAATGTTCAGCTGCGTCATCCCCGTCTTCTACTGTCGGAGGTGTCCCTTCCACTGTCCTGTGGATTTATGTCTCTCCAACCCGGCATGTCCAAAGGCGGACCTGGTACAACTGTTCGCCCCCTGGACGCACACGACAGGATCTGTTCAGTCTATGGGGGCATGGCGTATGTGGCTGCAATCGGACACACACTGCAATGGGACATGTGTGCCTCCACACAACGGATTCTGGATCACAGTTTCATCGAATGTCATCCAACATGTCCCATCAGGCTCCTACAAGGGACAACTTACGATGAACACATTGACAGCCACCATCCGCTTCATTGGATGGCATCCATGTATAACACCAATGCCATGGAAGCCCTGCTGGAAGGTATCGCATACCTGACAACTTGTCAATTCGTCGGGCCCCGACGCAATACCCCCAATTGAACAATGAGGTTCAACACCGTACCTATGCTTGGCTTTCGCACGGACTGGGCAGTTACCTGTACAACAACTATACCATACAACCTGCAACAAACACCACACTATCAACTCCACTGCCATGACATCGGACATTTTCGGGACATTCTCTCTGTTCCTCACCACATCCAATATCTCTGCATGAACAGGGGGAGGCAGAGGTATGTGACTTGTGTACAGTAACCACATGTACAATACTGCACGAACAACTATGCTATAATATGTATCCTGCGCACATGAACATATGCACCGGTCAGTGCACACTAATCTGTCAGCTGTATCACGTGAGAACTGTCACCTCACCTTTGTCTGTACTTCCGTGCCAGGACTTTTGCATGGACAACAAATGCATCCCCCAACAACATGACCCCAGTGAATGTGACATGTTCAGTAGCCACCACATTGCAACAACTAGTGACACGCTGCTGCATGCACGTAGGCTCATGCTCTGATGTCACCCCTCACGCACGTGTGTCGTAGTAACTACTGTAGTAAACCTGTACCATGGAACTGAGATGTACTGTACCTATGATGTCAAGCTGTCTCGTAGGCAAAATGATTACTGTCTGTGTCAAACTCGAGAGCTCCTCAGTAACTAACAAATGTACATTAGCATAGCAAGGGCAAGGCAGTTGTAACTCTGAAGCCCTCATTCCACAGTCAACAACTAATCACATCTACCCCTAACCCCTTTTGTATGTGTAATCATGCTAAGTAGATCCTCCACATGCATTTCGCTGCCAGTAGTGTCCACTATACTGCATCACAGAGGACGTAAGTCCAAATACATGGCTTGAAGCAAAAATGTGACTCCGCTGAATCATTTCACAAACACAAGTACGAATGAGAGAGGATGAGAGTGTGTGAAGTACACGACAGTCGTGAGATGACCATGTAGTCCACTGTCACTGGATGTCAACGCAAATGAGTAGCCGCAACAGTGGCCACAGTGCAATACCACAGCTCCTGGAGCAGGACATGTCAGACTCTGAAGGTGCCCGATAGATCATCACATCAACACTGACGGCCTGGTCAATACAAAGCACAGTCCTACACATGTCTACAATTTCCCACACAGTCTGACCACACACTCAGCAACAAAAAGTAGGAGCCACGCAAAAGCATGCCACAGCAATGCCTGTCAAAACACACACACGACATCAGTTTGGGTGGGCAGCACTGCACAATGAGTAAGAACTGCAGAAAATCTGACATGCACAATTGAACTAGGCACAATCTTGACAGTGACACACCCTGCACACACACAACGTCTGAACCATAACAAGTAGGAGTCATCCTGAACTGCAAGGACACACCCACACACTGCATTCCGTGCAACATACAACACACACATCTCATCATATACACAGACCTCAACACGGTTACAAACATCCACCATGGGCCTGGGAAACATATGTGTGTAGTCGACATGGCCACAACACACACACACACCAACGCCACCCCAAACTCACACCACCCACACCACCCACCACCACCTCCCAAATGCACACATTGAGAGTAGGCCATGTGCCCAGGCACAATGCACATCACAAGACCAACATACACCTACACCGCTGGCCACACAGCAAGTAAGCTCACACATGCCCGCATACTCAGCGCATGCTGCCAGTCCACCTGTGGCTAGACTCACACCCTGTGCATTGCATGCACGCAAACATGACACGGATACATTTACCCAGAAATAACACCAAATACATGCAGTCAATCCGTTGCACAGAAAAGCAGATTCATCACACACACAAGTAGCAGAGTCTGAAAGAAGTGAAGTCCCTGCCACGTGTACAACACATTGGAATGTGAGACCAGACATTGCAATTGCTGAGGTCACATACACGGCATGTGCCCCACTTAACCAAGCACACACTGCAACAACTGCAATCATCAACTACACAGATACAACCGACTACAGGAACAACAGCATCCAGTCACAGATTACATCGACAGGCGGCATAACTCATCTACCCCAGGGACAGTGCCCAGTTCGATGTGCCGAGTAGTGACACGTAGTGCCGCGGATGCAATGTGTGTTAGTGTGCCCTGCCATGGCCAGCCAACACTGCCATGGCAGTCACAATATCCATCACAGCCACCACTGTGTCAGAAGGAGATGTGTGAGTGTGCCTACCAATCTAACAGGATGCCAGTACGACTCGGTGCTGTGTGTGTGCTACGGGACAGTTGCAGGTCCGGCCCTGAGAGAGTAGCACAACTGTGGAAGACACACATGTGTCATGTGAAGCGGGAGTTACGCTTGGCCCAGGTGTGTGGGTGTGACGGGTAGGTGCGCACATGCAATGTTGAAACACACTGTGTTGGGAGGATTCGGGAGCACTAGATTCCCGCTGTCTTGGGCTTTTGTAAAAACCACCTGTCTGGGGATGAATGTGAACACTTGTGTGCACAACAGGCGGCCACACGAAAGATGCTGCATCAGGTGTAGATGTCAGCCCACCCTCTGGGGACATGCTGGATACTGCTGTGCGTCCGCCAGGCCCTTGCCAAGGCACGCACATCCCCTGTCGACCAGGTGTACCCCCAACATTGTCCACCTGCACGGGCTATCCAGGGCACGGGATGGCAGTGGAGCATGGTGGGTGAGAGGTCATGGCGCGCTCCTCCTGGTCACATCACGCAGGCAACACATCCTCATTGTGCAGCATGGCACAAGTCAAATATAAGTAGTGGGGGACGCACACATCGCGCCCGGGAGTGACGTCACGGAAGGTGGCTCGCACCATCGCACTCATTGCCTATTTCCCCACACACGTTACATGCCATTGCAACAGAGAAGCCAGCGCGTGCACAAGCAGCTCCAAGCTCGCCCCAGAGAGGTCAAAGAGTGAATGTGTGGGTCCATTAGCTCCAGTTGGACGCGGCCTGGGCCGCTAGGGCAGCTACAGCCTCTGTGTGTTGCAGGTGGTGTATCCGGACTGCGGAGCCTGTCATGCATTGTCAATGTTGTCCAGGTCTCGAGTCGGGGTACCACGCAGGTGGACGGCGTCCCGCCACTGATTATACCGCGAGACAGACAACTCGTTCAAATGGACCCACACATACACTCTTTGGCCTCTCTGGTGCGAGCTCGGAGCTGCCTGTGCACGCGCTGGCTTCTCAGATGCAAACGCAAATTGGGGTGAGGGAGGGGAGGCCATTAAGTCTGACGGTGCAAGCCACCTTCCAACATGTCACATCCGGTCGGGACGTCAGCGTCCCCCCACTACTCCGATTTAGGACTCGTGCACTGCTGCCGTCAGATGTGCCACTCCCCAGGGGGTGGGGAAAGGGTCAGGAATGTCAGTCTGAGATTGGCGCAGTTGAAGGCACACCTTCACTGGGGGTGACAACCAGTGGACGGTCTGGTGGAGTCCACCCACGCGTACATGTGGGCCCTCCATCATCCATGTCTCCTGCGGCTAAGTGATGTCATGGGCAATGACGTAAGTGAGGAGAGCTGTCTGCCCCACGCACAGATGGCGCATCAGCTCAACAGACCCAGCACTGAGGGCAGCAGGGGTCACATGTGCAGGGGCAGCTGTGCCTGGTGTGAAGGACACCCTATCCTTCATCCCTGTGCCGACACGTGTTGCACCAGTGGAAGTGGATGGGAGGGCGGTCATTGGCCTCCGCGTGGCTGAAGAAGACCCAGAGTCCACGTCCCTTGTGTCATACAACATGGATGTATCACCTCAGTCCTCAGATGACGCCGAAATTGCCCACTGGGCCTGTGATTCATCCAGCACACGTCTAGCCCCTCCGAGGCGCAGGTCACAACTGTCTCACTCAGCAGCTGTGCAGCTGCTACATCCGAAGCCACCCCACTGTTGAGCGTCCCCTGTCCCTCAGCACCCAGGGGAGATGCCACATGAGAGAGAGCGAGGTGGTCCCACTCATCTGGCATCAATGACACAGACATGTGCAAGGGAAGCAGCACAGAACATACCCAAATCCACATGTTGCACGATACCTGTGCAATAGTATACAGCCACCACAATCAACACCCAATGGCTGGCGTACAGGAAAGGAATCCGCTAATTAGTGCCACGAATGTAGTGCACATCGCACTACACACGGCCTGTGTCACCCTGCGACCATAGCCCCAACTCGCGTTGTGCACAACCACTATCCTGATGGTGGCAAGGATGACCACTATGTAATTAGGCCAAACACATACCTGCATGGAGCCAAATGGGAAACTACTCACACAGACTGCAACCTGACAGCCCACAATGGCCATGAGCCCATGCCATCCACCTGTCGTTCACACGAGCACAACTGTTGTTGCACGGTGTGCCGGATGTGCAAGTACCAGAGACATGAGGTGAGGCATCGCACACATATGTCCGACCGAAATCAGAGTAGGCACAGTGCCCCTAACATACATGTGAATAGCCACTCCAGCCTACTACAGGTTGTACCTGAGGGCTACGACTCCGAGTGCATTGGGAATGCAGAGTGCCCTAATTGCATCTTAAGCCCCAGGACTAGCATATGCATGTCAGTTGCACACAGCACAGACTACAGTTACTACACACTGCATCACAAAACAAACATCACATTACCCAGATCATGGGTAGGCTGTGGACACATGCTGCCTCTCACAGCAAAAGACACCATCACACAAGACTGTAAACTTGCTTGCTGCTGATGCCCCAACAAACGTGCATCCGGCACAGGCCGTGTGACTGTCAAGATGCAGACCATTACTGGTGTAATGCAGCGCCGTGCTAACCAGACAATACGAGGGGGCATCCCCCGATCCGTCAACGCCACGTAGTGGCCCATCCGGCAGATGACGTCACACCCTTTGGGCAATTGGCTGCACTGGCGGTCACACACACACAAAGGCATCAATTTGGTAGCAATGGCTCCTCACAAGTCCTTGGGCTGGAGGAATTCCAACTGCAGGGATGGTGCACAGGAGGCTTGGAATGTCACTAATGCACTTCTCAACATCACCCACATCCACCAATCACAGTGGCATGCTGCTGACCCATCCCAAATACTCCGAGACGTGCAACAGAGCCAGGAAGTAATCGGACATGGCCTAACAGCATGTGTACACCACAACGTGAATGCATGCTGCTGGGAGTGTGTACACAGTACCTGACCAACCCATTCACATGCAGGTTGACAGCACATCGAGCAATGTGTAGCCTGTCCACATCTACTGTCCATTGTCAGGTGGACCTACACAAAGATCACAAGGCAACACATCTGTGTGGGTGTACCCACTGTGTCCAACACTGCGCAACCATCAACATACTCGCCCTGTGCATGGCCCACCCCGCAATGGAGGTCACATTCTGTGCCACTATCTCTCACACACATCCCTATCACGAGGCATGGTGTGTCCAATCGACAGTGCTGAGTTAGCGCTTTTCCGGAGGGTCCTGAACAGGAGACACATGTAACCCACTGGGCAGTCTGTGTTGTCACCTACTGGCATTGTGCAGTCAATGTGCAGCCCAGGCCTGCTGGGACTGAGAAGGGCAGCATGGCCCCAGCCTGCCATTCTCACGAGCAACAAGTGCTCTGAGACCTGCATTGCCAATTGGCTGTGTCACTGGATGTCTGACATGAAGTTGCCATGTACCACCACTCGGGAGGGACAGACATGGCAAAGCGCCCGAGAGCTCACATACCCCTGCCACCTGCAGTAAGCATGGTGAGCAGTGCATGTTGGAACCCCACAGGCTCTGACTCATGGTGCTGCGGATCAACGACATGTGTGTCCCCCACATGCACTCCCACACACACTGTGGTTGTCTCACACACACAACTTTTGCAAGGGATAGCCATGTGCAGTGTGCGTGGAGCTCGGAATCCAGGATCTCCAGCTCCTCGCTGGTGAGTGGACATGGACATATCTTCAGCGTCATCGATGTTAAGGTGGACAGGTGGCAGCAGCAGCAGGTATTGTTCAGGGATGCCAGGCTGCAGTCCCTGGTAGCTGTGGTAATGCCGGTCTCACTCCCACACTCATATAGCCCCCTGGGGCAGTTTCAGTGGGTCCAAGCCGCTGCAATTGGTGTACCGTGTCTGCCTGCTTAAATTGCAGACGATGGCCTTCTTCCAGCTGGCCCGTGACGCTTTCCTCCATTGCGGGACACGCAGGGTGCAACCGCGAGGGCCATTGGAGTTGGCCGTAAGGGCCTGGCCCATGGCGGGTACAGTCCGCTGATGCCATGTGCACTACACAGTATGATGTGCGCAATGCATCTGCAGGTGTGGCCATGACTTGTGTGTGGGAGCAGGTCCACACTGGACAGGGCCACAACATGCTGTGCGCATGGGCAGGGACGGCCAGTGCTCAGCCTCCACATGTCTGTTGGCACATCATCATGTACACATTGGCATGGGAGCATGGGACATGCATATGCACACACATGCCATCTTTCACTATGCACATCTCCCACTTGGCACGTGCTACGTTACGTGTCACTTGTGATGTGTATTTGCAATCACACAGCTGTGTTGTCATGGAGCTGTCAATGTGTACACCTGTCAATGTGTTTTGGAGGTGTGATCCGTACAGTGCTGTACATAGGGTGAAGTAGGGACATCAATGACTGTCTCATATCCCCTCGTGCAACAGGACCCACTTGTTTTTGCCGCTCAGCCTGTGTCCATTGCGTTGTTGGTGTGTGCCATACTCACCCAGCCTCGGAAGCTGTGTCAGGCACAGCAGCTAGTTATATTGCCGTGGTGTTGCCGCTTCCCAAATATGCAGTCTGATATCATCGTCATGCCTTACAAGTTATTAAGGCCTAAATCCCCATGTGCATGCTCATAGCAATGGTTTGTGTCACTGCTCATTGCTATTGGTAAGGGGACCTGTGTAAGTGTATTGTGGCTGTGCTGTCCCTACTTGTCAGCTGTTCTGTGATTCAATTGCTTGGTCAGTCATTTTTGTTTTGTGTTTGTGGAAATGCCATGTGGCGTGTTGCTTTGACATGTGTCCACTTCCATCTTTCCTAGGAGGAGACCAAACATACATCGCCCCTACCAATTGCTGTCAGACATGGAGGACGTGGAGGTAATCCGGAAATTCCGACTGGACCGACCCACCCTGCATCGCCTATGTGCCTTGTTGGAACCCCACCTCCGTCCTCGCAGGGTGTATCCGACTGCATTTACCCCCACGGCTAAGGTGATGGCTGCACTACATTTCTTCGCCACTGGGTCATTCCAACACACAGTGGGCAGTGGAAGTGGGATGTCCCAGCCCATGTTCAGCATGGTGCTACGTGATGTACTGTCAGCTATGATGCTGTACAGGAACCGGTACATACGATTCCCCAGGGCTCGTGAATTGGCGGCAGTGAAGGGTGATTTCTATGCCCTTGGACGGATCCCCCACGTTGTTGGTGCAATAGATTGCACCCATATTGGCCTTGTAGCACCACAGGCCATGGAGCACATATATAGGAATCGGAAGCACTTCCACTCCCTGAATGTGCAAGTGGTGTGCCTTGCGGACATGGTCATTACACACGTGTGTGCGAAGTTTCCAGGATCGGCCCATGACTCGCACATCATGCGCAACAGCATCCTACCACGTCTGATGACCAATCTGCAACCGGACCGTGCTTGGATTGTTGGTGAGTATGTGTACTCGTGTAGCGTGCCTGGTGTGCGATGCTGTCTTGGGGACAGTTGGAATTGCAACTAATCTCGGTATTCCTCACACCCAGGGGACTCTGCTTATCCGAATGGGCCTTGGCTGCTCAGCCCATTACGTAATCCTCGGACACCAGCTGATGTCCGCTACAATGAGGCACATGGCAGGGCCAGACGTGTGGTGGAGCGGACTTTTGGCCTCCTGAAGTCCAGATTCAGATGCCTGGACCGCACCGGGGGTGCACTGGCGTACTCCCCACAGAAGGTGTGCCAGATAGTTGTGGCATGCTGCATGCTGCACAATCTGGCTATTCGCAAGCAGATCCCCCTAATAGTGGATGACGGTGATCAGCCCGGGCCCCCGCCTGCAGACCAGGACGGGTCCAGTGAAGAGGACAGTGGAGAGGAGGAAGCTGTGAATGTGCGTCAGCAGCTCATCGCCCGCTACTTCACTTGAAGGTGAGTGACCATGTACGACGGCTGATGTAGCTGTAGTTGTGCAGGTGTATGTGTGCATTGTGACGGAGGCCTTTTGTTCACTGAGTGCTGTGTGGCAATGGTCCATGTCCAGGGTAGTATGCCACTGACAGTGGCTGTGGCATTGTGCCCCGTTGCTCTGTGAGATGTGTGTACATTGCATGTAGTTGGTGACAAGTACTGTGTGATGGGTGTGTGACACACTAATTGAATGGACTCTTGTTCTGATTTTCACCCCTAGGTCCCTACAACATCTCCTGGCCTATCTACATGCCACACAGCAGAGGCATTCCTGCTCATGTTGGCGGTTGCACATCGTTGATTAAACCCAGGGCACATGAAGCAGATTGTGATCAAGGTGTATTTATTTACAGCGGTGAAATGTGATTGTGTGCAAGGTGATGACAGAAGTGGTGCATGCTGTGACAATGAGTTGACGGACATGGCTGCGTGATGGTCAAGGTGTACCCATGAAGTTCTATGTCCACAGTCCAACAGACACATGCCATTCACATGGCAGTGTGGGGTAGGATCGTAGTCAAAGTCAGTGCAGTAGGTGGTCAGGGTGGCTGGCTGACTCACTGGCGTTTGGAGCGTGCGTAGTCCTCTCTGGACACCTGTTTCCTCTTCGGACGGCCCCTTCCACGTTTGGTAGGGGGGTTGTGTTGGTGGGCTGCTGGTGGTGGCTGAGGACTGCTCACTCGCTGTGGACGCAGGGGAACTAGATGTTGCACGACCCTGCGCCACAGCACGTGGTGGCGGCGGTGGTGTGGCTGGCCTTGCTTGGGCCCTCCCCCCAACACCTGCTGGGCCATGAGGTCCACAAGTTTGTCCATACGGGTCACGAATTGGCCCATATGGGCGTCCATGGACCTCAACACCCCAAGGACCTCCCGCGTGTCGGCAGCCGACCTGGCCCATTGTCCTTGGGCCTCTTCATAGGCCCCAAGGACTCTTGAGATTTGCGGCAGGGCTTGGCTCCCAGGCTCAGATGGCGTTGGCCTGACCCTGCTCCTCCCACCGGTACTGCTGCCACCGACCTGCCCACTCGCCACATTGGTCACCACGGTCCTCTGTCTGGCTCCCAGGGTCGAGCACGACGGGCGTGCCACCCCTTGCGCAGGTGCTGTGGCCAGGGATGGCGTGGTGGTGGTGGTGGTTGTTGCGGCGGTGGTGGTGGCCGCAACGACCGTGGCAGCAGGGGTCTGTGACTGGTCAGCAGCCCTGGGTGATGTGTTGGTGGGTAGGAGGGGCCCTGGGGAGCGGTTGGGCCCTGCCACTCCAGACGGGCCTGCTAGGTGGTCCTCGTCCGAAGAGGTGTCCAGGTCTTCTACATCCGTGAGTCCGGGTCGGGGGCTTGCGGACTGGCTGTGCTGGCTGCTGTCTCCCTCTCCAGCATCCAGCTGTTCGGCACCTGTGGGGAGAATGAGATAGGTTATTGTGTTGCACCTTGCAAAGTTTGTATTGGTTGTCTGACATTCACAGTTCGTGCACTGTCGTGCACAGGTTTCCCAGTGGCGTGTGTGTGGATGTACGATGTGTGTATGCGTGAGCAAGGCAATGGAACTGTGTGTTGTGTTCATGTGGCATGGGGCGGATTAGCGATGACAATCAGTGTGTGTTGCTGTACTCCTACATTTTGTGGCTTGGGTGTATGCGGGCTCCAGACCCATCGACGCTTTTGAGGTGAAATATGGTTTTGGGGTTCAAATGGAACGCTTAGAAACGCAGATGACAAAAGGGGGTACAGCCCCCTCAACGCTTTTGAGGTGAAATATAGTTTTGGGGTTCAAATGGAACGCTTAGAAACGCAGATGGCAAAAGGGGGTACAGCCCCCTCAACGCTTTTGAGGTGAAATATGGTTTTGGGGTTCAAATGGAACGCTTAGAAACGCAGATGGCAAAAGGGGGTACAGACTCCTCAAAGCTTTTGAGGTGAAATATGGTTTTGGGGTTCAAATGGAACGCTTAGAAACGCAGATGGCAAAAGGGGGTACAGCCCCCTCAACGCTTTTGAGGTGAAATATGGTTTTGGGGTACATACTGTGACATATGTGTGCAGAACGGGACATGTGTTTTGGCAACATGACAGTGCAGAGACAAAGGTGTGTGTATGTCTGACATCCCCAGCATATCTGCTCACTGTTATCATTTATGGACATTACACTGCAAGCATTGTAGTGAGTGAGTGATGGTTGTGTGCCACACGACGTATTGCAGATGGGCCAATTCCTTGGTGTGCGTGCTACCCTCGGCCATGTGCAGCAATGCAGTGCTCTTGGGGTGTTGACTATATTATGTATGTTGTAAATCAGTGTGATGTGCGCTTCAGTCACTGCAGACACATTATTTGTGATGGGCAGGTATCTTTGCAGAACTACTGTGTGAGGGCCAGCTGTTCCAATGACATACCTTTCATGACACTGGGGCTGACAGATGAGATGGATGGTATGTTGGATGTGCATTGTGTGGCTGTGTGTTTCATGGGTCCAGTGGTGTTTATGTGCATTACTGGGGTTCCACACTGTTAGTTCTGGACAGGTTAGACTTACATGGGCGATGTTGTACGTTTTGTGGGGAACAGGCAGTAACGACTACATGGACAGGACTTCGATGGTGTTGCTGATGTGTGTGATGAGTGGCACAGTGCCCGCCGTGTGGGTCAGTACTCCAGTGGGACTTGTGCATGCAGACGTGGCTCCATGGGTGTTGCTGTATTTGTGATGGCTCATGTGGGCTATGACTCTGTAATACATGTCCGTGTGCACATTGGTCACATGATTATGACAGGGAGCAGTGCTGCGTGTTCCTCTGCTACGTGACATTTCCCGAATGTTAGTCGTAATACTGTCCTCATGCCTACAGACACCCCGCCCTGTACAGTACTCTACCTACTTGTTGGTTTGGAGGGCGGAATGCAATGGATGCCATATGGTACTGGGAGGGAGGGGTGCTCCATCTTGCTGGTCTGTGGGAGTGGGGGCGGTGTTGTGTGTTGTGGTGATGGCTTACCACCCACAGAAACCCCTCCATGTACGGTAAGATTTCTATCTGTCGGCTGAAGGTGTGCACTGCAGTGGCTGACACATGGGTGTGGGCTGTGCTCCACCTTGCTGTGCTGTAGGACTGGGGGCCTGATGGGTGTTGTACTTCAGCTGTCCCCCCTCCGACCCACTGACTTTGTGTTCCGGCTACTTACCTGTTACTTGTCGGTTAGTGCAGCTATGGCTGACACATGAGTGTGGGTGTGGGGAGTGCTCCTTCTGGCGCATCTGGAGTACAAGGGGAGCTGGTGGGAGTTGCGGTGCTGGCTGACTGTACACATGCCCCCATGGTTTTGTTAGTTAGTCTGTTGCATGTGTGAGTGATGTCTTGTGTATTGTGTACTGGACATGGGGGTGTTTGTCCCTCGGAGCTATGGCATAGTGGTAGTGCATGTGAGTACATAGCGGTGTGCTGGTATACATTTGTTTGTACTTACCAGCCTCCACTCCCCCTGGTATTCCGGTGAGACTCTCCGGATGTAGGATGCCTCGCACCTTCTCCTCCCACGCCTTGAAGGTCTTAAATAGCGCGGGATTTCCTCCGCCAGTCCTGTCAGCCAGCTCACGATTCTTGGCCTCCTTCTTTTTGACCACTCTTTTCATGTCGTGCCACCTCTTGGTGATTTTGGCTCTGTTGCGTGGCACGTTCCCGACTGCATTGACCTGGTCTACGATCCTGCTCCACATTCTGTTTCTGGTGGCTAGTGGTGTCTGTTGGACCTGGTTCCCATAGATTTGTGGGTGCACCTTGATGATCTCATTGACCATGACCGTCAGCTCAGTGGACGTGAACTTGGGCATTCTCTGTGCTTCCATGGTGTGTGGTTTGGTGTTTGTGGTGCTGGTGCGGTGTGTGTGTGTGGGTTTGTGGGGCCGGTGTTTGGTGGTGGTGGTGGTGGTGGTGATGGGTGCATGTCTGTGGTGTGCTGCTGTCCTTTCTGTCTCGCTGTGTTCTGTGCTCTCGTCCTCAGTTTGTAGTGTTGCAAGGGATTGTGGTCTGTGAAGGGGCTGCATTTGTACTTACCTATGTGGGTGTGTCATGATGTGCTGTTGTTTTCAGGTGTGTTGTGGCTGGTGTTCTGGGATTTGTAGTTTATTTGTTTGTCCAAGGGGGATGTGTTTTCGGGATGTGTACTGTGTTTGGGTATTTGGGCGTTGCTTGCTGTGTGGACTTGTTGGCCATGTTGTGTGTGTTTCTTTGGTCCGCGGATGGTTTCTGTGCAGGGACGTGGCCGCCAGGGCTTCCGCCGTGTCCATTTTCATCACTGTTGTTTACGATGGCGGGCGGTGTATTAGTGGATTTGCCGCGCTCATGTCGGGAAGATCCTAATTTCACGGCCGGTGTCTCGGTAGTCAGGGCTGGCGGTTTTGGGTTGTCGTGCGGGTTTGCGTCCGTGTCGGACGGATGGACTTCGACTCGGACATAGACGGGCGGTATTTTGTGTGTTTTTTCCGCCGCGGGCGGTGTTCGCTTCGCGACATCCTGATTGCTCGGTCGGTATTCAGAGGGTGTAGGCGGGCGGTTTTTTACCGCTATGGTGGATGGCGGATTTTATTCCGCCCGGTATCGTAATGGACACCCAAATGTTAAATGGTTGCCTGCTCCCAATCAAAAACTAGCACTTATTAAATGTAATAAGGTAACTCCAATGTTCTTCTAAGGGAGAGGTAGGCCTTGCAGTAGTGAAAAGCAAATGTAAGAGTTTTTCAATACCAGGACATGTAAAACTTAAAAAGTACATGTCCTACCTTTTAAATACATTGCACCCTACCCTCTGGATTATCTAGGGCCTATCCAAGGAGTGACGTATGTATTAAAAAGGAAGTTTTGGGTCTGGCAAAAGGTTTATTTTGCCAGGTCAAAATGGAAGTTTAAAACTGCATGCACACAGACTGCAATGGAAGGCCTGAGACATGGTTAAAAGGCTACTTAAGTGAGTGGCACAATCAGTGCTGCAGACCCGGATCACTGACATAATATCGAGGAAGAAAATATCGACCTGACAAATATCGAGTTAAAAATATTGAATACCAAAATATCGACTCCCTATCTACAAACAGGTAAGTATAAAAATATCGAATCAAAAATATCGTTGTAAAAAACATAGTTAGTCAAAATATCGAATTTTTAAATCTCTTAAAAGTAATGTAAAATTAATAAGATAATAAATATAATTAAGTAAAACATACTTAAAAATACTTAAATAACTTTCAAATTAATGAATAATTAATTTAAGTTAAAAAAAAATAAACATACATTTTTATTTTTTAATACATACATATATTAACGTAATATTATTAAAAATATTCAATATTTTTAACGTAGGATAGCGGGAGGGTAACATTTACTATTCCCACTCCAGTGAGTGCAACAGTAGGGAAAGCGTTGGATAGCGTAGGGGTAAACATTACTATTCCCACTCCAAAGAGTGCAACAGTAGAGAAAGCGTTGGATAGCGTAGGGGTAAAAATTACTATTCCCACTCCAGTGAGTGCAACAGTAGGGAAAACGTTGGATAGCGGGAGGGTAAAATTACTATTCCCACTCCAAAGAGTGCAACAGTAGGGAAAGCGTTGGATAGTGTAGGGGTAAAAATTACTATTCCGACTCCAGAGAGTGCAACAGTAGGGAAGCGTTGGATAGCGGGAGGGTAAAAATTACTATTCTCACTCCAGTGAGTGCAACAGTAGGGAAAACGTTGGATAGCGGGAGGGTAAAAATTACTATTCCCACTCCAAAGAGTGCAACAGTAGGGAAAGCGTTGGATAGCGGGAGGGTAAAAATTACTATTCCCACTCCAGTGAGTGCAACAGTAGGGAAAGCGTTGGATAGCGTAGGGGTAAAAATTACTATTCCCACTCCAAAGAGTGCAACAGTAGGGAAAGTGTTGGATAGCGTAGGAGTAAAAATTACTATTCCCACTCCAGAGAATGCAACAGTAGGGAAAACGTTGGATAGCGGGAGGGTAAAAATTACTATTCCCACTCCAAAGAGTGCAACAGTAGGGAAAGCGTTGGATAGTGTAGGGGTAAAAATTACTATTCCCACTCCAGAGAGTGCAACAGTAGGGAAAGCGTTGGATAGCGGGAGGGTAAAATTACTATTCCCACTCCAGTGAGTGCAACAGTAGGGAAAACGTTGGATAGCGGGAGGGTAAAATTACTATTCCCACTCCAAAGAGTGCAACAGTAGGGAAAGCGTTGGATAGTGTAGGGGTAAAAATTACTATTCCGACTCCAGAGAGTGCAACAGTAGGGAAAGCGTTGGATAGCGGGAGGGTAAAATTACTATTCTCACTCCAGTGAGTGCAACAGTAGGGAAAACGTTGGATAGCGGGAGGGTAAAAATTACTATTCCCACTCCAAAGAGTGCAACAGTAGGGAAAGCGTTGGATAGTGTATGGGTAAAAATTACTATTCCCACTCCAGAGAGTGCAACAGTAGGGAAAGCGTTGGATAGCGGGAGGGTAAAAATTACTATTCCCACTCCAGTGAGTGCAACAGTAGGAAAGCGTTGGATAGCGTAGGGGTAAAATTACTATTCCCACTCCAAAGAGTGCAACAGTAGGGAAAGTGTTGGATAGCATAGGAGTAAAAATTACTATTCCCACTCCAGAGAGTGCAACAGTAGGGAAAACGTTGGATAGCGGGAGGGTAAAAATTACTATTCCCACTCCAAAGAGTGCAACAGTAGGGAAAGCGTTGGATAGTGTAGGGGTAAAATTACTATTCCCACTCCAGAGAGTGCAACAGTAGGGAAAGCGTTGGATAGCGGGAGGGTAAAAATTACTATTCCCACTCCAGTGAGTGCAACAGTAGGGAAAGCGTTGGATAGCGTAGGGGTAAAAATTACTATTCCCACTCCAAAGAGTGCAACAGTAGGGAAAGTAATATTTTAATATTTTAATAACAATTATTTAATTATCAATACTAATAAACATTATTAAAATTAATTACCAATTACAACATATTTAATAATTAATTAATTATAAATACCAATACCATTTATTTATTAAAAATTATTTACCTATTAATAATTAATTAACAACCAATTAATATTCAATACCAAAAATGTATAAATAATAAAAAAATACCAATTAATAATTAATTAACAATAAATTAATTATCAAAACAAAAAAATATTTTCAATAATTAATTATTTACAATTAAATTACTTCCCACCATATCCCCCTTTCAACCCACAACCCGCTACAAATAATAAATTAATATAATTAACATAATTATCAATTAATCAATTAATAAAAATTAATTACCAATTAATAAAATTAATTACCAATTAATAATTAATTAACAATAAATTAATTATCAAAACCAATAAATAAAAATAAATATTTACTTAATTACAATTAAATTACTTCCCACCCTATTCCCCTATAAACCCACAACCCACTACGGAATTAAATGACGCAAAAATTAAATAACATAAAAATCATTGCTTTAAAAAATTAAACATACATTACAAAAACTAATATAAACTTTTAACACATATACTAACATACAAAACACTTTAAAAAATTCGATATTATTAAAAATTCGATATTTTTTAATGCCTATATTTTGTACTTAGATATTTTGACAATCGATATTACTTACCTTAATTTCGATATATTATGTCCATTCGATATTATGTCCATTCTATGTTTTGGATTCGATATTCTGTCCATTCGATATTTTTATTTCGATATTATGTCTCTTTACCGCAGACCCACTAGTAGCATTTCATTTACAGGCAATAGGCACATGCAGTGCCACTTTACTAGGTACTTATAGGTAAATTACATATGACAATTGGGTATAAGCCAATGTTACTGTTAAGAGCAGAGAGCGCAAGTTAGTGTTAGCACTGTTAGCAGTGGTAATGTGCACAGAGTCCTAAGGCCAGCAAAAGATGAGGTCAGTAAAAATGGAGGAGGATGGCAAAATGTTTGGGGGAAGGCCATCCTAAGGCTGACAGGTCTAACAAGGGGCACAACAGAAGAGAGACACAGCAGGAAAGGACTCAAACAATGACCGAAACCAGGCTCACCTCTTGGAAGATGGCCATGCCCTCCCAGTGGTGACCCCAGTGGTGACCCCAAGATCTGTAGATTATCTGATACGATCTATTCATAGATACACAAACACAAACACTAGTTGAATGAATGGAGTGGTACTAGACTTCAGAAGACATCTGGAAGCTGATGAGGGTTGTATTGAACTATGATAGAGTCTTGTAGCAGAACTGTAGGTGGCATGAGTCCAGACTGATGCTGGCACCTCCCCCCTCCTTTTTTCCTTATTCTCTTTTTCTTACATTACTTCCAAGTAGTGGACACCGACATTCGCATATTGAACAATTATTAGTCTGTTCAGCGATAGGAGGCCATTGCCTTACAGTCCTCAGGAGGTCTTGTTAGAGGAATTATTTTAAAGAGTTTACCTTAAGTGGGTCTCCAGTTGCTACACATGATTTACTGACAAGGATCCGCAAACACAGTGACAAATTATTCATAGTCATGGATCGGGGGAACCCTGAACCTTACATAAAGTACTAGGGACTTGCCCAAATGACCAAGACATTGAAAATGAGGAATTTTAAATACCTCAAGTGGAATGTTAGAGAGGTGGATAATATCACTAAAAGGTGCAAGATTCATACATGAAGGGGAGTACCTATTGCCCACTTACAGGAAAAACACCTTACACAGAAAGTTGGATTACTGATGCTGCAGTGATGAAGGGGAAAATTATATTTTGCAACCTTTTCGGCCCATTCCAGAAGTGTATTGATTTGTGTCCACCCCAGGGTACTGTTACAAGTCACTCAATGGTGGATGAAGAAGGATGATGCATCAAACTAAGTACATTGGATTGAAAAGATGTTGCTTTAATTAACATATATTCCTCAATTATCAGAAAAGTCGCATTCCTTGACAGGTTATTGATATGACTAGCAGGAGTTACACACTGCCCTAAAATATTAGGTGGGGACTTCAGTTGTGTGGTGCCCATTGACTGGATAGGACTCAACCTTGCTATCAAACTCGATGAAAACTGCTCAAGCACTCCGGGATTAGCTAAAACACAGGGAACTGAGGAAGCTACATCCTACAGCAGGGACTATTCTTATTACTGGCCCGTGCATGACCTGCATGTCAGGCTTAGCAGACCACACAGTTACATATTTCAGTGACTTTATGCCGAATACTTGTAAAAATGCTGTCTGATCACAACCCCCTTCTGTTGACCATGCACTGAGGCACACAGAGAAAAGTTATCCTCTAATGGAGAATGCAGACATATTCCGGGGCACATTGCTTGAAGAGGTACGAAACGACTTCAAAGATAATAGTATCTCTGTACCCTCATTCCTAATCGAGTGTGGATTTTTTAAGACAGTTGCACATGGGTTCGGCATTAAACGTGTTGCAGGGATGCATCTGGCACCACTGTGGGATATTAATTGGCAGGAAACTATAATCGAAAGTCTAGAAAGAAAAAGACCAGAGACCCCAGTAATTTCCTCAGCCCACTACTTTTCCTATTTGGTTTTGTGGGAAAATGCCTCTTTTCCTTGGCACACTAGCAGATGGCACAATAAGTGCTGCTGTCCATGCGTAACATTTAACTTTGACCACAAATTCATGCTGGCTAGGCTTATCTCCATTTAAAATAAAAAACAAAAATAAGGATGAGGGAGGCATTGCTTACTCTGCTACTAGCCAAACGAAGGACAGCAATACACTGTATAGGGAAGGAGGCTCTACAGGGGGAGAATGTAGAGGAATGTTTGACCGAAGAGCATTAAAATGACTCACACAAATTACCATTTTACAAGGTCTCATGGACTGACAATAATTTGTATATGCCTTACTGTGTCCCATTAGTAATTGTCCTCTGCAGAATAGTTATTCTGTGGCAGTAATCTGGTTTTCCACTGAGTTTGGAGAGAGGATTAGGATCTGTCGGCACATAAATCAGTCTCCAACCTCTAACTCATGGGGTACGCCAACAACTTGGATCAGCAGTGGTGTAGTCCTGATACAAACTTTGGTGCTCTTTGGTGAAGCCCTCTCTTAATATGTTTAGGTAAAGTTCACATGGATACGCTGAAACATTCTCTTAAGTATGACAGCAAAAGTTTGCATTTAGAAACTTTATGTAAAGAATTAATAGGCAAATTACAATGAAAACACCATCAGTTTAGTTAGCAGTAAAACAAATAATCACAAGTACAAAGAACTCAGTACAGTTCTCAATGAGATCTGACATAGATTTGCCTTCTAAGATCAGGGAAGAAAGGAGGCTCTCTGGTTACAGAAATTCACATCCATTTATAGGGCTTTAGACAAAGACTAACATACATTCAGTATGAATAAATGGTTTTCAGGATTTTTTTGGTTCAATAGGGAACAAACTAAAAAACACAATTCATTACAATGTACATTCGAGAAGTTTCGCAGAATAGGAATACACTGACATTTGAGTGGTTCTCACAGCTTGTAGTTGAACAAATGAACAGATACAGTGTTTGAGCAAGAGCCGAAGACAGGTGGATATGTTCTTGATACATTACAGTGAGAAACACCCCAGGGAACACTATCTGCCTAGTCATGTGATCATTAGTGATATATTTTAAAAACAGGAAATCAGCAGTCGTCATCACGTGGCATACTGTGACGTTGAGACAAGATGGAGAGCAGTGTAAACACAATACAATGTTAGTGTAAACCAGTTTGTGATGCTCTTTATTAATAGAAAATCAACTCTCATAAACCCAACGTTGAATTGTAGACTTTGCACCCCTAGAATTTTGTAAACATAGAGAACCAAACACCACCTTCGGCTACGGCAAGACTTCCAGTCAATCCGACTTTCCCCGGTGGGTTTGCCCTGATAATCACTTAACCCTTCATTTGGTGTTTCTTTCTGCTTTTTGTTTGTTCAAATTTATATAAGTTAATAAATAGAATTTAAAAAAGGCATATGACCATTCGTTTTACTTTTGGTGACATCGACCCCACAAAATGTGCTGAGTAAAAACTGCAGGTATGTAGTCATGTTGATTTATAAAGTGTGAACTCAGCAGCAAGGTGACGGATTGCTATACAGAGGAAAGGGGAGAGATTACTGGGGACATTTGCTGGATAGGGGTGAGTTGTGCGTTGCAGGTGTGGCAGTGACTAAACTATAACAAATGGGAAATACTGGTTGGTTTGGTATCATGGGTGGAGAACATAGAGGGGGGAATTGGCAAAGTGAAGAGGAGTAAAATTAAGGTTACAAGGGGCTGAGAAGTTCTTCAAATAGATTGATAGCAAATGTTCTAAATGATGATATAATGTTGCTGAAAGAAGAGGGTTTTGAGTTGTTTCCTGAGGTGAACGATGATCGGTGTCTTAGGGGGCATGATTTACTCTTCAATAGTTACAATTTAGAGAAAGCTAGGGGCATATTTACAAGGGCTTTATCTCCGCTTTTTTGGCTTTTAAAACTATCGCCCTATTAACAAGAGGGTGCTAACATGCATCAGCGCATGTTAGCACCCTTTACCCGACGCCTCGCTTTGCATCTCTAATGAGATGCAAAGTGGGCGTCACTAGGCAGTACAACCTTGTAAATATCGCTGATGTGCACATCGCGATATTTACAAGGCTACTAACGCATTTTAGCAGACGTTAGTTTTGGGCGAAAACCGCTGTTTTCGCTGAAAACTAACGTCTGCTAAAATGCAGACTTAAGCATACCTAATATGGGGGTGGATTGTGCTGATACGACCACAGGGTCGTATCAGCAAGTTTATCGCCGTTTTGCAGGGAACATCGCTGGAAAACGAGCGATGTTCCCTGCAAAACGGCGATTTCCCCGCTATCGCTGGTAATTATATCGCCCTGGGGAAATGCGTTGTAAATAACGCGCTAACAGGGCGATATAATCCAGCGATAGACGACGATAAATAGAAAAGCGCTAAGCGCGCTTTGCGTTTATTTATCGCCGTCCTTGTAAATATGCCCCCTAGTTTTTTTTAAGTAATACCAGTATTAATGAATTGTGTTACTGCAACCAGTAATCATGGTATTACTTTCAGATTTTGCAACAATTTGGGGATAACTCACTGAAGCCGCATTTCAGCCAGTTTTCTGCCGCTACTTGTCAGAAACTAAAATTAGCTTTTTGCTAGTGCTAATGAGCATGGATTTCGCTTGCGTAAAGGTGGTGAAACCACTTTTCAACCTAGTAATGCCACTTTTCTCTAAATGCAAAACAAACGTGAAATGCATGGAGAACCACGTTCTGTTCATTAAGGGTCTGATGCTTGCAAGGGTTTCACCCATTCAGCGCCTATGGGAAAATACATTGATCCCTAAGGGCCTGCTCTTACTCGCTGGTTTGAAACTTCTGACATCAATAGCGTAGCAAGGATGCCATGGGCCCTAGTGCAAACAAGGATGATTGATGTTGGGGTAGTAAACTACAGCATTTATCAGGGGTCAATGGGCCCCTCAGGGCTCTGGCCCCGGTGCCACTGCACCTTCTGCATCAAGGGTGGCTTCACCTCTGTCTGACATACAATAAATCACCTCATGAACTTGCGCGTAGTATTAATTTTTGCACACCCCAATATTTTGAAGTTGTTATTTTGGGTCTGCATGATTAATCAGTAAAGCAATTAATAGTTGCAGTAAGGAATATTTCATAGACTAGAATTTGATTTTAACCTATAGATGATTGAATATACCTGAAATAAGAAGGTCAAGGATAGAATCAAACGTTGTGTATATGGCTCTTATATATCGAACAACGATGCCTCATTTTTTGGGGAAACATCTGTTTATCACAGCAGCAGGTAAGGTGTTGAATGATGCGCAGGATTTCGAGGAACACGACTCAATTTTTTTTTGATGAATCAGGAATAACAATGAAGATGTTCAATGAGGCATGGCGACACAAATGAAAAATACAAGTTGCTGATGTGTTACATTTTTCTCCAGTATTGGTATCTCCTAAAATGTATTGCACCGTTCTCCACACAACTGCATGTGTAAGCACTCCGATAAAAGGGCACACATTGGAGTGATCTATACCAACTCTGTCACCATATAACTCTTAAAAGCAAGCGCCTGTCATTTTGAATAGGGACTTTGGCAAACAACAGTGGCGTTGTCAACATTCCTGGTTTGCTTCAGTGTCTGCTAATAAATCTACACAGCATGCGTCAGCGTTGATGCTTGGTATTACTATATAAGCACACTCACAACAGACTCCGAACGCTAAGTTGGAACTGAGGCAGAAAAAAGCATAATATTTTTACAAACATTACTTCAGTGTCTGTTAAGAGATTTCTGTATAGACCTTTCAGGAACAATGCACCGAGTTTGAAATCTGCAATTAAATTATCATCTTTCCTGCTGGAGTGCTCCCATCCACTGCTTAACTTGGAAAATATACGTGCAGGGGCTAAATTTATTTTTCAGAAGCCCACCGTCTACCCTGCTGAATGTCAAGGCTGTCTACCTTTGATTTCACCTACTCTCTCTTTCATCCAACAACACACTCTCTTTGCTGGTTCTTTTTCAACCTTGCTTTCTCCTCTTTTCCACTTTTTACTCATTTCTTTTCTTCCCTTTCCCCCTATTTGCTGCATTTCTCTCTCTTGTTATGGGTTATAATCTGTCCCCCCTAAAAGGCTGTAATTGGACTCCACCTGCAACCACCGGCTCAAATGAAGCACTGTCTACAGCACAAGTTTTAGGCCTCTTGAAATAATTTGCTGTTGCCGCTAGGTGGTGCCTTAAAGTTGATACCTCAATTATCCTTATGGAAGCGGTGGTAAAGGATCTAGTTGTAAAAAGATCAAATATAGGCATGTGTTAGACCTGTCAGTCTCAGGGTGGTTGTTGTAACACCTGTCAGTCTTAGGGTGGTTGTTGTAATTAAGGTAGCCAGTTCACGTAGGTTACAAAATGTAGATTTATTGAAGAAGATATCTCTTCGGTTACAGGTTCAGTTTATATATAAATGCCCCACCCGTAGGCACAACGTTGTATTCTACTTGATTTTTCTAAGGAGAAGAGATGTGTTGTAACCTGAGGTTGCTATAATGCATCTTCTCTATAGTTTCTCAGTTCCCTGCTGCTCAGCCGGTGTGTGTGTGTGATGTAATAGAATTTTGATGAGTGCCTGTGTCTGTAAGAGTGTAAGTTGGAGAGAATAGGCTGAGTAGTGAGGATGCTGCTCCTGGTGGGGCATTTTTATATAAGCTACAACCTAAGAGATATCTTCTTCAATAAATCTACATTTTGTAACCTATGTGAACTGGCTTCATTAATTACAACACTGGTCTTCCCCAAAGCGTTTTGCCTGCTTACCTCCTCTTTTGCTGAATATTTCTATGGGCCTTAGGACTCTGAGCACTTTACCATTGCTGGCCAGAGCTAAAGTGCATGTGCTTCTCCCCTAAACATGGTAACATTGATGCACACCCAATTGGCATCTTTAGTTTACTGGTAAGTCCCTTGTAAAGTGGTATAAATATACCCAGGGCATGTACATTAAATGATACTACTGAGCCTGCAACAGTGATTGCGCCCCCCGCACAAGTCGCCCTTTAAATATGTCTCAGGTCTGTCACTGCAGAGCCTGTGTGCAGTTTTATTGTCACTTAGACTTGGAATTTAAAACACTTTGCCTAGCCTTAAAATCCCCTTTTATTACACTTGTCACCTCTAAGGTAGACCCTAGTTAGTCCATAGGGCAGGGTGCTGTGTAAATAAAAGGTAGAGCATGTACTTTTGAGTTTTGCATGTTCTGGTAGTGAAAAGCACCTAAATTCGTTTTTCACTACTGTGATGCCTACTCATCTCAAAAGTTAACATTGGGAATTCCTTAACACACTTTTAAACTGTAATTCCTGATTAGAAAGGAGTAGCTGTGTCATGTTTTATAGCTCTAGAAGGGTAATGATAAATCCTCTTTACTGGTAAAGTTGGATTTACCATTACTATCGTAGAAATGCCACTTTTACAATGTAAAAAAACAAAAAGAACAGATGATGGACGGAATGCTGAACAAATCAAACATTCACCCCATCACAGATCTGGGTTTGATCAATCAGTTTTAGCTCACCATGCTACCCCAGTTTGGACCTAGCCATATGCAAATCAGTCTTGACCCTGTTCCCCATGGAAACAGTCTAGCCTGAACAGTCTAGCCTCGCTGGACCAGAAGCAAGCATCCTGGGACCAGTTTCGGGGTGTCACCCCACATCAGCCAGGATAGCTTGAATCCAGTGGCACAGTGAGCACGGGACCCACATCTGGGCATACCCTTCCCACTGAGGGCGACAGATATGTCATTGTCTGAAAGCCGCACCAACTAATACAAGTATTGGCAATGCCAATAGGTATGGCTTATGATTGCACTGTCAAGCCAGACCTAAAAATCCATGTGCGTTGACTGCCCTCTTCCCATCTGTGCTGCTGCCTGAAAGAAACACCATAAATGATCTACTTATCTAAGATTCTTTAATAGCATTGAACTGGCATGTGTGTGCCCTAAAAGTTCAAACTCAGGCAGCCGGATAAATAAGCAAATCATCACAGCTGTGTGAAGGGCAAGCACTATTTTGAGTAAGCACAAACCTTCTGCCCCATCAAAACAGGTACTTCTGACCCCCAGCATGTGGGCAGAGTCAAAGCCCCTTTCCTGGTGATATTCACATATGTGTCTAGCGACAGCTGTGCTGTCAAGCTAGACCATAAAAATTAGATCAAATTAGAGTACAAAGCTGCACCCCAATCACATGCATTGTATCAGAGTGCAAGCAGTTTTCTACTAGTGACTGACCAATTTAGCACTAGTGTCCAACTGAATCATGCAAAATTTTATTTTGCGTGGCTGTGCCTGTTAATCTTCCACTGCTTGCCAAAGAAAAGGTCATTTTGCACAGTTCATTCAGTGGAAATGAAGGTGTAAAATTGATCAGCCACCCACGCAAAAAGAATCCACTACTGGTGCGTTGCTTGCAGCTCAGTCTCAGGGGCTGGACTGCATGCACGCTTTTCATTTCCTGCGGATTTTTCAGTATTAAAATCATAAAGAGGAGTTGTACTTTCACATGAGGATCATTATTTAAACTCTGAAATTTGGCTTTTTTATGAACTGCACAATAAAACATTACTGCCACATCACAAACCATCTATAGTTGCTGCTATTACGTGCCCTTGGTGGTAAGGCAGTATCTGGAGAAACACCTTTTACTATTGTATTATGAAAGCAGATTTTTTACAAGAATATTTGTGCATATTTGGTGTTCTGCATTGTGTTCCAGATGTGAAGTTTTGTTGTTTATGCTGTTATATTTTTTTCTGCCTAATTGCTCTGTGTTGTTGTTGTATTGCACTGTGGTTGTACAATATCATCTGCTCTGGCTTAAAACTCATTGCAAAGCTTCAAAGATTGCAGCACCAGATCTTGGGTGACATCCATAAACCATGCTGTGGCAAAGACCAGCCACACCTGCACAAACTGCAGCTCAACCAGAGCCCTCCACTCAATGTCAGCCCATCATATTCACCATGGGCCATTCAAGAGGATGAAGCGCAGGCGAAGACCACTAAGGGCCCGATTCTGATGCAGGTTGGAAAAGCTTCCCGACCGATGGCCTGATTCTGATGCGGTTAGGAAGGCCTCCTAACGGCATTTGCTCCTTCCAAATCGGATCGGGAACGTGTCTTCCCAACCTAGGGCCCAATTCTGATGTGGTTAGGAACAAATGTTCCCATTGAAGTCAATGGGAGTTCAACCAAATCGTATCTGGAAACATCCGGATGCATCCTACTCTGCCGGTTGGACTTTCCCGATCCGAGTGGGTCGGAAACCATTTCCCAACCGATTCGGTCGGGAAGCTTTTCCAACCCGCATCAGAATCGGGCCCTTAGTGTAGAAGGACCTAGACACTGAAATTACCTAGCCAGATCTTAAGATATGAGCATGTTGAAGATCACGAAACCTTTAACATCTGATCTATTTAGACTTTTTCTATGAATGAATACTAGAATAATTCTGGATTCTGTTAATCACCCATCCATCTGAACTTTAACCTCCCTATTCCCTGCCCGTCAGAGGTGAGCGGTAGGGTATCCCCCTAGTGAACTGACACACCATAAGGGACTAAGATTCTCCATGTTACCGCGGGGATTGACATTGGTTCAGCACCTGGGATGGGACTCCTCCCTTCCCCCATGAGGACCATCTGGGGTGGCGGAGGGGCCTACGCTTGGGGAGAGAGGTGTGTAACCTGCAGGCCAGAGAGCGACAGCCCAGTGAAGAACTGGGTGAGGGGCTTCCTGACAGGCACGGCGCCCGGCCCTGACACATGACCCTGCTCCTGACAGTGGTCTGTGGATTTGAAGCCTGGACTGTGGCGTCCGCCCTGGCCAAGGCCTGGGCCACCCCTGTGGCAGTGAATACTTCAGAGAGCCCGCATATATCGGATGCCATGAGGGGCTGCATCCAGTCTCAACAGCGAACGGTCCCCAGCGGAGCAAGGGGAGTGCGGTGGCGGGACCTTCGCCTCTTGCGTCAAGCAAGCAAAAGCCCTAGATTTAGGATGGAGTGGGGGACTTTGTGGTGCCGGGCACGGACAGTGCTGCTCGGGAGTCCCAGCCCACTTGGAGTACAATTACCATCCCCTGTATAGCTTGTCGGGATACCCACCTCCGGCAGACAGACAGCAGCTTGGTGGGGTGGAGAGCGGGGGAGCGGATCGGTTCTCAGAGGCCATGACATCAGCGTGGGCGAAGAAGGTTCGGTCCCTGAAAGACATGCTCACCAGGCCTCCTTGGCCAGGTTTTGGCAGACGACACCTGGCACGAGCCAGCCACAGGACTTGGAGGTGTCACTCGTTCCTGTTTGGAGGCCCTGATCTCCTCTCTGCGCGAAGATCTTCAGGCCCTCAAATGAGAGCTCTCCAGTGACATTTTAGGAGATCAGATGCTATGTGGATTCCATCGGAGAGAGGGTCTCAGTGAGGACCAGGAACACTCTCGTGATGAAGAAGTAGAGCACCTGCACCAGGAGGTGCCATGCCTGAGGGAAAAGCAGATAGACTTACAGGCCCACACAGAGGACCTGGAGAACCACTCAAGGTGAAACAACATTCAAATTAAGGGTGTGCCATCCTCCATGGAGGGTACTGACCTGGCCCTCCATCTTAGGGACCTTTTACTCTTCATTCTGGAAGCCTCGCCAGACCTAGAGATTAAAATTGATCGAGCTCACCGGGTTGGTCTGCCGAGGCCTGCATCACCCCACTCATGGACATTTTGGCTTGTCTCCATGATTTCCAGCTAAAAGAAAAGATTTTGTGAAAGGCCCGGGAGAAACATCCACTAACTTAAGGGACACACACCAACGCTTTATGAAGACCTGGCCATGATAATCTTGAAGAAAAGGTGGGACTTCAGCCCAGAGACCTATCACCTGCAGAATCTTGGGATCTCCTACTCTTGGGGTCATCGTTTTTGTCTCTTCTTCTGTCTCGAGGGCAAGCTGTACCAGCTCCTCTCCCTTGAAGAGACTTGCTGGATACTTGGGATAGAAGGTTAATCTGCTGGGGCTTATGATCCGGAATCGAAGAGGCCTTCACCTCGCAGACTCCCACGATGGCAAAAATGTCATACAGCCCCTGGGACTGTGAAACAGGACCCGGCCACAATCGCATTGGAGCGTCAAGCGGTTCGGGAGTAACTGGCCGGAGACCAGCTGAATAAGGACAATGCATGATCTCACTGGGCATAGCATCTGTTGTTAACTGAGGGGTTGGCCTGGTGGCACGTGGTTGAGGGTGGGGGGGATCTTGGGCCACAACATGCACCCCCTACTCCCATTGCCTGGGAACCTGTGGACCTATTCTACCAGTCCCAGACTTGGCCTTGCTATTTCTACATTTTTGCATTTTTGCATTGTTAGTTTTTTTTTTGGGGGGAACAGTACTCAGCTTTGATGCTGGAAGGAGTTGGCCTAGATATACCCATGCAGGTTTTGAGAGTGGGGGGAGGTGGGTGGGGAACCTCGGTCCCCACAACTGATGAGCGCAGCACAGTACTGCCCTTCTAGATAGTAGACATGACCTGCCAACAGGTTAAGTTCCTTTTGCTGAACGTGAAGGGCCTCTATAATCCAATCAAGTGCTGAGCACTCCGGGGCTGACATATACTTACTCCAGGATACCCACCTTCTGGGTAGAGACTGGCATCGACTTCGTTCAAGCACCTTCCCTCACCAGTCTTTTTCTTCCGCATCCACTAAAACTGTGGGAGTGGCTATACTAATAGCCAAGTCCTTCAGAGGCAGAGTGGGTCCCAGTGTGATGGAATTGAGGGATAGACTCCTTGCATACACTGTGTTCATAGGGGACCAATCTCTTGTGCTGGGCTCCATACACGCTCCGAATACATAACAAGAACAATTTATTCACTCAACGGTGTTGGAGGTGATGGCCTCTCAGGCACAGCGGATACTCCTCTGGGTGGACCTCAAACTGGTATTAAACACTGATAAAGGTAGAACAGCACACCGATACAGTCAAATGGGGGCTCTGTCCATGGGAGGGGTCAAGTGGCTGCAAGAGATAGATTTTCTAGATCTTTGGAGGGAATTCCACCCGCAAGCTCTTGAGTATACCTTTTTCTCTCATGCACACAAAATACACGCACAACTTGACTATTTTTTGTGGACTAGGGACATACATAATCTCACGATGGCCACTGACATAGAGCCGGCGGCTTTGTCGGATCACGATGCAGTTACCCTTACTATGGAATTCCCACCGATGGAGGGACCCACTAGGATATGGCAGCTTCGGGAGACCCTTGTATAGTGTCCCAAGGTCATACTACAGGTTACAAAAGCTCTGAAAGCCATAGTGAGGGGGGAGCTCATAGCTATTTCGGCAGCAGATAATAAGGCCTGCAAAGAAAAGAGAGATCAGTCAGGTCAAAGAGCTAGAATGAATACATAGTCGAACTGGGGCTCAGAGAGTATGGCACCAACTACAAGCTGGGTGCACTCAAGTGGCAGGATTAGATCTAGACAGGGCTGAATACGCACCCTCCAGCAAAAACATTCCTTCTGCATAGGGGGGATAAATACGGACGTCTGTGCTAGATGATAAATCTATTGCCTCAGAATTTCGAGACTTTTACGCAGACCTTTACTCGGGACAAGACCTAGAACCGCAGTGCATCACTTCATATCTGCAAGGAGCGAACATGACCTGACTCACTCCACTACAGGTGGCTTCACTAGACTCACCTAATAAATTGGAAGAGGTTATCTCGGCAATTGCCCATCAGAAACCTTAAAAATCCCTGGGGCCCAATGGATTTTCAGCAATCTTTTACAAAACCTTCGGCCAGATTTTAGCCCCTATTCTCAGTAGGTTGTCCAACTCATTCTCGGGCCTGGGTTCCATCCTCTCTTCCATGCTGACGCTAGCCATTGTGGTAATTCCAAAACCTGGGAAGGACAAACAGCACTGCAGCTTATACCATCCAATATCGCTTTTGAATGTGGATATTAAGCTCTTTACCGCCAAACTTTCAGCGAGGCTGGGCCCCCAGATGCCGGGCATTATTGGCCCGGACCAGGCTGGGTTTATTCACTAAAGACAATACAGTGATAATACCAAGTGTATACTGCATTAATAGATAAGGCTAATCATTTAGATGATGAGACCCTGCTGCTTACGGTCGACCCCAAGAAGGTTTTTGATTGTGCACACTGGCGGTACCTGGACAGACTCTTTCCCATTTTGGACTTGGTGATCGTTTTTGGGCTTGGGTTGCGAGCTGTTATAGCTCACCTACTGCAGCAGAAAGGATCCATGGTGTCACATCATCGCCCTTCCACATCAACAGTGGCACCAGGCAGGGGTGTCACTTGTCTCCCCTACTGTTTGCCCTCTACATGGAGCCCATAGATCAGAGACAATCCTGAAATTACAGGATTCGCTTTTGGGGGGGAACGACCCACTATTAGTCTATACGCCGATGATTTCTTAGTCTCTCTGGTTAACCCCAGCACTGCCCTCCCGGCCTTTTTAGATGAACTGTCCACATTCGGCTCCACATCAGGATTCCAAATTAATGTCAATAAATCGCAGGCCCTCGCCCTATCGATATCTCGTAATCACTCATTTCCTATTCAGTGGGCCCACACGTCAATACTGTACCTTGGGATCCAACTCACCCCCACAATTCGCCAAACCTCTACCCTAAACTACAATTCCTTACTTCGCTGGATCAGGGATGACCTAAATATCTGGAAAAACCACTGTCTCTCTTGGTTTGTGTGCATTGCTGCCCTTAAAATGACTGTTTTGCCGAGAGTTCTGTACCTCTTCCAGATGATACCGGTTACACCCCCGAAAGGGATGATCCTTGCTTTGCAGAAAGAACTGAATCAATTTGTGTGGTTGAGTGATCGACCTCAAATGCACAGGGAGTTGAGTTATCTACCTCCGGGAGCTGGGGATTTAGGGGTGCCAAATCTACAGTACTATTTTCAAGCGGTGCTGCTGCGCTACCTCCTGGAGTGGAACAGAGGCCAATCGGAGAAACATTGGTTGTTTCATGACAGGGCGATAGCAGGACTTCACTTGTGAAAGGTACCCTTCCTCAAGAAAGCTCACAGGCCAAAGAGCTTGCAAGTGTCTCCCATTACTAAAACAATCTTGGAGGTTTGGGATCAGGTAGTGACTCGACGGGGCCTCACTTGATTCCCCTCCCCCCTGACACCCTTGTCTGACAACGCTGATTTTTCTCTGAGGTTGCAGCAGAGGGCATTCGAAGTCTGGTGACAGACACCATACCGCTCTGCAGGCTACTTCTTTGATGTAGAAGGGATAATCCCATTCCCCCAATTGATACAACAGCATAACTTGCCTGAGATGAAAGAATGCATTATTTACAACTAACAGGAAAAAGAGTTGTCGTAGCCGTCACATTCAAATGCTGTTAAAACAATTTAACAGACTACAGACCATAAATTCAATTGAAGCAGTTATTTGCTACTTGATTCTTTTAACCTTTATCCACATTTTTTCATGGGTCAGGTAAGTACAGTTATGGTTCAATTAGTACAAATTATGCATGTTAAAGCAAAAATATGACAAAAACATAAGAGCTTTGTGATAAGGTAATGTGATAAAACAAACAATACATGAAGAATGATGCACAAAAACAATTATATATACAATATAACACCAGTCTTAATTCACAAAAGTAGCAGCTACTAGGACAGCCTTTAAAATCCAAATTGCACATTTATAGCGCTGCTACCTGCGGGGAAAAAGCCATTAGGCCCAGTAGTAGGAAAATTCAAATAACATTTCTACTAGGGGGAACTTAATTAGATGCAAGAGTCCCCGCGTTGTGTAATGCCGATGCGTTTAGATTCCCAGGGTGTTTTGTGGGATTCTCTTCAGGGCGTGGACTGGTTTATCTGAGGAAAGAGGGGGTATGAATTATGAATAAGAAAGGACTTTAAACTTCCCAAGTGTTAAAGTTTTGGGATAAAATCTCCTCAAAAGCACCTGATCAAACACAGGAATAGTTTCGAACGTTGCAGGCGAGAAGAGCCAAATTAGTATGTAGATGGCACAATCTAAAATGAAAGTGAATCCACCATCAGTTGTGTACATAAAATTATGTATTTAGTTATTTTGTACCCAGAGGAACAAGAACGGGCACTTACTTTCGCCGAGCTGGCGATGCTTTTACTAATACGTTTGCATTGCTTGCTGCCGATTTATTGGAAGCCAAGTTAGAATGTAGAAGGCACAATCTAAAACGAAAATGAATGCTCCATCAGTTGTGTACATAAATTTGGGTATTTAGTTACTTTGTGGCCATAGGAACAAAGAACGGACACTTACTTTCGCTGAGCCGGCGATGCTTTAACTAATGTGTCTACGTTGCTTGCTGCCGATTTATTGAAAGCCGGTTCCTGTTAGTAATAAATAAGAATGTTGTCACATGGCTTAAGAGGGGCCGCAATGGAACATCTTTCAAAAAGCGGTAAACAGGCTTATTTCGTTTTGTGATTCCAGTTTGCACAGAATCGGACAGCTTAACGTCTCGCTATATAAACAAAAACGAAGCGTCAGCGTATGGCACGTTATGAAAAAATAAAAAATTAAAGCATCTGCGTACGGAGAAATCGTGTAATCTTACTTTTGTTCAGCAGAGTGCAAGGCGTCTGTCCGTGTCGCATTTCCGGTTTCTCTCTGGTGAATACTTCCGGGCTTCTAAGTATTTTAAGACTGACCCTGTACCTCAGAATCTGTTCAATATGAAGCCGTTGAAGGGCCATCATAAATTTGGTACCTGTACGAGTTGCAGTAACACAATGGTGGGTACTGACTTCATACATGATGACATCAAGTGGACAAGGAAACACTTCTCCAACTGCAAGACAAAAAATGTCATATATGCAATTGTTTGTCCCTGCCCAAGAATTTATATTGGAAAAACTACGCAAGAGATTCGCCAACGCGTAGCGCAGCACCGATCAAGGATTAAAAACAAAGATGTAACAGCACCTATGGTGAACCACTTTATTGATTTCAATCATCACAACCTTGATTTCAAATGGACAGTGCTATCAGTCATTAAACCATCACCAAGAGGTGGCGACACTGAAACTTTGCTGTTAAGGAAGGAAGCTTATATGATAGCCCAATTCAATAGTATTACTAAAGGACTGAACGAAATGTCAGAATTGGGTAGATGTTGAAACATTAATAACAGTTCAAGTCCACAACTTCCTTTCTCAGTATGCACTTAGCTAATATAAGCCAACCGATGAAGCCATGCGCACAAATGTATTAATCTAAACCAATGCACACATAAGCTTCAAAAAACTTTATTATCCATCATGTCCCTTTATAGGGTCTGTTTAATATTTACATGAGGTAATGATAGTTGTGGAGTTAAGTAGCCATCGCATGGACATGCCCGATAAACTCACTTATCCAGAATGCCCTTGGACAGGGTCAGTCTTAAAATACTTAGAAACCCGGAAGTATTCGCCAGAGAGAAACCGGGAATGCGACACGGACAGACGCCTTGCACTCTGCTGAACAAAAGTAAGATTACGCGATTTCTCCGTACGCAGATGCTTTCATTTTTTCTTTTTTCATAACGTGCCATACGCTGACACTTAGTTTTTGTTTATATAGCGAGACTTAAGCTGTCCGATTCTGTGCAAACTGGAATCACAAAACAAAGTAAGCCTGTTTAGCGCTTATTGAAAGATGTTCCATTGCAGCCCCTCTTAAGCCATGTGACAACATTCTTATTTATTACTAACAGGAACCAGCTTCCAATAAATTGGCAGCAAGCAACGTAGACGCATTAGTTAAAGCATCGCCGGCTCGGCGAAAGGAAGTGTCCGTCCTTGTTCCTATGGCCACAAAGTAACTAAATACCCAAATTTATGTACACAACTGATGGAGCATTCATTTTCATTTTAGATTGTGCCTTCTACATTCTAACTTGGCTTCCAATAAATCGGCAGCAAGCAATGCAAACGTATTAGTAAAAGCATCGCCGGCTCTGCGAAAGTAAGTGCCTGTCCTTGTTCCTCTGGCTACAAAGTAACTAAATACATAATTTTATGTACACAACTGATGGTGGATTCACTTTCATTTTAGATTGTGCCATCTACATACTAACTTGGCTCTTCGCGCCTGCCGTTCGAAACTATTCCTCTGTTTGATCAGGTACTTTTGAGGAGATTTTATCCCAAAACTTTAACTCTTGGGAAGTTTAGAGTCCTTTCTTATTCATAATTCATACCCACTCTTTCCTCAGATAAACCAGTCCATGCCCTGAAGAGAATCCCACAAACCACCCTGGGAATCAAAACGCGTCAGCATTACACAACGCGGGGACTCTTGCATCTAATTAAGTTCCCCCTAGTAGAAATGTTATTTGAATTTTCTTACTACTAGGCTTAATGGCTTTTTCCCCGCGGGTAGCAGTGCTCTAAATGTGCAATTTGGATATTAAAGGCTGTCCTAGTAGCTTCTACTTTTGTGAATTAAGACTGGTGTTATATTGTATATATAATTGTTTTTGTGCGTCATTCTTCATGTATTGTTTGTTTTATCACATTAACTTATCACAAAGCTCTTATGTTTTTGTCATATTTGTTGCTTTACCTTGCATAATTTGTGCTAATTGAACCGTATCCGTACTTACCTGACCCATGAAAAATTGTGGATAAAGGTTAAAAGAATGAAGTAGCAAATAAATGCTTGAAGTCCATATTAATTGAATTTATGGTCTTTAGTCTGCTAAATTGTTTTAAAAGCATTTGAATGTGACGGCTAGGACAACTCTTTTTCCTGTTAATTATACAGCCCTGTCCAGCCGCCAGGGGCCAAACCCCTTGTTGCTATTATTTACAACTAAGACATAGGCTCTTATACTCTTCAAATCTTCCTGCGGTGGGCAGGCAGCTTACACCTTATGAAAAATGGTTGGTGACCAAAAGTACTGATAAAAAGCTAATTTCCAAGTTGTATGCATTTCTACTCCAGCCTACCCAATCGCTATGCATCCCTATCCACAAAAGGTGGGAGGGGGAACTGGGGAAAATGTTAACCCCAAAGAGATGGGGAGAGATCTACTACAGGGCGAGGCGCACCGCCCCGAAACAGAGCAAGTATAGAGACCACCTCCAAGGTAGTTACTTACTGGTACCGGGCCCCGGTACGCCTCAACAGGGGCAACCCGGAGCGAAGCCCAGACTGCTGGAGAAGCTGTG
The DNA here is from genome assembly GCA_963921515.1 of Calotriton arnoldi. Classification (NCBI taxonomy): domain Eukaryota; kingdom Metazoa; phylum Chordata; class Amphibia; order Caudata; family Salamandridae; genus Calotriton; species Calotriton arnoldi. The sequence continues at coordinate 879,561 of CAWUFW010006990.1, forward strand.
GCTCCCCGGGCTCGTTGCTCCATCTGTTTTGGGACTGCCCTCATTTAACGGACTGTTGGACTAAACTCCTAGATGACATAGATCTACATTTTGACTCACAAATACCCAGATTGCCCTCCTACACAATTTTGGGTCTGCCTAACCCTCTAACCTTCCTGCTCAAATCCCGTAAGTGGAGGCAAATGGGACTAGCATTGGGGGCGGCACTCCAGAACATCCTTGCCCATTGGGGTTCCGGACATATACCCACCTATCAGGAGTGGCTTCACAGATTGTGGTATATCTTAGGAATGGAGAGGATGCCTTTCTTCCTCACCGCCTCCAGGGCTTCATTTGGGGAGATATGGCGCTCATTTTCCACACTCCAATCCACAGAATTTCAGGAGCTCACTTGCCGCAAATATCTGCGCATTCTCAGATTAACGGAACCCCTACCCCCAACCTGGCAATGAGAGACATGTAAACACTCAATGCTGAATTCCCGCTGCTGCTGACACACTCTGTCCTTTGTTAGCGAGTACTGGGGGGGATGGGAGAGGGAGGGGGGTTTGTTAGGGGGATTTTTTACGGTTACTGATTTTAGATATTCAAAGATGTTCACACGCAGAGCGATGTGGTGCTCCTTTTCTGATATTCCTGTTACGCACAAGCGGATAAAAAGATTTAAACCATAAAAAAATGTAAACCATAAAAAAATCATGATCAAATTTCAAGAGGGTAATAGGGCGGTATGATTTGAGCTTGTCCTTCTTTAAAAAAGAGATACCAACCCCCTAATTAAAAAAGGGAAGAATTACTCCCTTGCAAGATTGGAGTTGGCTGATATTAAAAATGTAGGATAAATTCATTAGCGAAGAAACTAAGCAGGTTATCCATCTGGGCCACAGGCCTTCCCTTTGGCTAAGCTCATAATTGGGTCTATTAATTCTGGGAGAGTAAAGGGTTTTGAAATCAAAATGCTACCCTCATACGAGAGATGTGGAACTGGTAGTGCTTCATGAAATTTTTATAATTCACTCAAATCTATCTGCAGTGTGTGGCTATAAATATACTTAAAATGTTCTTAAAATATAATTTTCATCCTATCAAATGAGGAAAGAATGATTCCCAGAACTGGGACATCTCACTGTACTAATAGTATTTTTGTCTATCTTCTCTCGTACCTACCAAGTCATGAATCTCCCCACATAGTTCCTCTCTCCACATATTCCCCATAAGTATGATGAATTACTTACATACTGTCTAGTATAATAAAAAAGCATTATTAGAACGTATTCTATTCTCCTTGGTATCATGCAAAAGCAGGGAATAGTTCGCCATTCTAATTTTATTTTCACAGCTGAGCCTTTCTGCTCTACTGCTTTTATTCATTAAAATATCCTTGGAAATTAAAAATGCATGGAGAATGGCCTTAAGAGTGTCCCAGATTATATTACAGGAGGTGGACTTCTGATTTGTTTCAAATTAGGTTTATGAGTAAACACAATAGGTAGACTGCTCTAATTTATAAGCTAATTGAACGGCATCTACTGTTACTTAAAACGTACGACAGTCAATACCATTCTTAGAAGCTAATGACACCAGTTAGATGAAGTACCACACTGAAAAAGAAACTCATTGCAAGTGACCATTAAATATTCGAAAACCAGAAAGAAGGAGGTCACAAAATCCAGCTTAAGCAACTTCTAGAAAAGTAACAAATGTGAATATTTTCCTTATATAATGAACAAACAGAAAAATTGTAGATAAAAGTTGCAGAATTTGTGAATTTCTAAATTGTAATAGTTCATTCTGTGTGTACATTATAATCTGTGCCTGCTCAAAAATATATTGGGTTACCCCATTAAACCAGTAAAAGATTGCTGGACAGAACACCTGAGAACTTTCGGAACTACCCGCCAAAAATACCCCATGCCAGGACACATTAGCAAGACAGATTTTAAAAAGAAAATTCAGGAAAGAAAGAACAGAAATTACATGAAAAAGATGTGTTTGAATATACAAATTAGGATCTGTGAAGTAAAATCTGAGTAACATTGAGGAAATACTTACTCTCTTGCAATTGTAATAATAATGCATCTCACAATAGAACAACTCTCTTTCAAATGAGGTTCTCGAGAACCACTAAATATAGGAAAGCTGATTTATTGATCAAATAATTGAGTTATTATGGGTAGCTCAGTTAAATCTGCTCATAAAAGTATTATGTTAGCATGCAATTGCTTTCCCAGATTTGTGCTAATTAAATAAATATCCGCTCTTTGGATATTTTAAGCAAATATATCATCACTTTGGCTAGGTTAAGTCTCCCAGCTCTTTGATTCCTTTGCATCTCCAATCCTACGAGTTTGATTTATCTTTTAATTGTGGCTTTACTCAAGTAATTTAATTAGTTTAAAAATACCCTTAGTATATAGCAAACAATAGAGTAGTCAGTTTATGAATTTTTCAACACATCCGAGCAACTTTGTAAATAAAATTTCAGTGGCGCTACTTCTTTCTGCTTACTACTTGATTACAATAAAAGTGGATCCTTTAGTTGTGTATTGTACTATCAGGGATGTGAGTCTTGAGGTAATTATCTTCAATTAACCTGACAAATCAGCCCAAGTGATTTATTTATTATTCATTTATATAACTCAATTTTGAACCTAATATTTCTTTAAATTTAATTAAGCCTCAGTTCTTTCAATCCCTTTCAAGACAGAGTTGAATGAATTATAGAATTCAAAATTACAGATTATAATAGGGGTAGACAATAAGAGTGGCAAGTGAAAGGTCAAAACACACTTGCAACTCTGCAGTTAATGGTTCGGATCCCAGGTACAGGTGCAGATACGTACATATCCTTAGAGTTAGTTTACGAATCAAAGAACATTCTTTTTATAGTTGTCCAAGAGATTTCTTGGAAATTGAAATACTTATATTGGTATAAAACCTTTACTTAGTGCTAATGCAACCATTAGGAATCATTATTTTGCTTTGAATATGAATTCAGTGATTAAAACATCCTGTTCCTGCATCCTATAAGGCTGAAGAGACCACAGACTCTTAGGGCATTGTTTGCATATGGTGTCTGCAACATGATGGCCACTCCTACATAACTTTGCCATATCAGAAGCAATATCCTTTTTGTGGGTTACATCTTTTTTCCTCTTGTGGGTGGGCTTAAAAATATGACAGTTTGAATTCTTCAAAAATACTTGAAAATCTTTAACTGATGCAGTGCCTGAAAGAAATGACAATCCTATTTATGAGCTATACTTGACTCTGATGTACAATAGATGAGCTAACCACTGTGGATATCCTAGACACCTTACTAATATAAATGAACAGCATGACCAAGTACTTGGACAGACAAATTATTTTAAATGTTCAATAATTGATGGTGCATATAGAATAATATAAAAGCACATTTTGCAATATATTCTGGTGAGGGGAAGTGACTCATTAATTTATAGTATCATGAAACATGAGCTGACAATATTTAAGTTTCTAAAACTTGAAACATTTATTAAATTTGCTATATTCCACGGTGTTGGAAAACGCTAATTTAAACTCTGTTTACCCATTTGCAATAAGTTCTATAAAAGATTAGGAGCCCAAATTCACAAGTCTAAGTTTAGACCCGAAGGATTTAAGACTACCTTCGGATTCTCAGTCTTCTGAGCAGAGCTTCAGGTCTAATTTTACCTTTGTGAATTGGGCCCTTAGACTTCAAGTCTAAACTTAAACTTCAGGGCTAAGTTTGCCTTTGTGAATTGGGCGCTTAGACTTCAAGTCTAAACTTAAACTTCAGGGCTAAGTTTTCCTTTGTGAATTGGGCCCTAGGATTCAATGAGTGCTTAATTTGTCAAAGAAAAAGTGCGGAAGCTCTGTGCAGAAGCTTGTGTCGGTGCAAATAAACATCAGCACGCAGAATTCCAAAGCTGAAAGTTCTAAAATCCACCTCATGCCGCTAATCCACTACCAGACACTGCTGCCCCTTTATCTCACTCCTGCAGGTTCCTGCTTTCTCTCTTTGTGACAGTGATCAGTAGTAAAGACCTGTGCAGGTGCCAAAGAGTGTAGCTGGCATTGTGCTAGACGAAAATGCTTAGGAGAAAATGCTAAGAATTTCTCTAGATTTTCCAAAATATTTTGTGTTGCTATTTGCCGTGGTCCCCATTCCGAAATGGCCAGCCCCATACCGGGAGGATCCAATTTATCATACCAACTGCTAAGGCCCTGCAGCAGGAATGCAAACAAGCTTTTCCCCTATAAGTCAGTGAGCCTTGATGTGGCCATTGAACACATATGCCAGCAGTCTCAGGCTTTGGGAAATAGAGATGACCCAATATTTTTAGTTTGTTCCTACCTCAGTCAGCTTGACCCCAATGCTTTCTTAGGATCATTACCTAATGGCATGAACAGAGCTCTGGTGCTCTTATTGTCTGCAAAGCAAGTGTTCCAGTCTAGTCTACAAACTCCAAAATCTCTCTGTGTTCCTCAAAGAATGTAAAGATCAAACAAACTGTGCACCACTGGAGGAGATCTTACTGCAGCACTGATAAATTGGTGTATACCCTCTGACAAGTGCACTATAAAGCAGCCATCATGCAAGCCAAACTAGCCTTTCTTGAAAAAATAATTGAACCTTCTCTCCATTTTTTGATTGTGAGACTTTTGAAACACAGTAGCCTCATATTTCAACGCTAAATTAGATTCCATCTATGATAGCAACAAATTCCGTCAACTCCTGTTTCCTGTTAGAACAACTCTGCCTCAGTTGACTAAAAGGCCCAGTTTTCCTGAGTATCTGAAACTGAATCAAACTCTGGAGTTTATACCTGAATCTAGGCCCGGCTACCCTTTGCACCCCTGTCTTGAGGAGTCCCTATACTAACTTGTATGAGGCTTATATTTCCTTGTTTCTAAACTGTTTAATTTTGTTGTAGCCAAACTATGGGCATTTTTTGCAGAAAGTAGTAACTTCCTTATTGAAAAAGCAAACTTTAACCCCAATGACCGGACCAGTTAATACCCAATTATACCACTGCCAGTCCTCAGTAAAGTTCTAGAGAAGGATGTCGCATTACTGCTCTCAAAATTATGAACAAACAATGGCAGCCAGAGGACCCAATGCCGCACCACTTGGAGTAGTCACCATAACAATACACCCCTCTGTAACAATGCACACCTCAACGGCCAGCTGCTCATTAGCCATACATTAGAAACATTTTACACTAAAAAAGAGAGGCAATAACCAAACATGTGTATATAAAAGACTGCCTCAGGGCAGCTTCATTCATCCACTAGTGTCTGTCAAAATTCGCAATGCACAATCAAGAAAACAAGGCTCCAAGGCATACAAATGTAGTTCCTTATAACAGATATTCTATGTAGGCTTCAGTCAATATGCTCCTCCCAAAAATCATAAATGTCATGAAGTCACTAGGGGATGGTTGAAGCTGCACTCTTGTTTTTTGGATGAAGAACCTGAATAAAAAGATAAACACACACAAAAAGGATCTAGTAGTCGTACTTTGGACTAACTATTTATATACAACTGTTTGGTAATTGCTTCTCTTTTTTTGTGTAAAACATCTCTCAAAGTTCTTGGCAGAGTCAAACATCTTGGAACAATGGCAATTGAGCTCTAACCATATTAGGAGACTGAATCTACTCTTTTTCTGACAAAGGAAGAAATTCAGTTGATTTATGACGAAGGAGACACAGAAGCATTGATCTTACTAGATCTCTCGGCTGCATTAGATACAGTGCATGATGTCACGTTAATAAACTAAATAGCCAAACTTCAGATCCAAAGTACAGTAATTGCATGGTTTAAATTATTTCTATTTAACCAGACACAGTTAATGTTTCTGCCTCTCTTTACTTCTGATAAGACTGCGAGTCGTTGCAGAGAACTGCACTATTGCCCATACTTTTTAACATCTGTGCCCACCACTTTTCCCAGTTTAGCAGGTCCTTCGGACTCAAAAGCATAATTTAACAATTAAAGACACCCAGAGCATCATCAGAGTAGATCATCGGTTCCCGAAATCTGCATCTAGACTGTAAACTTAATTTAGGCAAGGTAGAACTTCTGCTCCTGTGCAACAACCATGCACGCTGGTACAATGTTTTATGTCCTTCCAAACTGAGCTATCCAGCAACGCAGCCCCTAAAGCTAAGTTGTCACTATCAAGCACACCTCCATCATCAAACTACATCAGTACTGTTATATCTTCTTGTGTTTTGAATCTGCATGCCTTTAGCAAGGTCCTTACTTTCTGTTGGATGAGCAACATTGCACTGTAGAACCTGCCTTAATAAAATCCCGGATGGACTATTGTAAAAGCTTGTATCTGGCCCTGCCATGTTATTTGATGAACAAACAGCAGCAAATTAAGGGGCATATTTACAAGCCCCTATCGCCACCACGATGTCACTTTCAGTGAAGTTGTGATGACGAAAGGCGCCTTGCCTTATTTACAAGGCAGCTGTAAGCCACTTAACATGGCTTAACACTGCCTTGTAAATAACCCTCACCAAAATGGAAGATCTTCACTTAGTGTGATTCCAGTGTTTACAGCGGTATTCATTTACTATTAAAATATAGTATTTATTTAGTATGCATGAAGACTATGTAGTATGCCCACAAGCCGAAATATGCAAATGAGGGAATACTAGTTCTACTCAACTACCCTTCAAATACACGATGAACACTTCAATTGATTGCTAAAAGAAGACTAGTAGTATTCTAGAAGAATAGTATTTGAAGCTTAGTAGTATTCTGTTAGTGTTTATTTGCAGCTCTTGTGCTATTTCAAGAGCAAAATGAAGGCTAGTCTCATTGATTGTGACCACTGTTTGAAGACTAGTGGTATTCTTTGTGAGCAATATCTGAATACTAACGGAAATGATTGTGAAGACTCAAGTAAGACTAGCAGAATTTAAAGTGAATGTTAATTGAACACTATTGTGCAATTTCAAGAGCAAAATTAAGGCTAGTCTCATTTATTGTGACCGCTAATTGAAGATTAGTGGTATCTTTGTGAGCAACATCTGAAGACTAATGGCAATGACTGTTAAGAGTTAAGTAAGACTAACAGAATTCAAATTGAATGTTAATTGAACACTAGTCGCATTAATTCTGATTAATTTATAGCAATTATATTCATTTGGTTGCTTGCACAAGGCTTCTTTTAATGATGGCTTTTGGACTAAATTTTATGTGTTACATATCTTGGGAGTCAATGATTCTAATACGCCTGTTACAAACTCATTAGTCATGCATTTAGTAAGCATTTTATAATTGTGGTATGTGAGAAGACCGGAGCAAGAGATCGTAGGAGAAGCACAAAGCAAAGGAGCCGACCCAGACATACACAGGATTGTACCAGGAGACCCCTCCTCCTGCAAGTAGAGAGCCAGTTGAATTGCCGAGAACCTGACTGAATTCCCACTTGGTCCATGACAAGACAGGATCACCACCGTTTGCTTTCAGGTTACCCAAAATGAGCAATTGTGCAAAATTCAATTAGTTGTCAGATAAAAAAGTAATTGTTCTAATTCCTCCTGTGTTGATTGTCCACCAGACTCCATTAATGTTAGAACTTATAAAAACAATTCACTAAACACGTTTGTACAAGGCGTTTATGGCATTGACTTGTACATTTTTTTAAAGGAAATGCAGTTGGACACAAAAGTGTGTGATATGACATTTGAATGATATTTGCCTATGGAAGAGCTATTGGCTTTGCCAATGTGTTTTAGCCATGTTGTGCACTATCTAGTGGTGTGGAGTGTTGCAGTGTGGAATTGCGAAGAGTGGAACAGAGTGCTGTAGAATGGAGGGGCAGATAGTGTCATGTATTGGAGTGACAGAGTGGAGTCGCGAGAGTGGCGTACAGTGGAGTGGCATAGAGCAGAGTTACTAATCTGTTGCAGCATAGTGGAAGTCCATTTGTGAAGGTTGATGGGTCACCTTTCTGTAGCCTATTGCTGTATTTGAGTTTTAAAGAAGTACTAATGGAGTAAAACCTTCGCTAAGCCAGTGTCAACAACAATAAAAATGCCAAAATAATAAATGCAAAAATATGTCACAAAATGTGCTGCATTCGTCTACAAAATTTGCCTTTTCTTACCACATAATTTAGTCAACTATGCCCCATGATTTGGTCCTCTTCAGCTGCATAATTCCAGTGGCCCCTACATAGATTGACAATTTCTTGAGGTAATGGAAATACAGTTGCCTGTTGATTCTCAAATATTTACCAGCAGCAGCGAATAAGAAGAAAAATGTTTAGTGGTGAGTAGTGTTACTAGGATGTGTTGTGAGTGGGTGATGGTATAGTGAGCAAGAAGCAAAGTGGCTTTGAGTAGGGTCTGGCAAAACTGAGAGGGATATTGAGTGGTTTTGTTAATGACTGCAGATTAGTGTAAATGTTAGTGAAGCATGTAATATATGCAAAGGAGCTAGTTCTCTGTGCGGGGAAGATTGACAAGGTATAGTGATTGAGAGGCATGTGATGCTGGAGGAAGGAGTGCCATGCAGGTTGCATCAGGGTTCTGAGATGAAACTATATTACAGGAACATCTCATGTGGAGTCCTAGGCTTCATTTAACACAAAGTATTTTGAGAGTTACAGTCTTGGATTCATTTTAGCGAACAAATTGTACTAACAAAGTGAACAATTTGTAAAAGCAAAGCCAAGAAACAAATGTGTGTCAAGGTGACATGATGTTTTATAATGACCTTGCGCAAGTGCTTGGGCTGAGTATGGTTGGCAGTATTGGTGCGGCCACAAGCTAGTTGGGTTTTCTAGATGAGGAATACAGAATATCTGGGAATGCTTGGTGTAAGGTTGCTGGGGTGGTGTTGGATGATATGCTTCTAGTACTATGGATGAGTATTACTGTAGGGCTATACTGTACTGGGCCAGAGGTTAAACAGTGCAGGTGCAATGGTTTTCTAGGTGACAGTGATAAAGCTGGATGTAAATAAAGGGTACAGTGACCGCGAGATGCAAGGTATCCAGGGGTGGGTATTGGCATGGCTGGTACAATGATCTGGCTGAGTGACATGGGTTATGTGTGATGAGGAGCAAGAACAACTGGATAGGCTGAGGTTGGGGTGTCACCACTGAATCTCCTGGGGGCATCCATACGGTGTAGGAAGAGTCTAGGTTTAACAGGTTTTAAAATGATATGGACCCTTGAGCTGTGCAGGGTGCTGGGGACAAGAGTGCAATTGGTGAGGCTTGGAGCAACTGATAGGTTGCTCCAAGCCAACTCCCAAAACTGGATGACAAGAAACCACCTCAAACTCAACTCGCTCAAAACGGAATTGCTCTTAATCACCCCAACAAAGGGACCCCTCGACATCAAAGATTGGATGAAACATCTAACAGCCTTCAATTACCTTCCACAAGTTATAAATAGAATGAGATCATTGGGAATTGCAATCAACAAGAATCTCAACATGCAAGAGCACATCAGCACAGCCATCAAAGGAGCCAACCTTCAAATTAGCATTCTAATTTGAAGAATAAAACCCTTCCTTCTCTTCGACCTCAAAACAGCTGTTCAAGCTCTAGTAATCCCCAGGTTAGAATATGGAAGTACTACCTTATTTGGTCTGCCTAGATCCAAACTGCCTTCACTAAATGCGACCCTTAATTCTGCTGCAAGACTCATCACTGGATCCCAAAAAAATAACCACATCACTCCCGATCTGAAGACACTAAACTGGCTCGCTTATGATGCAAGGATACAGCTGAAAATTGCTTGCTTGACACATAAAGCACTGCACTTTAACACACCGAAGTACATAGCTGACAAACTGGAACTGTCCAGTGGCTGCAGATGCTCTAGGAGTGCCAGGACCTTACTGTTAAAAACACAGATATTTTGGGGGGGAAAAACCTACAACCAAAACTTCTCCGGAATGGCCCCCAGAATCTGTAACTCCCTTTCCCCTGATATCAGACTGAATCCATCAATCACCTCATTCAAAAAAGAAGTCAAACTGTTTCTGATGAACAAATATCTACACTAGAACGCTCTGACTCAGCATATAAAATGTAACTGACACAATGTCCCAACCTGGGCTCGCACCTGCCGTTCGTCGGCTGGGTGATTAACTCATGGAACTCCTCCCAATTTGCAACGGCTATTGACAGCATTTGGTGCTTGGTTGTCATATTTTCGTCTTGCCTAACCAATTGTAAAGCGCTCCGATACCCTATTAGGGTCAAGTCTGCGCTATATAAAACGTTATAAATAAAAAAAATAATTAAAAAATTGGTGCTGGACTGATAATAGGGATGCTGAAGATTTCTGGGTTTTGCAATGCTTGGACATTCTGTGGCTGCGGATGCAGACCTCTGGCAACAAAGAGTTGGGGGCAGTGTGATGAAGGCTGTGCAAGGCCTAACTTTACTGGGTAACTCAAAAGGAACAGAGTAGTTCACATTCCACTTCTTTAGTATATGGTTTGGTCTTCCCCTGGAGACCACTGTGTATTTGTGCTTACTTACCTATTTTTCATTTGAAATATTGTGTGTATTGTGTTGATATCTCCGGGTAAGAGATATACCAATGTGTTAGTGAGTGTGTATAATAAATATAACTATTTTTATAACTACACTGTGTTGTTCTTTTTGTTTAACCTACACTATGTGATTAGTTCTGGTAAAACAAGCTGCTTAACACTCCTTCTGGATTAAGCATGAAGGCTGTTCTCCACAGCTACCACTTAGAGAGCTTTCTACGGTTGTCTAAGACAACTAAAATCACCATAAGGGTTGTGTGGATTAGTGCAAGGTGCTTCACTTAAATAAGTGTGCACCATATACTAAGCCAGCCTCCTACATACATTATACCAGCTACTCTCAAGCCTATCACACATCTATTGCACCCAGAAAGGCAACAGAAAGCACTAATATAATTATTATGGCATAAAATGGCAGACATACATATACAGGAAAATGCTCCCCACAGATATGTGGCTTGTGCACAATTCAAAATGGTACACAAATCATAGAGGACCACATTGCCTACAATGAGTGGAGAGCTGAGGAATATGAATCCACTAGCAGGCATCAGTGAGCAATTGAGAGCACACATGGAAGAAGCATCATGCAAGCGACAAGTAGGGATCATCTCCAGCCTCGCCTACCGGGCCAGGAGTACACACGCGATCAACAGAACACTGATAGAAGCAGCTGGAAGGGAACACAAGTGCACGTAGTAGGCTGGGGCATAGGCCCAAAAGTAAACAGATTTAAAGATACTGCCAGCACATGAACTCCAAACTCCATAGGACTGCAGCCCAGCCAAGTGTCACTCATCTGGGGTAGATTAACACATTCTTGGAAATTCCTCACATTACTGCTAGGTCCCAAAATGCTTATGCATATCAGCTGGTTGAGAGGCAGTAAGTTCTTTTCTTCTATTACAGCCTCTTCCACCTTTCTCTTGACACTGCAGCTTGCTGCCTCATAGGCAACGGGGAAGGTGGTTAGAGCTCTGTGCTGATGGCCCTGCCTCTGACTGTGCCCGCTATAAAGGCTGGATATGATATTAGCCTGCATCCTCCACTGACAATCTGGTTGTTCCTTCTGCTGTGGTGCCGCCTCCTTCACTGACAGTGCTTCTGGGTAGGAACACTGTTGGTCAATGTCACGCCCAATTGGTTATTGAATGTCTGACACTTGTACAACTTAACACTCCTCCTCTCCCACAACCATGCTCTCAGTTCTGAACAGCAGTGGGAATTGGGCCCAGAGAGAAAGCTGCCGAGCTGTGGCAATGGATTACTGTCTGCACAGTGTCTCATGGTATGCACCACGACTCGACCCCGGTTGTACCAGTGCAGTGTTGGGAACACAATAAACAGGTCTTCCTGGTGAATTAAATAATTTCGTTGATAACGCACTCACATGAGGTGAGACTGATCAGACAGGCAGAGGCCTGCTACGCTGCACAAGAACCAAAGCGTGGTTTCACTGCATTTTATTTTTAAGTAGTGCATTTGGGTCTAGAACCAGGTACTCTGGGAGCAGACAGAAGAGACTGAGTTTTGGGTGCAGGACAGGGATGGAGGGAAGCATGACTTAGTAGTATAAAATTAGAGAACAAAACGTAGGGGAAATTAGTAGAAGGAGAGAGGAGAGAGTGGAAAGAAGAAGATAGGGAATTAAACTTTCTGATGTAGTCTGTTTGACTGCTGAGACAATAAAGCACAGTCCATAGAAGACTGCATGACGCAGCCTGCCTTAGTGAGAAGGGGCTGGGCAGCAAGTTGAGGGGCACATGTACACGGGGATTAGGCCACCGGAACATCACTTTTTTCGATGCTCCGCTGGGGCAATGCCCTGCACCATATTTACAAAGCGGCTTTCACCCACTTAACATGGCTTAACGCCACTTTGTAAGTATGGTATCCTTTCATGCAAGTGTGTGCATGACAGAGGCGTGCACTGGGTGTAGCTGTGGGCATTCCACGGCACCCTTGGCTTTTTGGCGCTGCCCTAGATTTACAAGGATGTGTAAATCTGAGGCAGCGCCAAAAACTAATGACATGCAAAGGCAGGCATTAGATTGGCGAAACGCAGCACACATAGAAAGGCCAATTTGCTACTTCTAAGTGTGCTGTAGAATGAGTGTTTATATGCAGTAAGGGACACCTTCCTGTGCATAAACAATTATCCCTGCAACGCAGACACCCTCGCACTGTTGCGCATGGGTGTCTGTGTTGGCGCTAGGCAGCTATTTGTAATGCCAGCGCAAGGGAAAACACAGGGGTGCGCTGGGAATGCTGCATGGTCTTGTACAGGGTTCTGTCTACTAGATTTAACTGCATATTATTACAGGTTTAAACCTGTGGGCTTGGTCTCTTCTGCTCTCCCCGCCTCACCCTCTTTTCTCTCTGTCCCACCTTCCTCTCTCCCGACTTCACCCTCCTTTCTCTCCACTTGACCCTGCTGTCCTGCTCTCCGCACTCTCTACTTCCTTCTATATCACTCTCTTCACATCATCTTACTCTCTCTCCACCGTATCAGTCTGTTTCCATGCTGTGCCCTTCTCTTTCTCCACTTCATGTAAAAACGTAGGCTTGGCTAGAAAAAAAAAAATAAAAAAATCCCAATGTTTTTCTTAAACCAGTATCCGACTTTCGTCTACTAGACCGTATTACACATAGCACAGTGACTGTTTTATAAAGAAAATTTGTTTTTATGCTCCTATGCTGCACCTGTTCCAAAAGGAGGCACATTTACACTGCTGCAGTGGCGGTTTCTCTTTGAGGGCGTCGGGGCTCCGCCCCAGGTACATTTTACATTTACCAAGAATAGAGATCACATTTTATTTTCAAAAAAAAAATTGCCAAAGAAGAACACGGGGCACTGTCTCTGAGTCTGCAGTCTGCCCCACTCACCAATAGCGCCGCAGCTCCGCTGTTCATGTCACGTGACTGCAGTTATTGCTTTGCTGTTTGCTCCCTGGCGGCCGGGCCGGGCCCAAAGAAGCCTGCTATGTGTTTGCCGGGCCGAAAACCTCACAGCCCTGAAGGCTGTGATGTCATCAGCTCGGCAAAAACATAGCTGCAAGGCCCAGTCTCCACCCCCTGATGGCGTGGAGGTTAAGTTAGCCCCGGGCGTTTTAAATACAAGCCCGGGATCGCTAACTCTCCATGTCAATCAGAGAGTGGAGGAGAGCTTGTCACGGTGTTACCCCACCCCTTCCCAACTCGTCACAGGGCGTGGTGAGACCCACCCTGTGACGAATTGGGAAAGGGTGTGGCAGGCGGGCAGCCAAGGAGTCAAGTGACCGGCCAGAGCATGCTTAGAGACTGAGGAATTCGGGTGTAGAAGATGATCATCAAAAGGGTAGGTTCAGCTCCTGGGCAGTTTTAATGTTATTGGCAGGGTGGGTGTTTCATAACCAAGGGCGTGGATGGAGAAGAGCTGTTTTCTGTGTTTCCCTTTTTGCCATATCCATTATCCGGGCTTCTAGCGTGGCTCTGCCCACCTACATAACGTATGCGGGAAATAAGTTATATTATGGGAAATACAAGTTATCACCCCAACGTAGAGGGCAGGCCCTTCTAACGGGATATTGGGATCGCTGGAAAGCAAATGAAAACTTGTACCAAACGCGAGAGCGAGACAGAGCAAACAAAATGTATGGTGATCAGGTGATTTCAACTGTGCACCATTGTGAACATCTTCGGTACCACCTGGTAACGCAGTGATGATACCAGAAGCTATTCGAGTGAGCCCTAGTGTCCATCTCCCGGGAATCCTTCCTGCTAGAGAGGAATTAATTACCTGCCCCAATGAGCGTCAAGCAAACCAAAAGAAAGGGAACTCAACTACAGGGTGAACAGAGAAGCAAACTGTAGCCCAGCTATCCACTTCTTGCACTGCTGATTATGAGCAGGAAAAATATCAGGAAAAAATATCAGGAAAAATCTAAATGAGAGAATGCAAGATGGATTCCAGTGGAACAAATACTTTCTGACGGCTATTCTTATTCCCCAGATCTGCGCAGGCTCGATGACGCAGACAATCTGACTGCTTCCCGCGCGCGTGAGTCGGCAGTTGGAGTGGCAGTCATTTTACACTCGAGACGGTCGGACTGCATATTAGAGCGGAGAGCCGAGGAGGCAGTCTGTCCTGAAGCGATTCGTCGTCAGTCATTATTACCAGCAGCAGCTAGTCCATGTGGTTGCAGGCTGCCAGGCTGCCAGGTTGTTGTCCGGAGTAGGGCAGTTAGTAGGAAGGAGAAGGACTGCACTTGTGAACTCGGACAGTTCACCAGGTAAGGCCCAGGCGGGCAGTTTTTAACTTATAGGCCTGCGTTGGCTACGGCTTCAGCTGTAACTGTTAAGTTATTCTCTGATATGGTGGAGCGGATTAAGGGGAGATACGATCCGATCACTCAGGCTTCAGCTGTAACTGTTAAACAGTTACAGCTGAAGCCTGAGTGATCGGATCGTTTAGTGTTATAATCTTTATATGGTGGAGCGGAGTTCTGTCTTAGCTCGTTTCTTTGCGCCACTTCATTCCGCAAATGAAATTTTTTGCCGCCCGCAAACATATCCTAAGCCTCTTTCTGAATCCTGACTGAATCTGATGCTGCCTTTCGAGGAGACTAAACCTGTCTGTTACCCACTTCCTCGTCCTCTGTCTGCTGACTTCTCTGTACTTGCAAATGGCTAGTTCCTAGATGGACCGAGTTTTGAGGTTGCAAGGTTCTGCATGGGGTTTTTTGCGGGGGAGGGAGCAGCTCCTCGGCGTGTTTGTTGCATGCCTGCCACTTCTGTGGGTTCATGGCGCGGCCTACCATGGCGGCCGTGCCTTCAAAGGCCTCCTTTCCATTTAAGGGTGTTATCCAGTGTCAGTACCGGGGCGAGGCAGGCCATCGTTTGAGTCTGCAGGGTGGCGCGTGGTGGGTAGGAAGCAAGATCAGTGTTTTACAGTACATGGCGAGTGGAGAGCAGGCAGGCAGTGTCTGATGTTATATTAGACAGAGAGGTGTGTGTGTTTGTCTACCTGCCAGGCAACGGTAATAAATGTGACCAATAAAACTGGTTATTTGGAGCTAGAGAACTAAAAAGGATCATCCAGACACTTATTAGTGGAATGCAAAGTTCAAATTCCTAGTTATTACCACAGTTCAGAATAGCTAACTTGAGGAATCATTGTTTAACGCCTCTCGGGTCCAGTGTGACAAATCACTCTACGGAGGGAAATAACTGGGCTTCACCACCTTCACAATGCTGACTTACTGAGGACGTGCCGGGGTGTAAGGAGGGATTTCGGTCTGGTTAAATACTACTGTACCTCAGTTCTGGCAGAGCAGATAGCCAAACAGCACATCATTTTCAGCATACTGGTGTTCACTTGGAAATTTATTTTTTTCATGCCCAACTAACTATACACAATCTTCAGAAAACTGGAAATGTGTATTATGAACTAATCATGCAGCCTTGAGGTGCTGTTGATGTTTGCAAACAATTCATGCCGTGGTCTTGTGCATTATCACGTCCCGAACCCCTGAACAACATCTTAATACATGTTCAGATCCAGTAAAAGCAAAGCACTGCGAAGTTTAATCAATAAATCATGAAAAGAAAACAACGCAGAGATTAAGAATGTGTGATGAATGTATTTTCTACTAAACATATTACACATAAATTCTCTTCTGACCTGTTGCTCCTTTGATGGAATAGGCATGCTTCACCATTGCCTTCTTCTCACAGCCCCCAGTCAGGCTCGATCCCACTTACCTAGCCCACCATGTTTAATAGACCTGTAGAACCTCGCGAGTGACAGGGTACGTGAGTCGTGGAATCTCCATCTGAGAAACAAAGGAGCTTGCTTAGTATTCAAATGATGACCGCACACCAGAGGTGACCAGGCGCAGATGCTGCAGTCCGTTCTGCGCGGTGTCTTGGCCAAAAACATGTGCAGGTGTCCAGATGGCGGACACCGTTAGCCTTCTTAAGTAGCTCTTCTTGCCAAAATACAAAAGAGGTATTTCAAGGGATGGAGAGTAAAGACGTGGCCCAGCTTGAGATCTGGTTCATGAGGTACTGGGTACGTGTAATGCCATCTGACAGCCCGGGCCTCTCCTGGGGCCATGCTGGTGCAGTCTGGCTTCTAATGAATGTGGCTGAGTATTGCTGTAGGTTTAACTGTATCCCAGATGCTGTGATTGTCTGTCAATTACAGTAGCATCCCTTCTTCCAAAGAAACTGCGCTCAGAAAGGGCCACTAATCTCCAAAATACAAGCAGCAGGGCCTGAGCTGGGTGTATTAAAAGATTAGATAGATGAGTTTGTTGACGTTAAGATGTTGTGCTTGTGCCTCATTGCGGTTCCTGTTGAAAGAGTTGGACGGTCTCTGTCTAAACGTACATAAGATGGATTTCTAGAAGCATACAGAGGTTACAGGCAAAAAATGGAAAATACACAGGAACACAATAGAAGACTGACCAGTGACTGAGGGGTGTCGAGGAAGGCAAAAGTAAATAAGCGCAAGTTTATTGCCAGGTACTATGACACTGGTTCTGTCTGCTCGCCAAAAAGTTGGGCCCCTGCACTGTTAACTCCTGAAAGGTGGGCACTGGCGTAATTTGATTTGGAAATATGTTCTCCTCGACCTCTCTCCCATTTGCTCCTAAAAATGTGTACTTTGGCCATGATGCAAGAAACTCCTCAAATGTTAGTTGCCCTCAGTGTTCTCCCAGTAGGGTCCCTGCAATGTTTGCTCCTGAAGGTTGGGCCTCTGTGCACTCAGCTAGTTAATGCTGAGGCGCTTACATGATTTGCTAGTAAAACTTTGGGCCATAGTCCACTCTTAAATATTTGGGCCTTGGTGTCGATTACTCATAAGGTTTTGCTTCAAAGATATTCACTCTGTAAAGATAGATTTTATTATGTGGAGTTCTCTGATTGGACAGATCCCGTAGTTTTTTAATGCATTTCTACCACTGGATATAAGTAACTATAGCCTGCCTGCAGTCTAGGAGAGAGCATTGCCAGTTCTAGCGATTTAAGATCAGTTTGGACGTGTGTGTATCTGCAGCTTGTTAAAATAATAAAATCCCTGACTGACATGAATGTGTGAAGACTTGCCACAGCCAAAGTTAGGGCCTTGTAATGGCATGGATGGATGTCGGGGTGGGAGTGTTAACCTGTGAGAAATCGCCTTTCTTGGCTTGCCTTTAAGTTGTTTATTTTAAAAATTATCAATGAGGTAGTGAGCAGATATTTAACCAGAGTTAAATATGCATCTTCTGCATAAAAAAGGATTTTCATTAGTGTTTTTATGTACTTAAAAGCAATCTTAGTAATTCTTCCTGTGAGACATTTAGGGGTAGTAAGCGCTATATAAATGCAATTACAATTATGAATACTTAACTTGAGGTCAGATTAACTGCTATGAAATGTTATGTTGAGTCATTTCAATGTTATTGCACTTTAGCTCTCGTGAAGTGCTGTGCAGGGTTTGTTTGCCTTGTGCGGGGCCTGTGGTGGGTTGTCATTTTGCGATTGGCCACTGGCGCAGTCTGTTATTCCGTCTGCCCCTCATAATGTGGTAGTTTTGAAATCACGAACACAGCCACATTGGGAACTCTGCGAGTCTGAGCCCCCTTCAGTTTATTTAATCACGAGAATAACAGACATATGAGGTATTTTCGATAGACATTTAAGTAGAGATTCCTTATTAATTAAATGAACTATGGGTCTAACTTTTGAACATGTATGGTTGGAAGTTGTCTAGTCTTCATTTTGGCCCGGCGGGCACGCACTTTGCACATGATTCATGCAGCAGGAACCCGGTTTGAATCTAAAGTCAAGTAAGTGAGCACTTAAGCTATCTACTCCCTCCACAGGCTGCACAGTAGACCTCTTTTTCAGCTTCTACTGTGCAGTTAGTGCCGCAAAATTATTTCAGTTCACTACACATGATCCAGTAAAACACTCTCATATGCACATGAAGTTAAGTAGGGCATACAAAAGTGAAGTGGCGGCGAGGGCACTGCTGGTGTCCAGGGACTCAGTTTAAATCTGACACCAGGCAGGGTTGGTGATCGCTTCAGCTCCTCCCCACACAGTAACCTCTCCTTCTCTGGTTTGAAAATAAATGTAGTCCGTGCTATAAGCGTGGTTCAAGTCACAACACAAGATTAAATTCATCACCACTCCAAATTGGATAGATGGACAAGTAGGGGGTAGGCAGACCACTGCAGGCAGCCAATCGACCCATTTCCCCCAAGACACGGAAGGGGTAAAAGCATATGGCACATTACGCCCTTATAGTATAGCTTTGAAAGCAGGGAATAACACTGAAAAGTGTTGCATATTTGTCTGCCACTACTAGTTTGCATACCAAAGAACATGCTTAAGTGACACCCGAAAATGCATTGTGGGACCTCACGTCATGTTGTTAAAACAGTGCCAATGCCTTTACTGGGGTAACAAGCGCTATATATATGCAATCCTTTGTCCCTCTTCTATCCCTCCGCTATCCTTCTGACTCCAAATAACTGACTAACCTATCCACCACTCAAATTACTTTCATATTTCACTATACTAACTCAACACTAATCCTTTATGGGTTCCAGAGTAGCGTGCTACTTGCCGAAAAAGCGCTTCGACGCCTCGTCAGGGGTAGTAAGCGCTATATAAATGCAATTACAATTACAAATATGAATACTTAACTGGAGGTCAGATTAACTGCTATGAAATGTTATGTAGAGTCATTTCAATGTTATTGCACTTTAGCTCTCGTGAAGTGCTGTGCAGCGTTTGTTTGCCTTGTGCGGGGCCTGTGGTGGGTTGTCATTTTGCGATTGGCCACTGGCGCAGTCTGTTATTCCGTCTGCCCCTCATAATGTGGTAGTTTTGAAATCACGAACACAGCCACATTGGAAACTCTGAGTCTGAGCCCCCTTGAGTTTAGTTAATCACGAGAAAAACATGCATATGAGGTATTTTCGATAGCCATGGCAACCAAAACATCCAAACATATCACAACAAAGAGGATGTAGAACAGTACTGGTGTAGAAAGGATATTACTTGGGAAATGACTTGTAGAGGGCTTTTTTACAAAAGAGAATTTAGTTACAGAATATGATAGAGTAAATGACATTTGAAATGTGTTGTAACTATAGAATTATGGTTTTTAACTAAGTGAAACTGTTCATTTTGTGATAGAGGTGTATGTTAATGGAAAGCACGATAGGGAAGAAGCTACTATTGAAAATGATTCAGACAGCTTTAAAGCAGTATTGAATGTGATGAGATGGAAATTGTTGAATATACTTTAGCATGTCTGCTTACATTTCTAGACCTATATGCACACAATTGAGATTTTGACACTAAGGCTGGTGAGGTGACTGCAGAACAGTGATGTAATTAAACCTAAAGGGGCCCCATGGAAGGTGCATTAAGCATGCCAGAGCCCCCAGGATATTCCTGTTGTTTTCAACTGTCTTATTCACCCTCTGAGTCTGTATACAGGACTGTAAGTTTCAATTGTGGTGCAGGTCCACCATGTCCCAGGAGAAGTGCCACAGAGTACTACTCCGTGACTGCCTATATCATTTCATATGCTTCCACCACAGACCCCAACGTCAATGTACATGAAACCTTTAAGAATGCATTTCACCCTATATTACTGAGTAACCTACACACCGCAGTCCCTTCTGACTTAACTGTGGTGTGGGGGCATCTGGTTTTGATGCAAATGTGAAATTAACAGCTGCTTTCAAATTGTTCAAGCTGTTCAGTGGTTTCTGCTGTGTAGCCAATGGACACTATTCTCAAAGCTTACGTCCTTTTTAAATTTTCACTGGCACCAGGGAGGAAATCAGCAGATAGTTTAACGACAGGCAGCAGAGAGGAAACCAGCAGAAAGCTTTTCTACAGGCACCAGAGGAAATCAACAGATAGTTTGACAAGCACCAGGGAGGAAATCAGCAGATAGTTTAACGACAGGCAGCGGAGAGGAAACCAGCAGAAAGCTTTTCTACAGGCACCAGAGGAAATCAACAGATAGTTTGACAAGCACCAGGGAGGAAATCAGCAGATAGTTTAACCACAGGCAGCGGAGAGGAAACCAGCAGAAAGCTTTTCTACAGGCAACAGAGGAAATCAACAGATAGTTTGACAAGCACCAGGGAGGAAATCAGCAGATAGTTTAACGACAGGCAGCGGAGAGGAAACCAGCAGAAAGCTTTTCTACAGGCACCAGAGGAAATCAACAGATAGTTTGACAAGCACCAGGGAGGAAATCAGCAGATAGTTTAACGACAGGCAGCGGAGAGGAAACCAGCAGAAAGCTTTTCTACAGGCACCAGAGGAAATCAACAGATAGTTTGACAAGCACCAGGGAGGAAATCAGCAGATAGTTTATCAACAGGAACGACAGGCAGCAGAGAGGAAACCAGCAGAAAGCTTTTCTACAGGCACCAAAGGAAATCAACAGATAGTTTGACAAGCACCAGGGAGGAAATCAACAGATAGTTTGACAAGCGCCAGGGAGGAAGTCAACAGATAGTTTATCAGCAGGAATGACAGGCAGCAGAGAGGAAACCGGCAGAAAGGTTTTCTACAGGCACCAAAGGAAATCAACAGATAGTTTGACAAGCACCAGGGAGGAAATCAAGAGATAGTTTGATAAGCACAAGGGAAGAAATCAACAGATAGTTTATCAACAGGAACAAGAGAGGAACTCAGCAGGAAGGTTGTCTCCAGGTTACAGATCAACTCAGCAGATAGTTTACCAGGAGGCAC
The DNA here is from genome assembly GCA_963921515.1 of Calotriton arnoldi. Lineage (NCBI taxonomy): Eukaryota > Metazoa > Chordata > Amphibia > Caudata > Salamandridae > Calotriton > Calotriton arnoldi. Next base: position 900,859 of record CAWUFW010006990.1, read on the forward strand.
CAGTTACTAAATCAGCTGAAAGTTCATCCACCAATCACTAAAAAGGAACTTGAAGTACAGTTGCAAATCCGTATCACAAGTGATATACAAATCACAACTAACTACTGCTGCTACTTGTGTACTTGTTGACATTTCTTGTTAGTACATCTATGGTATTTTACATAATGTACGTGGGTGACCTTGTTAGGTGATACATCTATAATCTAGTTTAGGCTTTCTTTGTACTGTTCATTTTATTGTTTGTCAAAATGAACACAGTTGACTCACAAAACCATTTTTGGGAATGACACACGAAGATAAACTTCGGGTGAAAGGACTAGGACCTGATCAACCTGAAATAAACATTGAACAGTCTACAAAAGACCGGGGCAAGGGTTACACACGTAGGTTTACACGAACCTGGTTTGATAAAATGGAGTGGTTAACTGCCAGCTCTTCTAAGAATGCCTTGTTCTGTTTCCCCTGCTTGCTCTTTGGGGGTGAAGTTAGCTGGACTAAAACAGGAGTTACTGCTCTTAAACATCTGGCAGAAAAAATAAAGAGGCATGATTCCAGTGAAGCCCACTTGACCAATGTATTAAAGTTATCTTTGTTTGGAAAATCAAATATTGCACTGCAGTTAAATGAAGCCTACTGCAAGGGGGTAATCAAACACAATGAGGAGGTCGATAAGAACCATTATATATTATCCAAATTGATTGACTGTGTAAAATTTTGTGGAGCTTTTGAATTGGCATTGCGCGGCCAAAATGAAACTGAAGATTCCCGAAATCCCGGAGTCTTCAGAGGGCTGGTTGATTTTGTGTCCAGTATAGACAGTGCAATGGAAGCACACTTGAAAAGTGCAACTGTATTTAAAGGCACTTCTAAGACAATCCAGAATGAGTTGCTTGACTGTATGCTGGAGGTAACAAAAGAAACTATTGTACAGCAAATAAGAAGCACTGATTACCTAGCTATCCAGGCCGATGATACAACTGATGTCTCTACCAAGACGCAGTCAGTACTTGTTTTCCGCTACATTGATGGCAATTCCAAGGTAGTGGAAAGATTTTATTGCTTTTCGAATCTTAAAGATTCAACTGCAGATACAATTTCAGCATCTATTCTTAATGAACTTGAACATATTTTCCCAGAGCACAGTGGTAAGGAGAAGTTAATTGCTCAGAGCTATGATGGTGCCAGTGTCATGCGTGGTGCCTCCGGTGGGGTTAAAAAAAATCAGAGACATCTATCCAAATGCACACTATGTCCATTGCTATGCCCACCAACTAAATCTAATCATGGAACAGGCTGCTTCAAAAATATCCAGAGTCAGAATTTTCTTAAAAGAGTTGGGTGGTATTACTGCTTTTTTTTCCCGTTCGCCAAAACGGACTGAAGTGCTTGAACAGATAGTGGCAAAAAGAATACCGAGAGGGTCTGCAACTCGCTGGAACTTCAACATCCGAGCTGTCAATATAATTCACGAACACAGGGATGACCTTGTAGAATGCATGAAATCTATTACAGAAGACAGTGAATTTGATTCCACTTCTGTGTGTGAAGCAAAGGGCTTTACCAAGACTCTGGAAGACAGGGAGTTTCTTTTTTTTCTTTATTTGTTCCACGGCATAATGCCGCACGTCAATATTTTGTACAATCAATTACAAAAACGAGACATTGATACTGTATCTGTACAAAAGGACACTTCAGCCTTTATGATCAACATCAACAAAGTACGAGAATCCATTGATAATTTGGACTCTGAATTGCCAGATGATTCTCGATTTACAAACCGCAAACTGCAGATAAATACCTTGATTCAGGAAGGAAAAGAAGTATGTGACATTATTGTGGTGCATGCCAAGGAGCGCTTTGCATTTACAAGGCATCTAGTCAGTGCAACACTACTGCATAGTGACCTGTTTCAAAAACATAGCAAATGTTTTCCTACTGCAGCTCTCAGTGAAACAGTGGAAGCATATCCAATGCTAAACAAGTCAAGATTGCGCACTGAACTATCAATCCTGTATGGAAGACAGGACTTTCAGCAGGCTACAGGTGGTGCCATGGCTTTATATATATTTTTATGTCAAAACAACTTGCAGAATTCTTTTGTGAGACTCTTAAGTTATTGAGAATTGTAATTACAACACCTATGACAACATCTGAGGCTGAAAGATGCTTTTCCACTCTGAAGAGGATAAAAACATTTTTAAGGAACACAATGACCCAAGCTCGACTAAATGCATTGGCCATGCTGTCAATAGAAAAGGAACTAATAAATCAGATTACAGATTTCAACAAGAGAACTATTGAAAAGTTTGCTCACATTAAAGAACGGCGTGCAAACTTTCTGTATAAATAGAAACCATGGAAATGCACGTGGTGCTGTGAATCATTAGTGCTAACAAATATAGTTTTTGTTTACTTTGTATTGCAAGTAACATTCAAGTATACTGCAGGAACCTATGAAAGTAAATGCACCATGTATTAAATGTATGTTTCAGTATCTTGCATGACTTGAGAGGAATTCAGACTTATCATTATAAAGCCACATAAGCTTGGTGTTGTTTCAGGGTATTAGTTAATGCACCTCTCTCTCAACCTTTTTCAAAGTTCCCCAGCAAATATGACCCAGTTTTGTAAATATCCTACACTCTGGCAAGCTTTGGACTAACTTACAAACTATAGCCAGACAGACTGAGACCATGTACCTTCCATGACATACTTAAAGATGGTGCATACTGGGCTACAGTCAGTCTTGTAAGAATTACAGGATATTGTTTATTGGTCTCATCTTTATAGTCAGTCCTGATCCAGGTATAATAGTCAGTCCTGATTACAGTCTCGTTTGACAAACTTTTGCTGTACAGCAGTGTCCTTTAGGAGAAACTATTTTCTTCTGGCTAGCCGTTTGATGAAGCTGTAGTTTGTTTGCTCTTTTCCTAATTGCAAACTGATACACTGTAGTGTTTGCTGTGTGGTAGAGGCCTGTAGAATCCTGGATTTAATTTTTTTACCATATCTATCACTGACCATCATATGGACTGATACTGAGTGGATTTGTTAATAATATTACTTCATTTATAATGATGGGATTCATTTCTGAACTGAAGAGCATACTAGATTTGACACCATTGCATATCTTTCGATCTACACATGACTCATTACCTCAAACTTAATACTCAACACATCATAAAAAGTTCAAACAATGATATAAAGGCGGCAGCACTTCATGTTGATCAAGTCCATTACTTTAAGAGAATCTGATGCAAATTGCCATCTGCAGTGATGCAACATCTATAAGGGTGCACTTATATTTTCATGCAAGGGGTCTGAATGTTGGCTCATTTCAGTTTGATAAATGATATAACAAGGTTTGTTTGCTTGTTGGGACATATAGAATTATCTACTAGTAATATTTTGTTGATGGCCTCATGGGTGTTAGATAATATAAATGTGTAAACCCATACAACTTTGAGAAAGTTATGTTTCTTCTATGCACCAATACATAGTTCATGTAATTATTTATACAAGTTTTCTAAAGTACTGGTTAACCAGACACTTTATCAGTGATGTACAAAGTATTTAAATTTAAAGTATATAAAACATACTTCTTGTGCTATTAAACCTTCTCTACACAAAGATTTTAGTCATCTTCCTGCTCTAAGTGATAATTTTTTTAAGGATTTTACCATACTTGATTGTATAAATGTAAATCTGTATAAAGTATTCTACATTACTGTTTGAACAATTGGCTTTGGGGTGATGGATATATACGTTTTGTTTTTCAACTGTAAAGCTATCCGGCTCAAAGTTTGGTTGACATTCTATAAGATTGAATTATTTGTTTTCTTCGAATGAATATTTCTATCTGTAGCCAATTATACCATATGAAGATTTCATTCACCTCCTGTGTACTTGGCTTTGAACAAATGATTCATAAAGGAAACAGACAAGCACAGGTAGGGAAAACATTTTATGTGTTGCATGTATATATTTCATCTCTGTATGCTTATGTGTTTTTAGTTTATGCAAGTTGCCTTTATGCATGATATTGAGTTTCAAAAAATGAACACTAACCAATATGATATTCAATTCTATGTGGAAAAAGTAGGCATTTTACTCTGTTGGGCCATCTTGAATGCCACTTTATCTCACGTAGGCACTGGCTCAGTAGACAGATCCAACCTATTTATGCAACATTATTAAAATGAATTGTGGTTTATTGCAATTTAGAATGGCTTATTCATGAGGCCTTGGAACTGATGATAGTTTGAGGGGAGGCAGTGGCCTGTTTCTGTTTAGCACAGTGGCTTCCGAAAGTCTTGAAAATGCACCATTTGCCCACTCATTTTTCAAAATTTTCTCGGGGGGGAAAACCCCCCGAACCCTCCTTAGGTGGTTCGGGCTCGCTTGCTACGCTCGCTCGCCACGGTGTCCTCCACCACTAATTTTACGCCTCACCACTTTCAAATGTCACCAACCGCCACTGCTGCTGTCTCATTTCTTCATGTCCTGTGAAGAACTGGTGCTTTGCGCAGCTGCCCAAGCTATACCTGTTGTGTGTGAGAGAGGGAGGCTTGCACTGCTGCTGCCCTATTTCTACATGTCCTGTGAAGATCTGGTGGTTGTGCAGCTGTCCAATATATAGCTGTTGTGCAAGAGAGGGAAGCTTGCACTGCAGCTGCTCAGCAGTCCCTATTCTAAGAAGAAACAGGAGTTTTCAGCGGTGCTACCACATTTCTAAATGTTCTGTGAGGGAGAGAAACATGAATAAGGAGCGCTTACACTGTTGCTACCTGTGGTGTTCCTGTTGACTGTCTGACAGAAACTCCAACTCTTGGGTATGATGAATACAAAGCCCCCACCACTTTGCTACAAGGCAGCGTGCCTCAGTGTCTCCTCCGCTCTCGTTTGCTTGCTTTTATTTGATGGCCACAACCACAACCTCTTACCTGATATGGCCGAATTATTGTATGCTTATAAACTGAATGCACCCCAATTTTTTTTGTACGAATGTAATCTCTTTTGCAGGCTGTCACTTAATTAGTGCCAACGTGAATTTAACAGTTTGATACAGCACTCCTGCATCCCGAGGGCAGCAAGGCACTGCACTAGTGACATGAAACAGGACAAGTCCGAGATGCTGAAGGGAAAGAGAAGCTAACACTACCGCAGCCAGTGCTGTGCCAACTCAGCCTGCAAGGCCCCTTGGGCAGCTGCTGTTTGTGCTATAACTATTCTAGAGTGTTTTTGGAAGGTTTCTTGCTCTTTTGATGCCCATGCTGTTCTGGAACAGTGTTTTATGGGACTTCGTGCTGTATCTGCAGCCACGTCCCTTGTGTGAGAAAAGCTTAACTGTTGTTGGAAATGCATTTTGGGTGTTAGAGAAGCTTGCTAAACGCTGTACATTAGATATAGGACTTAAACAATGCTAGTTTTCATGGCGGTATTGATTGTATCTGTGCCCAGGGCAGTGCAAGACCATGCAGAGCCAAACATACCCCCTCTTGCGCTCAGTAGTCGACTGATACTTCGAGGAACTAAATAACCACAAACAGCGATACGGTGACTCCGCCGGCCTTTCCTAACAGCAGGAAAAGAGGGGAAATCAGGGCCAAAGCCTGCGCTCGGACGGCACTACTTTTTTCCTACTCGGAGACAAACCTTCCCCAAAGAGCCGCCGTAAGACGAGATCCCCACGAGGGTGGGGGGGGAGAGACGACAGCTCTCGCAGTGCTCCGAACGGGCAGTGTAGTAGCCCTCTGTGAGTAAGCGGGAAACATTAAACAAAGGGTGTTGTATGTTGCATGTGCGGGGCACAGTCTGCGCAGTAGGGTCTCTTACCTGTTCCCGTGCAACAAGTAGCTTCCTCTCCCGATGGCTCCGCCCATACCGAGTGTTAGAAATGGGATCTCTAGTTGGCAAGGGCTTGCACCTTTGTCCAAGTAGGGACCCTTCTTCCTAGTCAGGGTAAGGGTGTTACCCTCGTGAAGTAACCCCTGCTCACCCTTGTGGTAGCTTGGCACGAGCAGTCAGGCTTAATTCAGAGGCAGTGTGTAAAGCATTTGCACATAACCAACAGTAATACCGTGTAAGCACTACAAACGAACACCACACCAGTTTAGAAAAATAACCAATATTTTATATACTCAAGACAAGACCAATTACGACAAAAATCCACAATACTATACTTTACGAATGAATACTTGATACAGTAACTTCTTCTTTGCAGGAATAGCACAAAAGCAAAGTTCGTACGAGTCGGTAGCTCCGTCCGAGCCTACCGCGATGCTGAAAACCACAGAGTCTAACAGTTCCAGCCGACCGCGTTGATACGGGCCAGCAGAGTCGTGAACAGACTCGGTCACAGTACCTTTCTCGTTGTGGCTGGTACGGAGTGTACGAGCCGGTCGGCGTTCGTCGCGGTTGCGGTGCAAGACAGAGCGATGCAAGGTGCGGTGTCCCTCGATGCGGTGCAGACAGCGGCTCGATGAGCGTCGTGCAGACGGAGTCGGTGAGTCCAAGGCGTGCGATGCAGGGTGAGACGATGCTCGATGCGGTGCTGACAGGTTGCGATGCAGGCGACCTAGCCGGAGTGCGGGAGCTGGCGTCGGACAGCGGTGCGAGTCGGAGCAGTGCGTCGCAGACGTGCGAGCGGTGCCCCAAATGCGATGCAGTCACGACTCTTGAGCCAGTTGCAGCAACCGCGTCGGTCGGGTCCGGCTGGTTCAGTGAAGCGATGCGATGCGAACTGCGGTGCCCACAGGTCACGGTGCAAGCAGCGGCTCGATGTTGGCGGCGTCGGACGTCGCCCACGGTGAGACCAGGGTTGCGATGCGGAGCGGGCGATGCGGTCTGCGGTGCAAACAGGTCACCGGCCAGGGATGGATTCTGTTGACGGAGTCGGTTGCAGTTCCCTTCCTCTGTGGCAACTGAAACATCGTTCCAGAAGCGGTACCCAGAGGCTTGTGAAGTCTTTGTAGTCCCTGAGACTTCTTAACAGGAGGCCAGCTCGGTTTCAGGCCCTTGGAGATACTCAGCACAAGTTTGTAGAAAGTTCAGTCCTTTCACTGCCCAAGGCAGAAGCAGCAGCTGCAGGCCATCCCAACAAAGCAACAACACAGCAAAGGGGCAGTACTCCTCCTGGCAGCTCTTCCAGCTCTTCGTCTTGGCAGGTTCCTTGATTCCAGCGAGATCTAAATTCATGGGGTCAGGGCCCCAATATTTATATCCCAAATTCCTTTGTTCTCTGAAGGCAGAGAGGCCTTTGCCTAGTCCAAACCAGTTCTGGAGCACTTTGTTGACAAGTCTCCGTCCCTTCTTTCAGTGAGTAGGCCAGGGACATCAGACGCACCACAGGAGGTGGAGCCAGCATTGTGGAGGGAAGGCACTGTCCTATTCAGGGCCCAGGTGCGACCCCTCCCACCCATCTACATGTAGATCTTGCTATTCAGCCCTGTGCTGACTCACCCTGTCTCCTGGCATCCCCCAGTCCCTGTCACTCACACTCCAGACAAGGAATACACAACACTCGCAGAGGCAGGCTTGGATGGTTAGACAAGAAAATACCCACTTTCTAAAAGTGGTATTTTCAAACACAGAATGTTAAAACCAACTTCACTAAAAGATGCATTTTATCATTCTGAGTCCAGGCATACTAAACTCGAATTTCTACCATGTTCCCGGGTCAGTTAGGATTATAAGCTGTAATAATCAAAACTGCCCGTTCTGGCCTAGGGGGAACAGGTAGCCTTGCAATAGTGAAAAACGAACTAGGCTGTAATTCACTATCAGGACATGCCGCACGCACTCGGGCATGTCCTACCTTTCGCATACAACGCACCCTGCCCACAGGGGTACCTTGGGCCTACCTTAGGGGTGACTAACAGGTAGCAAAGGGAAGGTTTAGGGACTTGCAAGTGTGTGCACTTGCCAAGTCGACATGGCAGCCCCAGGCTGCGCACAGGCTCTGCGGTGGCAGGCCCGAGTTACACTTTACGGGCTGTTTGCGTGGGTGGCACAATCCAGTGCTGCAGCCCACCAACAGCATTTGGTCTATAGGCCCTGGCACTCGCAGTGCACTTTACAAGGGACTGACAGATAAACCAAATAGGCCAATCATGGAAACACCAATCCATAACACATTTTACACAGAGAGCATATGCACTTTAGCACTGATTAGCAGTGGTCAAGTGCCCAGAGTCCTAAAACCAACACACGCAGGGTCAAAAACAGGAGGCCAAAAAGCAAAAAGTCTGGGGGTAAACCCGCTGAAAAAGCCAAGTCTAACACAACCCCCTCCCAGCCTAAAGCCAGGGTAGACTAATCAATCCCTTGATGGACTTCCCTGCTTGGGGCGATAGAACATAGACCTGGCCCACAACAGCGGGGGCACGTTCTGGTTCTACGCCTTTCTAAACCCAGTTGGATCCCTCTATCCATACTCTCAGGGCCCACTAAGCTGACCCATGTGGTACCCTTCTCTTCACCTGTGAACCCCATCTGTGCAGCGCCTAAACTTACTTTGCTCACAGATGTGTCCCAACAGGCCGACAGTGCCCACATGGCCAACACAGTGGTGTGGCCCAGTCCACCCCCGGGGTGTGACTCCTGTCCCCCTCCCAGGGGCAACTCTGTCCACCAGGACAGTAAGCCACAGTGGCTACCGACAGTTGTCAGTGGGGAGACCCAGGCCTTATGCCCCTCAGGGCTCTCTAACCTCTGTGGCGTCAGAGAGTGGGAGCGGTAGCCACAGGTGCCTGGCACCCTTTGTCCACTCTCCCTCTTGTCAGGCCAGGGATGATATCCTGGCACTGACCCACCAGCCTAGGGTCTGTACCCGGCGGCTGGACAGGAGACTGGGGTAGGCTCTCCCACCCCCGGTCTTCCTCCCAGGGGCTCCGTACCCTCTCACCTGGAGCGGTACCCCCTTCCAGAGTTGTCAGGGCACCTGTGGCAAGTGCCTTGCACAATTTGCCCACCAGTTCAGGGGTGCTATCCTGCAGCTGGTACACCAGCCTAGGGTCTGTACCCTGAGGCTGGACACAGGACTGGGGTGGCCTCTCCCACACCCTGTCCTCCTCCCTGGGGCACTGCATCCCCCCACCGGGAGCAGTCCCCTCAACTCCAGAATTGTCAGGCCACCTGTGGCAGGCGTTCTGCACAATTCACCCACCAGTTCAGGGGTGCTATCCTGCAACTGGTACACCAGCCCAGGGTCTGTACCCTGAGGCTGAACAAGGGACTGGGGTAGGCTCTCCCACACCCGGTCCTCCTCCCTGGGGCTCTGTACCCTCCCACCTGGAGCGGTACCCCCAGCAGACAACCCGGTAAGGACACTGCTCACAGTCGTCCTTCCCTCCAGGTCAGGCAGGACCTGAACCTGGCCTCCCAACCCAGGGACTAAACCCCGAAGTTGAACCGGGGTCAGATGCGAGGACTCCCTCCCTCTGCACCCCCTTCCAGAGTTCTGCACCCTCCCACCTGGAGTGGTACCCCTAGAAGACAAACCAGTCAGGACACTGCTTACAGTCGTCCTTCCCTCCAGGTCAGGCAGGACCTGAACCTGGCTTCCCAACCCAGGGACTAAACCCTGCAGCTGAGCACCTGCCCGGCGCACCAGGACTTCCTTGGGAGCACGCATGCCCCCCCGGAGGGTAACACATGACTCATGCGTTGTGTGACAGTCTGCCTGGCGCAGATCTCCCGACCTCTGTCCATCTGACAGTGCGCGAAGATCCCCCAGGACAGAAGTGGTGTCACCATGGTCACTGCTAGGAGGCTCAGCCCTTCTGGCTGGCCTCTGACTCACTAGTTCTCCCACTGGGGAACACATCCCCCTCTCACCCCTCACTCTGGACTTCTGCACCCTCCCAACTGGAGCGGTACTGCCAGACACCAGAACCACTGGAGCTCTGTTTACAGAGGCTCCAGGTACTCCTGTTAGTAGGAGATCTCCCTCAACGGACGGCCTACCAGTACAGTCTAGGCTCCCCACCTGGGGTTCCCTCCTGGAACCACCCAGGCTCCGGGACCGGGTTTTGGGCACCTTGGGCCGCAGCCCATTCTCACTCCTTCTCCGCAGAGACAGGACGTGAGTCCCTACACCCTTCCCAGGACACCGGGACCTATCTGGGCTATTACAAACCTTTCCCACCACTCTTGGTTGGGAAATACCTAAGCCACTTCCTCCAGGATCACCCCCAGATGCTTCTCCAGACCCTCTGGAATCCACCAAAAGGTCTGCCTCCAGTGCAAGCTCCCTGGGGTCAGAGAACTCACACTCCACTGGGTGTTGGCATAGCTCTGGAAAACAGGGACTTAAAATATGCTCTCCAACAATTGAATCACACAGCCCCACACAGGTGTTAACAAAACTGCCCTTCACCCAACCATCCAGTGCCTCAGACAAGTACCCCACAACATTCTCACAAGACTGGCGAGACAGTGTCTGACTGTTGCTGTCCCTCAACCCATACTCTTCTGGCTGGTCTTCATACTCACTTACCAGGGCTTCTACCATGGGGGAACCCCTCTCCCTGCACCTCTCATCTAGAGTCAGTAGAGTGTCCCTCCCACTACCAGGAATATGATCCCCTGCGCCAGTTCCCCAATCTACCTCAGGGACACTACGCACCACTGGAGTAACCTCACAATCCTGAACCCCCTGGTGTATGTCAACCCCTCCTTGAAGTAGGGCCCCAAATCTGTGTGTGTGTCTACCTCATCCTCAGTACTGGACACTACACTTTTGCTGCCACCATCTGGGCTGGACAAAGCCCTACCGGCTTCCCAATACAGCTCCAGCTCTCTCATTTTAAGCTCATGATCCAAGATCATCCTCCTTTCCTCCATGGCTAATCTCTTCTCCTCCCGCTCACTCTCCAGCCTGAGCTTCTGCAGCTCAAACTGCCTTGCCTCCCGCCTGTCCTCCAGCTCCTCTGGGGACAGACTGCTGCTGCCTGACCTGGCGGGTTCCCCCCACCCAAAAGCACATCCACCCTGGAATTAGGCTCCTCCACCTCCTCACTGAGATTACCAGGCTGCCCACTGGCATGTCTGGCTGCTACCCAGGCCCTCAGCGCCTTCTGTAGCTCCTCCTTCCTTGTGAGGCCTTTAATTTGGACTTTCAGGTTTTTACAAATTGCTCGTAGTTCCTTTACGGCATAGGTTTCCAACCTATCCTCCTCAAAGATAATTTCCAGAGATGCAACGGATGATGCAGCTGTGTCAGGCATGACAAAAGTAGTGAGTTGAAAACTGGCAAGATCAAAAATAGGCCAAAAGAAAAAGAACCAGTATGTGGTACGTAATGGTCTGCGATATGGTAGTAGTGCACACCAATCACTGTAAGTCAAGTGCAAACACAAGTCCTATCCCACCGCTGCCACCAATGTTAGAAATGGGATCTCTAGTTGGCAAGGGCTTGCACCTTTGTCCAAGTAGGGACCCTTCTTCCTAGTCAGGGTAAGGGTGTTACCCTCGTGAAGTAACCCCTGCTCACCCTCGTGGTAGCTTGGCACGAGCAGTCAGGCTTAATTCAGAGGCAGTGTGTAAAGCATTTTCACATAACCAACAGTAATACCGTGTAAGCACTACAAACGGACACCACACCAGTTTAGAAAAATAACCAATATTTTATATACTCAAGACAAGACCAATTACGACAAAAATCCACAATACTATACTTTACGAATGAATACTTGATACGGTAACTTCTTCTTTGCAGGAATAGCACAAAAGCAAAGTTCGTACGAGTCGGTAGCTCCGTCCGAGCCTACCGCGATGCTGAAAACCACAGAGTCTAACAGTTCCAGCCGACCGCGTTGATACGGGCCAGCAGAGTCGTGAACAGACTCGGTCACAGTACCTTTCTCGTTGTGGCTGGTACGGAGTGTACGAGCCGGTCGGCGTTCGTCGCGGTTGCGGTGCAAGACGGAGCGATGCAAGGTGCGGTGTCCTCGATGCGGTGCAGGCAGCGGCTCGATGAGCGTCGTGCAGGCGGAGTCGGTGAGTCCAAGGCGTGCGATGCAGGGTGAGACGATGCTCGATGCGGTGCTGACAGGTTGCGATGCAGGCGACCTAGCCGGAGTGCGGGAGCTGGCGTCGGACAGCGGTGCGAGTCGGAGCGGTGCGTCGCAGACGTGCGAGCGGTGCCCCAAATGCGATGCGGTCACGACTCTTGAGCCAGTTGCAGCGACCGCGTCGGTCGGGTCCGGCTGGTTCAGTGAAGCGATGCGATGCGAACTGCGGTGCCCACAGGTCACGGTGCAAGCAGCGGCTCGATGTTGGCGGCGTCGGACGTCGCCACGGTGAGACCAGGGTTGCGATGCGAAGCGGGGCGATGCGGTCTGCGGTGCAAACAGGTCACCGGCCAGGGATGGATTCGGTTGACGGAGTCGGTTGCAGTTCCCTTCCTCTGTGGCAACTGAAACAGCGTTCCAGAAGCGGTACCCAGAGGCTTGTGAAGTCTTTGTAGTCCCTGAGACTTCTTAACAGGAGGCCAGCTCGGTTTCAGGCCCTTGGAGATACTCAGCACAAGTTTGTAGAAAGTTCAGTCCTTTCACTGCCCAAGGCAGAAGCAGCAGCTGCAGGCCAACCCAACAAAGCAACAACACAGCAAAGGGGCAGTACTCCTCCTGGCAGCTCTTCCAGCTCTTCGTCTTGGCAGGTTCCTTGATTCCAGCGAGATCTAAATTCATGGGGTCAGGGCCCCAATATTTATATCCCAAATTCCTTTGTTCTCTGAAGGCAGAGAGGCCTTTGCCTAGTCCAAACCAGTTCTGGAGCACTTTGTTGACAAGTCTCCGTCCCTTCTTTCAGTGAGTAGGCCAGGGACATCAGACGCACCACAGGAGGTGGAGCCAGCATTGTGGAGGGAAGGCACTGTCCTATTCAGGGCCCAGGTGCGACCCTCCCACCCATCTACATGTAGATCTTGATATTCAGCCCTGTGCTGACTCACCCTGTCTCCTGGCATCACCCAGCCCCTGTCACTCACACTCCAGACAAGGAATACACAACCTCGCAGAGGCAGGCTTGGATGGTTAGACAAGAAAATACCCACTTTCTAAAAGTGGTATTTTCAAACACAGAATGTTAAAACCAACTTCACTAAAAGATGCATTTTATCATTCTGAGTCCAGGCATACTAAACTCGAATTTCTACCATGTTCCCGGGGTCAGTTAGGATTATAAGCTGTAATAATCAAAACTGCCCGTTCTGGCCTAGGGGAACAGGTAGCCTTGCAATAGTGAAAAACGAACTAGGCTGTAATTCACTATCAGGACATGCCGCACGCACCCGGGCATGTCCTACCTTTCGCATACAACGCACCCTGTCCACAGGGGTACCTTGGGCCTACCTTAGGGGTGACTAACAGGTAGCAAAGGGAAGGTTTAGGGACTTGCAAGTGTGTGCACTTGCCAAGTCGACATGGCAGCCCCAGGCTGCGCACAGGCTCTGCGGTGGCAGGCCCGAGTTACACTTTACGGGCTGTTTGCGTGGGTGGCACAATCCAGTGCTGCAGCCCACCAACAGCATTTGGTCTATAGGCCCTGGCACTCGCAGTGCACTTTACAAGGGACTGACAGATAAACCAAATAGGCCAATCATGGAAACACCAATCCATAACACATTTTACACAGAGAGCATATGCACTTTAGCACTGATTAGCAGTGGTCAAGTGCCCAGAGTCCTAAAACCAACACACGCAGGGTCAAAAACAGGAGGCCAAAAAGCAAAAAGTCTGGGGATAAACCCGCTGAAAAAGCCAAGTCTAACACCGAGACATTGTATCGGGGTCAGGTGACTGGCCCACAGTGACGTCACGCCGAAACCTAGCTCAGGTATAGGCTTACCTGTACAGTAAATGCTTCCAGTTTCTTCCCAGTCTGTCGGCTCGCAGCAGGCTAGTTAGTGCTTGCACAACCATGGCCCCTTGTGTCGATACCGTAGATGCTTCCGGAATCCCTGTGCCGGCAGCTCTGGGCGTTTTGTGCTCGTCGGGCTCTCCATTGTTCCTCACTGCTAGACAGCTGCAGCGGGATCGCTGGGCAGCGGCCGGCATTGGCTTCGGGTTCTCGGCAGATGCCATGGCAGGCAGCGTTAGTACAAGTCGATGGGATCTGCAGCTTGTACCTAGAGGGGAGGAGGAGGTGTTGGGGGACACGAGGAGCAGGTCCCTCGCCTATCGTATTAGCACCCATCCAGCCACATTCTTGCACACGGAGGCAGTGGACACATGCTGCAAACTTATGACCCCTAAGAGAGGCACTAGGGGTGGCACCAAGAAGAAGCACAGCACCCAAATTGCAGGGAATACAGCCACTCGTTTTGTGCTCTCCCTCCACCAGTTTACTGCTCTTCATTTTCAATTCAAAACACTGCGCAGGCGCAGCAGAGCAAAGGAAACTTTGCAGCCCAAGTCGGACAAACTAAGAGCCCAAAAAGAGCCCAACTCAACTCTGCTCGACAGAACAAGCCCAACGCCCATCAACAGAAGACCAAAAGAAGAAAGACGAAAGCCTGAAAGAACTGTAGTTCCACATAATGATGAAAATAGGTTACAAAAGTGAACGAGCACATCGAGGAGAAACATTTATTATCCGTTGTAATTTAGCAAACAGCTTTATATGTAGTTCAATTAATAACGTATTGCAGCATGAAAATAAAAATATGAATGTAAAATATTTAAATTAAATTGTCTGAAAAACGCAGAAACAACTTTTAGAGCTCAAACCATTTACAGTAGTAATGTCAAAAGGTGACTGTGTCTCAAGTTAGTTTGCATTTTTTTAGCTCTAATTAAAATTGAAGTGCATTTTGGGGGTTGTAGTTCTAATTCACTTAACCAATTATTAAGCTAACACAGTCTTATCCATGTCACTGTCATAGCTGCCAAGGTTTTAGATTGCTATGTGTGACATTTTCATAATTTTAGTGTAATTATGTCATTATGAGTGACATTCAACGATTATGAGTGACACTTTCGCATGAGCAAAATCAAGCAATGAAGACAAGGGAAACATATAAATATCACAAATTACCCCTATTTGAGCAACGAGAAACTCTAAGAAGACCTTAAAACTGCTGAAAAGTACCAGAAATAGAAGGGCGGTAACGTCACAGAAGGGCCTCATAGTGATAATATTGAAGAAAAAGAGCTTGTGAGGAAGTTTACCACAGCTGCATACCCCCGACCGCTGCACACTGAGACTGCAGGGATGGCCTTGCAGCTGAGCAGTAACTCTCACACTACAGCTCTCTGCCCCTCTCAGGCCAGCTGTGCTCTCTGAGGTTCTTGCAGGGCTGCGGGCGCCATGACAGGCAGCCTCTTTGCTGTGTTGTCTCTCTCCCAACTCAGGTTTGGGATGCAGTCACAGCCCGCCTCTTCTCCAGAGAGGGACAAATGACGTGGCTGGAGGGCTTCACTGGTAAGGGTGAAATTCAAATCCCTCCGCCCCTGCCGGTCAATTAAGTCCAGATGGGCTGAAGGGGGCAAGTGCAGGTAGGGAAAATATCCTGCGCCGAGCCAGCGCCGCCAGCACAAACTCGCAGCACACACCAACGTAAGTATTGTGCACGGCGGGCCTATGGGGAGGCGACAAGGGGAAAATGCAAAGTAATGGTTTTGTATAATACATTGCTACCACATATAGTGAAAAGTGATGATGACCTGGCAAAACCATCTCTGCATGATGATTGCACAGGCCCAGTATCATGAGGATGAGGCATTCTTTAATAGTCAATCAGCACTCCCTAAGGTAATGGCCCAGATTGGAAACGTGGCTAAACTCAATTTTGTGCATACTGCAGTGTGACTGCTGCGCATCGCTCAGGTGTAACTTTTACTCTAAGGGGCTGAATTAAATTTGGAAGCCAAGGAGAAGATTAATACAGTGACACTTACTTTGTGTTAGCGATCGCCTTGACGGTACGGGCGAGGACAGCCGTGACAACTCCCCCTGGCACTGTCCCTCCCGGTCTGGGGCAGGCAGCGCCGCGGTCCAGGACACTGACCACCTCATCCAGCATTGCTCTTCATCACAGCTGCACTGGTACAGTGCAGGACGACCAGACTGCTGAATACCACACCACCACTCTCCTGCGGCCACCGCAGACCAGATCAGTGTGCAGCATGATTACGCCTAAGTGCGCGGGGCATGCTGCAGCGGGCGGTTACCCTCTCAAACTGCACAGCCAAAGAACTTAAACTGGGGTCCTCTCGCACCGCGGGCGGCCAGGCCCGCCTATTGTCGACTAGGAAAGCAAAAACCACACTGAAGGCTCATGAGGTGACGTCATTACTGAAATTTAAATTGCTGTGGCATTGGGTGAAAAATTGTAGCCACTGCTGCTAGCCAAGAGCTGAGCCAGCCCCCAGTCCTGCCTCAAGCGGCGCACGGAGCGCATTCTGTCAGCTAAAGCTTTGCCTACTGATGGAAGTGCAACATAGCAGCACTCAGGCAGGCAGCTGAGGTGCTATAAATGCGTGACAATGCATTTCAGTGCGTTGATGCGGAGCACCACACTGAAATGCGTTAGACTAACGCCTAATGCGTGGTACTTGGCAGTACTGCACTGTACGTAACTTCACATCCCAATACTGACTTTAAGCTATATAATTGAGTTTTGCTATCACTGCTGAGTTTTTGTCAAGTGTTCTGTGGCAGTTGTGCCTATGTGTCTGATATGAGCGCACTGTAATTTTTCCCAGTTAGCTTCAATATATTTAACTACTACTGAGCCAAGATGGAGCTCTATCTGTCAGTGGTTCTTGCCCTGTTTTAGCACGCCACAATCACATTGACACCATTGCTCCCCCTTTTAGCTGTATTAATGTACTAGTCCTTTCCCTTATCGTGTTGTTTTTCCTTATAAACCATGTTTGTCACCTGCTGTGCACGAAAGGCTGAACAGCCAAAAATGTTTGAATAAACTAAGCTAAAATATAAACCCTGTGAGCACTGTACAACGGTTATCAGAAGCTTAGAGCAGCCAGACTCATAGGCCAACTGTACTATTTGGATGGTCTACCTATAGTTCAACTAAACACACACACTGTACATATTACACCTTTCAGATCATGTACTTAATGCATAGAGATACACAGAAATACAGGAAATATTGTTTGGGTTACTATTCTTAATGCCTACATAAATACATTATGCATACATAAATACATTATAGACAAATACCTAATCTATATGTAAATGCATACAAATAATTTGGAAATCATCAGAAACAATACTATTTTATTGATGCTAGTGAAGTCATCAGATACTCATTTTCAAATCATCCTCAAGTTATCAGAAATAGTCACACCTTGTGAAGTAATCAGATACTTTCAAATCTTCCTTGAGTCATCAGGAATATTCACATCTTGTGAAGTCATCAGATGCTCATTTTCAAGTCATCCTCCAATCATCATCTCCCAAGTTTCTAAACTTTGCTGATGACTTCAAGAGGTTGATGATGTCTGATGACATGAACATTACTGCTACAGTAGTTCGATGGTCATTCAATGATTCTAGGATGGCTTCTAAAGTAATCATGTTTGACGTGGGAAATAAAACAATCAATGGGTGCATTTAAGTCACATGCTCCCGCCTTTCACACAAAGCGCCGCTCTAACTTCCTGCCTCTCCCTCCTTTCCACCCCCCCCAAAAAAATACAGAACTGAATGGAAGAATGCTTTCTCCGTCCCCTCTCTAGTGAGCAGGGCACCGGATCCACAACCTGCTTGGCACAACAGCTCTATCCCCCTTGCTCTCGGTCACACTGGCACTGTGCTTCCACTTCCTCTCCGATACAATGCAAGTAGATAAAAGAAACAGAAAAGGGACTGCACCAGGTGCACAGTGCAATAATTAACTTGGCGGCCATCAAAAATTTGCAAAGACAACCTGTCCCCAACTTATACTTACAACCTCTCTGCAGATGTGCACACCATCTTTAGAAGCCTTTATTTTTTTTTTGTTTGAGCCAACTATTGTAGAAGCAGGTGAGACACAGAACGCATTTTAATTTGTGTTGAAAGTAAAACATTTAAGTGGAGCTTTATATAGCGCAAACTTGTCCGAAAGACATCAGAGCGCGCTTTATGTGAGCTCAGATATTTTTACACTTGAGAGCCAGATGTTGCAATTTTTTTTTTAGGAACAGGGAGGTTAAGTGAACTAATCAGGGGATGTTGAACAGAGTTCGGGATTCGAAACACGAAGTTGTTTCAACACTTCACTTATTCTTTTACTATAACTGTCACAATATTATTGTGGAACTATTCCTTTACTATAACATCCACATATATTAGGGTTTTTTAAGAGTACCTAAAATGATTAGAGAAAAAAAACGCAAACAGTTTGTAAACTTTATTACTAGTTAAATGGTACATCTTTTTCAGAATAGCACTACATGTAAGGCTCTAATAATTTAAATTGATCCTAATAATAATGAAAATATATACACACATGCATGTTTGTTTGTTAGTATTGTGATAGAATATTATTAACCTAGCCATACCATTCAGCTAAGCTTTCAAAGTTTGGACAAAAATGCTTTCAACATACATCTTTTTAATGGATGTATGACGCAACAACGAAAGCCTTTACAACGAAGGCTTTTACCACGAATCCATAATCACGAAACTGCCTTTACTACGATAGTTTCTACATCGAATATCATTATCACGCCGTCACGTAGTGAATCATTCAAAGCACCATAACAACGAACGGAATTGTAAAGCATACCTTTTAATCTTTTTCCGTTTTAACGCCAAATGCAAATTAGTGTTTTTAAATAATCTCAAACCCTAAGAAATTGAGCTGTGAGTCCGTATATTTTGTGCTAATTGGATTGGTGGTTTTAGGAATTCCAGTTAGCTGATTGGACGTGTGATTCAACGAATAAGCTAATTTCTAAGTTTTGCCTCGTTCTCTGCTCCAGTTTTCCTCTAACTTCCTGTACATTCAGTGAGGACGGAGACGCTAATCGAAAATGTGATCCTTATCAACTTTTAAAATGATGTCCGTTTTCTCGGTTCGTGAGTACTATTTTAATTTGTTTGTCATTAATTTCTTTTATGTGCGCCTATTTCTGATAAACGTTTGGTTATATGTCCTTCAAGTCTCAAACCGCCCCTTCCCCTGCTCTAAGACCAAAGACCCACACCATGTGCATTTTCCACCCCTCCACACCCTCAAGCAGCAGTGTTATTCAGCGTAGGTTGGACATTTCTCCAAATATGTAACTGACGGGGCATCATGCCGCAATGTTTGCTGTGTCTGCCTGCCATGTTAAAACCTGTTGTCAAATAAAAACAAATTAATTGTTATGCACGCCGAGAATCTGTCGGGCCACTGCAGCTCTTTCACCCTAACTCGATCGGACAACAAACAGCACCTCCCCTTAACGCTGCACCAAATCTTTTCACTTCACAATGCCGGTGCAGCGTTAGTTTTATTTTCGTTGTAATGGCATGGGTGGTAATGTCATTCGTAGTAAAGACGTGCGTAGTAATGACTCTGTCGTGGTGCCGGTTTCGTTGTTAAGGCCTCTCGTATTAAAGACTTCGTTAAAAAGGATGTTTCCCCTTTTTAATATGTTAGTAATAAGCACATAATAGCTCATATTCATACAAATCTCTGCATACAAAATCATTCAATTCAGCATGCAACACTTGAATAGAAGAATGTGATCAGTAGTCTGGTAATATTCATTACAGTCCTGTAGTATTCAAAATCCATGATTTTTCTGCATTGTAAATGAAGACTATCTGATTAGCAAATAAGTATTTGAGAAGTATTCTGTTAGTGTTCAAGAAGTATCACTCACATTCCAGTAGTCTTCATACACTAGGCTTCACAAAAAGAATACTACTGAATACTAAAATTGACATAAAATAGTCTTCAAATGCTATAAAAAGACAGGTTAACCACTAAATATAGTATTCAACTTCGGTAAGGGAAGGCACCCTTTCACGCTGTATTTAGCGTGACAGGAGAGGGCAATGGGTGTTGTGGTGGGTGTTCCACCACAACACCCATTTATTTTGACGCTGCCCCCTATTTACAAGGGCAGCGTAAATAGGTGCCAGTGCCAAAATTAAGACCAGGGAAAACCTGGTCTTAAACAGGCGAAACGAGGAGAAATGCTTTATTTCTCCTCGTTTTTGCTGTTTCCATGTGTGCCTTCTGCAGCACACATAGAAACAGCTAATTGCCTATTCTTGTGAATAAAGAACATCCCTGCGTTTACAGAATGGAGAAGCGTGGCGTTAGCAATTTTTGCTTAAACCTGTGCTTCCCATTCTGTTGTAAATATGCCCCTGAGAGTCTCGTGCGGACTCCCTGTACATGCAAACATTTGATCATGTCTTGGAAGCCAGTCAAGCCCTTTGCTGGCTACCCAGTTTCACAGATGTAAGTGGGCTAGCCCTGAGGAAGCTAGACTCCTGTAGTCATAGAGCTCATGAAAAGCTTGGTAGTATACCTGGAGAAATGCTAGGGTCTAGGACATTCAAAACACGTCTTCTGTTGAGCAAACAGGAATTCTTTATTGCAGCAAGAAGGGAAGCATTGTTTTCTTCATCTGCTCCAGGCATGTCTCTTCTAGGTGTGGCTCATGTAGGATTCTTTAAAAGGTAAAACAAGACAGCTACTTGTGATGACTCCTCAATGAATATGACTAAAACACCCAGGCGTCCCATCCCAGATTTGTATTAGTGTGATTTAGTCTCTGTTCCATGGATAGGCTCTCAGCTGTGCTGTATACTTCCCCTTGTCTCAGTCCAAACAAGGCGCCACTGCTTGCAGTTACTTCTATCAATATATAAAGAAACACTCCACCATCTCCTCCCTACTTGACTCAGGCCTCTATAGAGACAGCCATGCTTTGGAAAGCCAGGGACTTATGACTATGCTCCATCCTGTCCTTTGTGTAGGTTTCCTTTGCTCTGCAAGCAAAGAAGGTATAAAGGGACAGAAATTTTAGCCAAAGGTGTGGATGTCTGCAGTTATGGACTCATCTGAGAATAGGCAGAACATATCTCATATTTTAAAATAAACCGAAGCACAATAACTAATACAAATCTGACCCTTTCACACCAGATCACCCATACACTGTAAAATTAATCTTGATAGTGCTTTCCTGTAAAAAGTAACTGAATTGAGTTTTTATATACACATTGGGAATATTGGCCATATTTAATGAGGTATTTTGGGCCATTAACGTAGGTTTACAGCCAAATAAATGGCATGAAAGTTTGCCAGGAATTCCCACAAGGGTTCCTGACCTCGCATTGCAGTTCTCAACCACCTTGGAACTGCTGCTGTGCAACGCGTCCTCAACGCAGGCCCTTGCATTGCAAGCCCATCGTTGACAGCATCCTCAATGACAATGCAGGACTTTGCATTCCAGCCCTACAGTTTCCTCTGAACTGCCTCTGCGTGATGCATCCTCTGCACAGGACCTTGCATCGCAAGCCTCTCATTGATGGCATTCTCAACATGATGCAAGACTCTGCATCTCAGCAGTGCATCTTCCTCAGAACAGCTGCTGCACAACAAATCCTCGACATGTGATCTTGCAAAACTATACAAACCAGGATTTAAGGTACTTTGTTTAGGAGACCTAACTTGTTACAGGTAAGCAGCCCGCGCTCCATCATGGACAGAACCTGTGGCTTTGTCCTGGTCCGGCTTGACCAGATAACCACAGGCGACGCTTTGTGCTTCTAGGGACCACTTCCACTTAAATCTTTAAAATTGCATATCTCTGGTTCTACTGATTGGATTTTTGTCATTTTGATCTCAAATAATTTATTAAAATGTACTCTATTTTTCTAAATTGGTGTGGGATTTATCATGCGTTGTGTTTCCACATTATTGCTGTTTGTGTGCTTCATAATCAATAAAGTTGAATAGTTACTCAAGAATAGTGGGGTTATTGGACACACTCCACAAGGGATAGGATATTAATATCTTATTCAAATTATAGTGACAACATGTATTCAGCAACAAACTGAGTGGGGTGATGGCTCACCCTACATCCAGAAACATCTGTGCTTGGCGCTCTTCGTTCTTCTCCCTACTGCTTGTTTTCTTACCCCCTTTCTCCTACAGTCCTAGTGTAACTAAGCCTCTCAGTGAATGTGTGTTGCTTCTCCAGGATAAAGAGCACAGGTTAGTACCAAAGTCTTGACAGGATAACAAGCCCATGAAAAAAGTTGTGGCCAGGCGATGTAGATCCACAGGGAATTATTTTACATGATCCATGTCAGTTCCTGGCTGCTTTACCTAAAGATAGCAAGGAAATGAAGAGACTCTTAGCCCTGTCACAAGGAACCACACAGGAATTGAGTCAGAGAGTACATTACTTGCAGGACATGGTGACTAGGGAATGAGAGGGAGATGATCCATGGAGGTTACCCTCTCCAGTGGAACCTCAATGCCGACCACATCTAAGACCAGCAACCTTTATGGGGCCCCAACCAGAAGCAGCTACCTCTATACCTATTACATCATCTACCTGAGGGGGTCCTTTGGTTCACGTAGTTACCCTCCAGCAATACCTCTGACACCATTGGAAAGGTTTAGTGGAGAGCCTACAAAATTCACAACCCTCCTGAACCAATGCCAGTTGCATTTTATGCGTCATGCAAGTAGTAGAATCAGAACTATTGAACATTAAACAAGGGAACAAGGATTTGATAACATACTTGACTTCTTTTAACAGACTGGCTGGAATCAAAAATAGCTTCCCTATTTTATTGAGACTTGAAGGACAGGTCATTAATTACTCTGAAGTCTGCAAAGATGTTATAGAGCTAGTGGTGAAACTAGACCATAGTCTTTCAGAGAGGCCGTCTGAGAGAGGAAAAAGTGAGAATCTCTTGATAGTATTGTGTCCTTGTGCTTATACTGCCTATCTGTTCTCCGTTTATGCCCTTATTTCTTTTTTTTTCCAGCATATCTCATTGGGGTCTAGACGTCCCAACTGCCCGAGTGGCTGCCATCTTGGGTGTGGCAGTGTTCCATAAAGGGCGGTCCCACCCAGTGAAAGCCGCTCACTATTCCGATGCTCTTGCCGGTGCAGGATCTCCAATTCCTCCCGCGGCGTCAGGCGGTTTACAGGCGGTCTGTTTTGACCTAGAAGCTCCACACAGAGGTCCGCGATCATTCCTGACAGCACCCATTGTCCAGGCCAGCTCCTGCTGCATTCTTCCTTCTGGCAGGTGAAGCCTATGTATGTACAGAGCAGCCATGCTCTGCGCAGTAAACTGGCAAATGAACTCTTGCATTCCTCATTCTATGTGATAGCAGAATAGTTTCCGTCATGGGTATAGTGTTTGCCCTTCTGGAAGCAGAGTGTTAGTTGCTCCTTCCATTTTTAGACCTTTGTTTGCTTACAGCGTGTATCTGAGATGAGCCTTGGGCTCGGGGCTCACAACCATACTCATCAAGTGATTCATGGTGCGCGTGAATTCTGCTGTAACATTACGGCATCATTTGGGATTGAATGCTTAGTGTGACAGGATACTATGCAGCCAATAATGTTTGTGTGAATGCATGATTCATCTGATATAACAGTACAGCACCATTTGGGTTTTAATGCGCAGTGTGACAGAACACTATTCAGCCAATAATTTCTGTTTGATTATACGTGTGATATCAGTCTGCCTATGAACCATAATCATATCTGGGCAAAACAAAAAGTTGAGAAAAGTATAGCCTTAAGATATTTATGTTTATCTTTTGTACTCTAACCATTTTTTCTTTAGGTCTCATTCCCCACAGTCCCCTTCCCCATGGACATCATTTGGAGGTTAAACAAGGAGACCTCTGGCTGACCTATAATTGCTCTGTGCAATACGGGCTTTGCTGAAACCACGCTGGGATTCTATACACGCCACAAACATACAGATCTTGCAAAATATCTTTGTTTGGATCTTCATGAAGTTTTGGACTTTATACTTTGCACGATGGACTAACTTTTGGGGTTCGGCGGTTTTCGATCTTCTGACCGAAGCCTATTTATACCTATGAACTTTTTGGTCCCGCCTGCATTCCTATGGACATCTTCTGAGTAATGAGAAGTTTTGTTCGCAGTTCTCAAAAAGTGGCCTTTGATGATAAGAGCCATAGCCAGGATTGAACCATTGTTCTTTCAGATACCCCTGCTCCCATTTTTATTATTACTGTACAATTTTAATAGACACTGGTCCTGATGAAGGTGGTGTAAATATCTGTGTACCACCGAAACGTACGGCGACCATCTATCTTTTGGGAATCCGTCTAGTGAAACATGAATGGAAAAGAAATAGTTGTGACATCCACATAAAATAACGAAATGAAACAGTGATTTCTATACACTGCTGTGATTTATGAAATGCCTTTTTGCTATAGATGAATTGATTTTTTAATGGTACTCTTTCTTTCTTCACTGTCGGATCCCCATTATGTTGTCTAAATTGTATTTTTATCTCACACTATGTATGTCAGGTGAATGAGTGGTATGGTATGGAGTGAGTATGTTGTGGTTTATGTATGAGTGTGCTGGGATATATCAATGATATTGAATAGATTTGTTCTACATTTCAATTTTGTATATTTATGCCAAAATATATTATTTTTTGGGGGAATTATTAACATTATATAATTTTGTGATTTGTGAATGTAATATGCTCTTAAATGAAATCTTTTTGTTCTTTTTGAAAATGAAAAATAACAAATAAAAAATAAAAAATAATGTTTATTTAATCACCATTGTCATTTCTATATGATTTTACTATAGATATGAAAAGCTTCTTTCTTGTGGGCGTACATAAGCCATAGGCTATTCTTAAAAGAAATATAGGTCAGCCAGAGGTCTCCTTGTTTATGCATGTTTCTTCCCCCTCCTCTAGGACCTGAAATTAAAATTAGGGGGCACCTTTGGTTCGATATTCATCATTTGGAGGTTGTCAGGGGTCGCAGCTGTGACCTCTAGCTTGTTTCCTGCTTCTCCTGGCACTTCCTTTGTGAGCCCTGGCCTCAGAGGAGGCAAAGGTTTTGCCCCCTGTGAGGCCAGTGGTCACAAAGGAAGTGCCAAGAGTAGCAGGGAACATTCTAGAGGTCACAGCTGCAGGCCCCTGACTACCTCAAAATGATGCCAATGCCCTTCCCACATCCTTCCCTTCTCCTGGCCACTCTAATCCTCAGTGCTATTACAGCATTTTGAGGTAGAGCTGCCTGGAGGTGGGCCTTTGAAAGCTTTGTTCAGATCCTGAGGATACGAACACTATGACACCAGGACAATGACGAGGACTCCAAGGGTCACAGAGACACCACAGGGACACAACAAGCTGCATAAGATGCAAGAGGCCTTTTTCCCTAAGTGACCAGTTGATCAGTACTAACAGTAACTGGACTGGTCCTTGTTGTGGATCCAGTCCAGTGCGTACTAGCTCTTTACTGCTGTCTCTGAGGTTCTGGCAGTCTTAGAAGTGACTACGAGGAGCCCCTGTCATAACCCCTGAAAAGTCGGTAGTTCCAACATTTATTTGCTTCCACGATTTCTGGAGATGTTAGGGGGCATTGTGACAAAGGTCTAAACACACAAAAGGCAGGCCAGCTAAATTTCTCACCCCACAGGAGATCCCAGCTTTAAGAACGCAGATCTAAAGATTATGGTCGGAAAGGTCTCACCCACATTTTCGTGGCATGCTTCATCATCAGCCAGTCCGCCCCACCATGTTAGAACAGTGACAGCACAGTGGTCTCAACCTTACTAATAAGGGAGAACATTTAAAATGGTTCTGGCTAATGGAGGGGGTCCAGATTTTATTTTAAAACTACCTCTGCGTAAACCCAGGAAGTTCCCTTTATTAAGTGGGTACCTAGGGTAGAATTTAAGCGAACAGTATTGGATGTAAATATAAGTCAATGTCTCAAACATTCCTCAGAGTCATCAATTGCCGACATGTTTTGGCCACACAAAAGGATAACCCCATAAAAAAGGGTGGAGGGGTCCAGGGCATTTGTCATGGCAAAAAAACAGGAGCCCCTTCCTGCACAAAAACAATACTGCATGCAACAAAAGGCATAAGGGCGCCAGAGCAACGGAAATGACAGGAATGCGCTATATACCCTTAAATATGGCACATTCCTGCCCTTTTCCTATGGTGCAGTACAGCAAGATGACTAACTGCGCAGTGTCATAGTTTCATAAGTATGCCCCTTAGTGTTGTTTCTGTTAAAATTGAGACTACTCACCATGCACACTTTCTAAAGTCAATGATACTAAAATTATATTTTAACTGAAGGCACATTATAGGATGAGCGCTACCCAGTACTGGCTTCCTGGTTCTCTATTGTGCACATTGTTTTAGGCTGCAGGGAAATCAGATATATGCATTTCAGCTCCCCACCACACTGACCCTCTCTTATGCTCAGTAAAGGGCTCCCTTAAAGAATTTACTACCATGAAGAAAAGGTGGGCTGATGGAGTGTTTGTGGTAATGCCTTTCCTGCTGCCTCTCCCTCTCAGCTAATCCTAATCTGGCTGTTGTTTTCCCATGATTGGTAAGGTCACCACTATATCCCAAACTTTGGCCTTGCCTTAGAATACTTTTAGCTCTTTGAGGCTATTTGGCTAGGGGTAAATGTTTATGAGCAGCTTTCCCAATGTCCTTAAATTAAGTCTAAGATTGTATTTCCCATGCATCTGCCCCTTCCCTCGCTTCTCCCTCTAAAGCCAGTTTCTTCTAATATGACTCTTATATCACCTTGTTATGATGGGATCCTGTCCACTGGTGGCTGGCATGGATCGGGGGTGTGGGCTGGGGGGGAATAAGGGGGTGTAATAAAATAAAATAAAGACTTACCTCCTTGCCACATCTCTCTCACGTCGTCTCTCCTTCACGTTGGGATGAACAGGAAGCACCCAGGCTCTCCTGAGCCAATCAGAACACTGCAGTGCAGCATTGTGATTGGTCTAAGCGCCGTGGTTCGGCACACAAACGGGTACTGGTAGCCTGGGCATGTTGTCAACCCAGGCTGTAATGCAGCCTGGGTAGAGAACATGCAAAGTGTGCATGAATGTTTGTCCGGCCTGAGACGGCTGGCCAAACAGTCATGGGTACTTACAGTGTGCCAACACTCCTCCACCTGCTCTGAGAGCAAAGCTGCCTGCAGCAGGGGAAAATAAAATGATAATAACATCAAGTTATTATCATTTTATTTTATCTTTATTTCACTGCTGCAAAGCAGTGAGGAGACGCTGATCCACATTAGCGGAGGAGCCGCCACTGATCCTGTCTCTCTTCTACCTCTCCTTGTCCTCATGAGTCTGGTATGCATGTCCGAGAAAACTCTTGAGCTTACCCCATCAGCATGTCTCTGACTCACATTACCCTCTCATTGCTGTGGTTACTGCCCCTGGCTACCATCCTGAGTACAAAGCTTAACCAGGCTTCTATACAAAGCCTGTCCAGGATATCTTGATTCTCCTATGCGTGCCAAATGATGGTAACACATACATTGCAAGAGGCATCTTCCCCACCACCTTTGCTGGTATCTTCTTCAGAATGACCCTCAACTACTTGCTAATACTGGAGGTGAGTTCGGTAGAACACCGCTGTCTGTGACAAGCAAAGCAAGCTAAAGATGCAGGATGCCAGACTCTGCCGTGAGTACCGATCCGCAGATGCATCGAGGAATCCTGTAGTTGCAGCCACCGAAAATAGAATTGGGAACAGTCTGCTATCCAAGTAAGGAGAGGAGTCTGGAAAAAGCAAACATTGTATATTCTGAGTTGCATTCAATGGGCTTGATTCACAAAGGTAAACCTACACTTTTGTGTAAGTTTACTCTTTTTTGCTATTCACAATCTAGTAACTTTACGACTGCTGAGACTTCACAGTCCAGGTGGAGAACTCCATACATAAAATGATAGGCCATGATGCCAGCTACAGTTGGGAAGCTTCAGGCGGCATGCCTATAACTCTAACAGCTTGATGGGGACCATTTGCATAGATTAGACACTTGTGTAAATGATTCCGCAATAATTTGCTTTACTATTGCACTTTTAACTAGTTAAATACCATGTTGTGGTGTAAATCACAGATGATCACAACCATTACAACCATAGGAAATTGACTGGCTGAGTGGACCATTAGGATTCAAACATGCCATACATATTTAAGTAACACTAATATTACAAGTATTACCCTACCAAACGTTCCTAAAATGAAATGCACAGCTTCAGATCAAAGTGTTAGGCCAAATGTTATACTAATCACTACATCATCAACCAGCCAACAATACAGTACAACAGCACATCCTCCCAAAAATTGCATAGAAACTCAAACCCTTTCATATTAGAATAAAGCTCCTGAGTGTTGCTGAGCTTCCTTTGTCTCTCTTCTTACATTCCCATTATATTTGTCTCTAAATACTGAGGACTAAGTACACAATATGGCCAGAGATTTATGAATGTATGGAATTCTAAACAGTGTCCATGGGTTCTCCTTACACCCACCCAGGAGAACCACTCCTGGGGAAACTGCTGATAATTCCTATTTATGCTCCTGCAAAGGTAGTTCCACAGTGGTCTACACAGTGTACAATTACTCAGAAAAAAATGTCTTAGACGAGAGTCATTTACTTTGCACCTTTGTTCTTTTTTTCTCCATGGGAAAAATATTTTCCTACTGGAGAAATCCCTTGCCTTACACAACCACCAATTCTGGGATGCTCCCTGCCCATTCCCACCCTAAAAAATCATGGGAGTATATCAACCATTTAGAGAGTCGGAATTGATGAAGACAAACTTTACATTGTGGTACAAACGTATGTATGTAGGGAACAACATTTTATTACATGGCTCAATGGCATTGGCCACTATACTACATGCCATAAAGTGCATGGCAGTAGTATCCATTCACTACATTGGTCTATCATTACAGTAAGGTAAGTGCATAATTACTGTTCTTAATGCTATCTATATGTACCTCTCAGCATAAATATGTGTGGAGTACAAAAGAGAAATAGAAGCCCGCGACCCTCTCAAACACAGAAAACGGAATTTGTACATCACGAGGAAAAATAATGCTGTAAGATAACATTTATTATTTTGTGATGGACAGTTCATCCTCTAAAAATGTAAACAAACATTATTTAAGAGATTAACAATTTAAGATACTGTCTTGTTAGCTGAAACAAAATGATAATAGCAAGCTTATCTCTATAGATACCCTTGAAAAAAGATAAGATGGTACATTTGAGCTTTGTCTTCGTCACATATACAACAAGCACAGATTATCACAAACACCACAATCTCAGAAATCGCTGAAAAAAGTGAATGGACAAAGTTGAGGTATTCACGTTCACCCATAATATCATATTGGTGTTTTTTGTCATTTACATAGAATGAATAGAGGTATACCAGGAATACATTGCAAGACGTGTGTGCGAAATAGACCGGTACATTGGTGGTTCCTGTTACCCAAGAATTCATCAGCCTCAGTGGATGTCAGAGGCATTTACATGTATGTTAGAAATTGGGTCTCTAGTTGGCAGAGGTTTGCACCATGTTCAAGTAGGGACCAGAATCCTAGTCAGGGTAAGTCAGATACACAACCTAAATTAACCTGAGCTCACCCTCTGGTAGCATGGCACAGAGTAGTGAGGCTTAACTTAAGAGGCAATGTGTAAAGTATTTGTGCAACACTTTAATTACAGTAACACAGTGAAAACACCACATAAAAACTCAAAACCCATTTAGAACAATAGAGATTACTTCTATGAGTAAAACAAGACCAAAACGACAAACATCCAATAAGTAGAACTTGAGATATGAATTTTTAGAAAATAAACTGCAATATAGTGCTTAAAAGCCAATAGCGCTTAGGTGTTTCTCAAGGTTGCGCTGGCACGGGGTAAAAGTTCGGACCAACCATGATGGAAGGCAGGCTGGCTACAGCACCCACGCAGGGCCCGCTGAAAAATACCTTGAGTGTAGCTAGCATTGGCATCAAAGTCTCGGTCCACACAGTTGGGTAGATGCGTCATTGTCGAGCTTCGCAGTCGGGCTACGTGTTATCATTGAGCTCCTTATGATGCAGGTGCTGCATCATCGTCTAGCCCCGCAGTCGGGTCCCGTATTGTGTTTGAGCCCCTTACGATGCAGGTACTTTGTCGAGCCTTGCAGTCCGGTCCTGTGTCGTCATCAAACCCCTTACGATGCAGGTGCTGCGTTATCATCGAGCCTCACAGTCGAGTCCCAAATTTTCGTACAGCCACACAGGTTTGTCCTCAAAGCGGTGCTGTGTCGGCATCAAAAGGAAGTGCGTCGGTTCAGATCAGCACAAACCCGTCACTGCGCCGATTTTTGCAGAAAAACAGCTGCAGAATGCACTTTCAAGGCCCAAGACTGGATTGGCACCTCTTGGCAGGGCAGGGCTCACAGATGGCAGAGTCCAGCAGCTGAAGCAGAGTTGAAGGAAGTCTTGATAGCCCTGAAACTTCAGAACAGGAGGCAAGCCAGCAATCCCTTAGAGTTACTTAAGTTCTTGGAGGATGTAGGGAGTTAGGTCTAGTCCATCTCACTCCCAGGCGAGCAGTAGTAGGCAGCAGGCCAACACAGCAAAGCAGTTCAGCAAAGTGGTAGTCCCCCCCCCCTTGGCAGCACAGAAATCCTTCTTCCTGGCAGAATGTCCTGAGATCCAGAAGTGTACTGAAATCATGGTGTCAGAGTTCCAGCACTTAAACCCAATTTGGCCTTTGAAGAAGGGAGACTTCAAAGAGATGCTTTGAAGTACACAAGGCCCTGCCTTTTCTGCCCTGGCCCCAGACTCAGTACAGTGGAGGTGTGCAACCTTGTGTGTTGTGACAGGCACAGCCCTCTTCAGGTGCAAGTGTCAGCGCTTCCCTCTCGTCTTGCCTCAGCATGGCCCAACAACAGAGCAGCCCTCTTCCACCTGGTTATGGTCGCTGCTCCCAGCTGCAATCCGCATAGCTCAGAGGTGCTTTCCCAGCCCTCCAGCTCCCTGGCACCCAGTTCAAGCCCCTGGTCCCTTGTTGCCAATCTCCCAAATGCTGTAATTCTATGTGTGTAGCTTCTGTTCTCTGTTGATGTGATCACTAGTGCCACTGCTAGCACCCTCATGCCTAATCTTTGACTGTGAAGCTTGTGTTCTGTTTATTATTAGTGCTATAAGCCGTAACTGTGAAGCTGTGTTTCTCTGTTACTGTTAGTGCCACTGCTATTCACACTCATGCCATAATTTTTAATTTCTACTGTGCAGCTTGTGTTTTTTGTACTGTTTTCTACTTTTAATGCCATTGCTATCCCCTATACCACCGTAACTTAAGCAGTTTTCCTTGTTGGTTCACTGTTGTTCATTATTTTCATCTGTCTGATTGTCTGCCACGGCCCCGCCTGCCCCCCAGACGGTTCACGCTGACCCAGTCCTCTGCCCTCCCGTCTCCCTGACAGCTCCTCCCACCTCCCAGGGCTACTTAATGGAGACCGGAGTGCAGCCCACAGCAGCTGCGCCACCGTCGCCGAAGGTGTGCCAATGGTAAGCCCTTCTGGGTCCGTCTGCGCCTGGACCGCACCCAGCACCAGGAACCCTGGTCTACAGCAATCCCACAGGTACACCGCAACAGAGCTCCGTGCCCTAGGCCTCGCATGCAACAACAACTGCTACCACGAATCACCACGCTCCACAGATGAACCTTTCACCTGCATCTAATTTCACCATCACCCCATCACCGACCACGACCTCATGGAACAACGCCAAGCCAACCTAAAATGCCGACACACTACTGGATCAACTCAACTGCCTCATGATCAATGCCAGATCACTCTGCAAACACGTCACAGAAATATGGGACATAAGCTCCACCATCGCTCCCAACATGACCTTCATCACTGAGACTTGGCTCACCTCTATGTCTGCCCTCAACATCGCCATTGCAGTCTCCGCCGGGTGCAAGATGAAACACCAAGACTGCACCAAGAGACACGGTGGAGGCATCACCTTCGTACACAGGGAATCAATCGCCTGCACCATCACCAATGGCAACACCACACTTGCCATGGAACACATGAATTTCCAGCTCCAGGCTGACGCGAAAACCACCATCTAGGGCACCCTCACATAGAGACCGCCAGGATAACAAACAGGCCTCAGCCACGTCTTCACCAAATTCATCACCCCTCTCGCCATCGAATCCAAACCCTAAGTCTTCAATGGGGACCTCAACTTCCACCTGGACGACCCAAACAACACCAACAACACCGACCTCCTGGAAAGAGTAAAAAACATCGACCTCAAGCAGATCACCACTGACCCTACACACAGAACAGGATACACCCTAGCCCCTGTCTTCAAATCCAGCAACATATCCAGATACAGCCACACATCAGAACTCACCTGGACAGACGCGCTATGGTACATTTCACCCTCGCCGGCTCACCGCACTCCACCTCCATCCCAGACAGTGCTTCCTACCGCAGCTGGACCAAAGTAACTCAGCAACAATGGACAAGCGCCCTCAGCACCTCTCAGCCCAACAACACTGCCAACCTGGACCAAACAGTAGAGAACCTCAACACCTGGATCACCAACACTGCCAACCAAGTTGCCCCCTCCAAACCACCCAAGATGCACAGAACCACCAAATGAGCCAGCTGGTTCATGCCAGAACTCTACAAGGCTAAACATGAGTGTAAGCAACAATAAATAAGATGGTGAACAAGCAAGGACAACACCAACAGAGCCACCTACAAAGCAACCCTCAGCAACTACAACTGCCAGTTCAAAGCCGCAAGAAAGGAGACCCTCATGCACCGCATTGAAGCCAGCATCAACCAAACCAAGAAAATTGTCACCATCGTTAGAGAATTCTCCTGCTCCCCACCCACAGAAAACGCGATCCCTCCCTCACAAGAACTCTGTGACGCCATCGCCGACCACTTCCACAACAAGATGGCAAACATCTACACAAACCTTGAACCCCAACACTCTGACATCCTCAGCAACCCATTGACCACAACTACCAATCACTCGCTCACCACATGGGAACAACTCAGCACACCAACTACCACCTGATGAAATCTATCCACTGAGGGGCACCTCCTGCCCCCTGCGTCCAGTAGCTCTTCAACCTCGAAAGCAACGAGATCAGTCACCAGCTCACCACCTTCCTCAATGCATCCATAACCACATCCACCTTTCCTAATGTATGTAACCACATGGAGGTCAGGCCCCTGCTCAAGAAACCATCAACAGACCCCAGAGATCTCCAAAACTACTGTCCAATCTCCCTGCTCACGTTCCCCGCCCAAGTCCTAGAGAAGGCCATCAGTCTTCTAACTCAACGATCATCTGGAA
The DNA here is from genome assembly GCA_963921515.1 of Calotriton arnoldi. Classification (NCBI taxonomy): domain Eukaryota; kingdom Metazoa; phylum Chordata; class Amphibia; order Caudata; family Salamandridae; genus Calotriton; species Calotriton arnoldi. Next base: position 934,231 of record CAWUFW010006990.1, read on the forward strand.
AGAAACAAGCTACTGGACCCATCCCAATGGGGTTTCAGAGCCAACCACAGCACTGAGACAACCCTTATGGCAGCAACAGATGACATCTAAGCCCTACTCGACAGAGCAGAAACAGCTGCTCTCATCCTCCTGGACTTCTCCACAGCCTTCAACACTGCCTCCCACCACACACTCATCCAGTGACTTCGCCAGATCGGAATCACAGATGATGCACTCAGATGGATGGCGTTCTTCCTCACAGGACACACCGCGAGAGTCCGTCTTCCCCCCTTCACTTCGTACCCCAAACACACCATCTTCAGAGTACCTCAAGGCTCATCCCTCAGCCCCACCCTCTTGACCTTCTACATGACACCACTTTCAGACATCATTAGATCACACAACATCCTCTCCTATGCCAATGACACCCATCTAGTCCTCTCACTCTCATCAAACCCCACCTAGACAAAGACCAACTTTCAGAACTCCATGAACAATGTAGCGAAATGGATGAGAGACAACTGCCTCAAACTGAACACTGTCAAGATGGAAGTCCTGACCTTCGGCAGACAACAACGCCCTCTTGAATGACTCCTGGTGGCCTACAGAGCTCACACCAAAAGACCACACCCGCAACCTCGGCATCATACTAGACAGAGAACTCTACATGAAATGCCAAGTCAATGGTGTCACCTCGGCATGCTTCCACACGATCCACATGCTTCGAAAAATCTTTAGGTGGCTCCCCATCAGCACTAGGAAAACACTGACGCAGGCCCTCATCACCTGCTGACTTGACTATGGCAATACACTCTATGCCGGCACAACCTCCGAACTCATGCACAAACTTCAGACAATCCAGAACACAACAGCCAGACTGATCCTCAACCTGCCCAAGAGAACACACATTTCCCAGCACCTCAAGGAACTCCACTGGCTCCCCATCCAGAAGAGATGCCAATTCATGCTCCTGACCCACGCATACAAAGTCCTCCACAACCTAGGACCACACTACATGAACCACTGCCTGACCTTCCATCAGCCATCCAGAAACCTTTGCTTCGCTCATCTTGCCCTCACACAGATGCCACACATCTGCTGCAGCTGCACCGGAGGACGCTCTTTATCTCACTTCGCAGCCAAAGCCTGGAACTCACTCCCTCTACACCTCCGCACCTCTCCCATGCGCAACTACATCAGGAAGGGACTCAAGACCTGGCTCTTTGACTGAGAACTGCAGCACTGCGGCTGGATCCCACCAGGGTGATAAGCAGCACTATACAAATACTGATTGATTGATTGATTGATTTACCATGCAGATCGATGCTCAGTCACACCTACTCTGCCTTTGTGTGTGTCAATCTAGAGAGAAAGCAGGAAGCCAGCTGTCACCCACCCCAGACTTGTATTCCAGGGACAGGCAGAAGGCACTAAATGGTTTAAGTTAGAAAATGCCAACTTCATAAAAGTGGCATTTTCAGAACTGCAATTCAAAATCCAACTTCACCATAAGTTTTATTTTTAAATTGTGAGTCCAGAGACACCAAATTTGATTTCCCTATCTTGTCCCAATGGGAAACTGCACTTATACATGTTACAAGGCAGTCCCCATGATAACCTGTTGGACAGATAGGCCTTGCAATAGTGAAAAATGAATTTAAGAGTAGTTCACTACCAGGATATGTAAAACTGTTTAAATACACTGCACCTTGCCCTTAGGGCTGCCCAGGGCCTGCATTAGTGGTGACTTATATGTAATAAAGGGAAGGTTTGAGCCTGGCAAGTGGGTTAACTTGCCAGGTCGAAATGGCAGTTTAAACTGCACACACGCTCTGCAGTGGCAGGCCTGAGCCATGTTTAAAGTACTACTTAAGTGGGTGGCACAATCAGTGCTGTAGGCCCACTTGTAGCATTTAATTTACAAGCCATGGGCACATGGAGGGCACTTTACTAGGGACTTATAGGTAAATTAAATATACCAATTGTGGATAAGCCACGGTTACCATGTTTAGGGTACAGAGCACATGCACTTTAGCACTCTTTAGCAGTGGTAAAGTGACCACAATCCTAAAGTCAGCAAAAATGAAGTCAGCAAAACAGGAGGTCAGAAGGCAAAGAGTCAGGGTAAACAATACCCAGGATACCAGGTCTTACAATTTCATTCAACCCTATATAGTGAAATAATAGCTGGGAAATAACAAAGTGCTCAGCAATATTAGGTGTTAATGATTTTAGATTGTGCACCTAAAGTCCCATTACAAATGCCCTTGTGATTCCACTGTGGCCATTAATCCTCCTCAGGTGCCACTGGTTTTGGTAACTGAGCGCCAGGGGAATTCCAACCCCAAGTGAGAGAGTTTCCTTGAAATTCAGCATAACAGACGAAAGAGGCTGGGAGGTTCCTTGCTGAGGGTAAATGAGATGTTCCTTTTATTAATTCAGTTTCTGATTTCTAATATGTGGCAGAAGCTTTTGGCAAGAACATACGCACAACACAAAAGTGCCCACAGGACAGCCTCAGTCAAGAGCAAGCCCCACACGTTACCAGAAAACATAAAAGTGATCATGTCTGAGGCTTTTGCCAGGGCTATCTCCTCTAAGAATGCATCTAGCAATGTACACATCCTATCCCTGCTACACTGGGAACAAATGTGGGGTAACATTTACAATCTTACAGCATACAGAACATAGCCTCCTCATTAGCCTGTTGATAGTTTCTAAGTGCCTAAAAAGGGATCACGTAAACACCCTTCTTAAAAATTTCAATCCAGACCTCACAATCACAATAAAAGTTGTCTAAATAGAGGTCTTTCGCTGTGCCCAGGGATCCAGCATATTCATTGGAAATTATACTGTTATTTTCTGACATTTACATAAAAAAAAAAAAAAAGCAAAACTGCACATCTGCTGTTGGTCAAAAATCTTAGATAATTGTGAGGTTTAATCACAGAAAAGATCTACCCAGGGGCTACAAGTTAGCTGCAGGTGCAGAAAAGTCCATTATAAAAGGAATTGAACATGCACTTCAGATCCCGCATAGGGGTGATGTCTGTCTACTCATTCTAATAGATCTCTGTGTGCAGCACTGTGAAACACACAACCCTTTAGACAACCCTCAAGTCACAACTGGGTAGTGATGGATAGGTTTTCCAGTGGTGCACAACATACTTCAAGCAGCAAGTTAAACTCAGTCATTCCATCTTGCCCTGTTATTTCCACATTGGGTACGCCAGTGATCAATGTTCACCCCATGCTGTTTGTATCTGAGACTATCTAGCTGGCCTACAGAAGATTCAGACATTGCTTCATTAATATGAAGGTGAAACTCAACTAAAATGTACCTCATCTGAAGGAATACTGGCACTAGATGAAAGTCCCACCAAAATTCAAATCAAAAATATATATTATGCCGATACTCCTGATCCCTCTTGATTAACCATCCATAACCAGCTCTTGATATTTATCTGTACTGGAACATCAGGAACAATTTCCAAACAAAAATACAAATGCCAAAGTTTCCTCATTGACAACAAATTAAATTGTGACACTGGTGAAACAGCCCAAATGAGACCACTGAGCAACATGAAAACTTTATCTTTGAAACTAATTTAAAAACAGTTGTCCAGTCACCAGTATTCAAAATTATAAGCACCCCCAAGTCAGACTTGCCCCTCGAGGCAATGTTTCCTTCCGTGATTTGTTCTGATTTCTGGATCTAGCAGATCTGACTGTATCACTTCATTCATGCAGTCTCGTAATTTGCTTCGCTTGGAGACAAGCTAGATATTCATTACGGCAAAAAACACCATTAAATCAATAATCAAGCTTTGGCAAAGACCACAAGTCGCACTATTTTTAAAGCAGTAATGGCATCCACATTTTTTTTTTACGCCCTTCAGAATTCCATTGGTATCTTCTGAATGCAGGCTGCGATACCTTAGGGCATGACTAGAGGTGGCTTAAGTTAGAATCAAACGCTTTCTATAGCAGGCTGCAGTACCTTTCCGTATGCATAACTTACCACTCTTTCATAAAAGTGGCACCTCAAGGCAATTGTAACATCTACACAACTGCAGAGGTGCAGGTAGGTTAGACATGGTCGGTATAGTAGGCTAGATATGGTAGGTTAGATATGGCATGTGGGTAACATAACATACGCATTTATAAAGCGCAGTTCACCCAAGAGTATCTTGGCGCTGAATAACAGATGTTTATTGTTACCCAACTCAATGGTACTCATTTTATCGACCTCAGAAGGATGAAAGGCTCCGCCGAGATTTGAACCTGCGACCATGGGGGCAAACGCAAGCCCCGACTGTGGACGCATTAGTGCACTAACCCAACAGATGTAATGTAATATAACACATAGGTATGCTAGGTTAGATATGGTAAGCCAGGTATTGAATGTTAGGTACTGTAGGTGGGTATGATAGGTATGGCTGGTTGGTACAGTAAGTTAGGTATAGTTAGATAGGAATGGTATGGTATGGTATGGTATGTATGTTATGGTATGGTATCATACCGCATATTAATGTATGGTAAGTGAGCTATAGAGAAACATATTATTTTTATGTATTCAAAAGTTTGCTCTGTTAAAATATTTTCAAGGTTTCTTGCTTACAAATCTTAACTTTATTATTAAGATGCACAAAGGTATTGTCATTTATAAGGCGCTCTTTTTTGTTTATAGATCTGTCCTTTATTATTTGTGATGCTGTTTATTAATACAATTGCATGTATGTGATGTGCCTTGATGCTACTACTACTAGTAGTAGTAATAATAATAATAATAATAAATGATAATACAAAATGGCCCCATCGCTGAAAAGACTGTATTAGTAGCATTAATATGTAACCTCATAAATAAGTGTTAGGACATCAAGACAGAAGAGGACGATTTTGTTGTAAGTGGTGATATCTAAATTTATACATGGAAAAACTGTTATGTTGCACAGTAGATCCCTTTGGCAAAGAGCCAGCATTTTTCTTGCTACTTTAAAAAGCCTACCCAGGTATCTTTAATTTGCGTACGAAAAGAGCTGTCCGGGTAATTAAAACTAATGATTGCTTAAGGGTGATTAGTGAAAATAATTATGTATTTACTTTCCTACAAATGTAGGCATCCAACAGCAGGTAGTAAAACCATAAAAAATGAAAATGCTGTTATGGCAGGTAAGTAAATACATCAGAGGATCAGGCCTAATTTTGAAGCTACATATCGTCTTGCATCAATAGTTTAACATGAAAACGACATGATCCCATCATAAAAATCTAAAGGGAACACAAATAGAACAATGTAAAGATTCTCAAAATGCAAATGCCTTAACCCTTTCGCTGTTAGGACTTTTCCCCCCTGTGCTAAGCATTTTTTGGGCTATTTGGGGTAGTGTGCGTAGGCCCCTGTAACTTATTGTCCACATAAGGTATCCACGCCAAATTTGCGTCCTTTTCTTCCAGCATCATGGGGATTTTAAAGGTACCCAGGGTTTGCTGATTCCCATGGAGGGGACCCAGAAATCAGCCAAAATACAGCTAAATTTGTTTTGGGGGGGGGGGGTAAATGGGGAAAAAGTGCTGCAGAAGAAAGCATCTGTTTTTTCCCTGCAAATGGTATCACCAAAGGATTTGTGGTGCTGAAATCACCATCTTCCTAGCTTTCAGGGACAGGCAGACTTTTGTCAGAAAACCAAAATGTTCTACACAGTTTTGGCATTTTACTGGGACATAGCCTATTTTGGCTACTTTTTGTGCTTTCAACCTCCTTCCAGCTAGTGGTAGAAATAGGTGTAAAAGCAATAATGGATCTCGGAAAGCTATACATTTCTGAAAAGTAGACACAATTCTGAATTCAGCAAGGGGTCATTTGTGTAGCTCCTTCACGGTTGTTTATAAAAACTAACAGTTGAAAGTAAGAAATATTGAAAATGAGTTCTTCAAAGTATGACAGATTTTCAAAAGCAATCTACCGTTACATTTGCTGGACCCTTCTGAGGGAGCCAATAACTGAGCTGCGTCTTGCAATGGTTTTTCATTGTGTACCGGGTATATAGCAATTCATTTGGTAAAATACAAAGAGTGAAAAATAGGTATCAAGGACACCTATGTATTTCCGAAATGGGAAACAAATATAGAGTTTAGAAGCAGTAGTTATTTGCACAACTCCAAAATTGTGGGTGCCCATACTAGCATGTGAATTATAGGACATTTTTCAAAGTGACTTTTTTACACCTTGACTTACATTTGGAAGGCAAAAATGCATAGAAATTCAATAGGTAATAACAGTTGCTCTACATTTCTGTGTTCCCCTTAGTCTCCCGATAAAAATGGTACTTCACTTGTGTGGGTAGGCCTAGTGCATGCGACAGGAAACGGCCCGAAACGCAACATGGACATATCACATGTTTCTAGTGAAAACTGACCCTTTTATGCAATGTGCCTAGCTGTGGGAACCTGGGGAACCCTAGCAAACCTGTACATTTATGAAAACTAGACACCCAGTGGAATCTAGAATGGGGTGACTTATGTGGCTCTCACCAGTTTCTGTTACCCAGAATCCCTTGCAAACCTCAAACTTTGTCAAAAAAACACATTTTCCTCATATTTCTGTGATGGAAAGTTCTGGAATCTGCATGCATCCACCAACTTACACCCAACCCGCATTCCCCAAAGTCTCCTGATAAAAATGGTACCTCACTTGGGTGGGTAGGCCAAGTGCCCGCGACAGGAAACGACCCACAACGCAACGTGGACACATCACATTTTTCCCTTGAAAACTGACCATTTTTTTGCAATGTGCCTAGCTGTGGATTGTGCACCCTAGCTCAGCCGGCATCGAAGGAAACCTAGAAAACCTATACATTTTTTTAAAGTAGACACCCAGGGGAATCCGGGATGGAGTGACTTGTGGGGCTCTCACTAGGTTCTGTTACCTAGAATCCCTTGCAAACCTCAAACTTTGCAAAAAAGCCCACATTTTCCTCACATTTCTGTGATGGAAAGTTCTGGAATCTGCGTGGATCCACAAACTTCCACCCACCCCGCATTCCACATAGTCTCCTGACTCTAACCGTTTGCCAAAATGTGACACAATTCACAAACACGTCCCCCAAATATTCGAAAACTGGGGTTAGAATAGCAAATCATCCTCTTCTCGAATGTTTGAATGAATTGCTATGTGTCTCCTCTGAGTTTCAGGGAAAGCATAGAAATTACAGACACTTCCACGAGGTATGAACATACACGGGAGCTTGTATGGTCAGAACACTGGCTTTTGTTAACAACATACCCTGTGAAAAGAACAGTCCAGCTTGAGGATACTTTTTCCCTACACTGCCTTACAGTAGGCAAAGACCTGTTTGACCTATTATATTAGAAACATAACATCCCCTTGAAATAATAGAAAAAAAACTGATAGAACATTTCTCCTTCTTGAACAAGAATGATAGTCACTGGGGTTATAGTAGGATATTGAGCATTTCAAAACAGAATTTACACGTATCTCTGGAACTCAAAGCAGGATTTACACAATGAAATTTAGAAGTGGGCAGCAGAAGAAGCATGGAACTTGTGTAGGAAGGAAGGAAGGTAGCTTGCTGGTCCAGACCTGGGAGAGCCAGACAAAAATCGTCAAGCACTTGAATAAAGTTACAAAACAAACAAGCAGGCAGCTCTGGGTGGGTTGCAGGACCAGAGGAATCACCATGGAGGCTAGAGAAATGATGAGCCTAGAGGAAAGTTACATGGAAAAATGTAGATTTTCCACAGCCTTGGTGGGCTGAAAATCTGGATTTTATTAAAGACACAGAGGCTAATAATATGCAATGAATCCTTTATTGCCACCACTCAGCAGTATGTTAAAAGCTTCTAGAATTTAGAACTTCAAACAAACATTTCAAACATAATTTTAAAAAAAACAGCAACCAGTCCTCTTCCTTCTTTTATGAACTGTGAACTGGTGTAGAACTTATGTTCTTAATAAAGTTCCTTGTGTCGGTTCAATAAACTTTGTTTCCAACAAATTCCTCTTCCGATAACTCTGTAGAAGAAAATGGATACTCCAATGTAATTTAGCTGTATCCTAAACATGTCCTGTATTGACAAACATAAACAACAACAGGGTTGGGATAAAAATACTGGGAGGGATAATATTAGCCTCCGTGTCTTTAATAAAATCCAGATTTTCAGCCCATTAAGGCTGTGGAAAATCTACATTTTATGTCAAGACCCGGTGGCCAATATTATGCATGTTTAAAGCTTATTTACTAAACATCTAGCTGCACTTTCAATAGACTTGAAGTAAAAATGCCTAAACAGAGAGTCTGAAGACCAATCAGCACAATGTAAGATGTCTTGCAGACTTCCACCCACCATACAGAGTTTAAATGCAGCCGCACCTCTCACTGAATGGGCTCCAAACATACTCACATCTATACCCCATTTCTGCATCATTTCTTTCATCCACCTCACCAGAGTGGGTGAAGAAACAGCCTTATGGGGGTATCTAAATGAAATAAGTAATTGTTCCACCCCATAAGGCCTTAACAATATAGTTGTACGTTCATATTCCTTCACACAACGCACCACACACAATTTCTCCTTTTCATCCATATATGTGTAAAAAATTGTTGAAGAATTAGTTTTAGTTCTCTGTTTCACATGAAAAAAAATACCTTCAGGGGTAAAACATCGACTAGAAACCTCCAAAGCACGGACATCTGAAACGCTACGGAAAGTCAGCAAGAACAACAGTATCATCAAATTGAAGGCTAACTCCTTTAAACTCAAGTCCGAATTATCATTCCACGATTCAAGAAAAAGGAGAACGAGCAAAGCATCCCAGAAGGTAGTATACTTAGTACCTGGTGGTTTAGCCAACCTAATACTTCTTAACCTCCTCACCATTACATCTTGACCAACAGTTAGGCCATTTACCAAAATGTGACCTGCTGAAATAGCTGATTTATGTAGGTTCACTGATCTATAAGCTAAACCTTTTGAAAATAAGTCAGTTAAATAATTTAGACCTGAGCTATAGCCGCTGAAACGGGATTTAAATCCCTTTTCACACACCAACTACTCCATTTACTCCAGGGCGATCTGTAGGCGTTTCTAGTTCCAGGCGCCCAGGACTCCTCAATGAGTCTCAAAGCATCTGATGAAAGACCTGGCTTTTTACAAACTCTCCAGAAAGTTTCTACTAGACTTTGACCTCTCCTTGATGTCCTTGTAAGATCCTCGGAAAACACCGGAAGTAGCACAGGAAAATCCACACTCATCTCTAACATTATAGGGTACCACGCCGGAGAGCTCCAGAACGGGGTTATCATCACCACCATCTCTTACCCTTTGCGAATCATCCCTGTTACTCCGCCGATCATGGCAAATGGAGGGAAAGCAGAGTGATGAAGATCTCTCCAGTCTTGTAGGAAAACATCTATCCCGGGCGCCTGCAGGTTCGGATGCCAACTGAAAAATCTCTCCACCTGAGCATTGAGTCTGTTCGCAAAAAGATCTAACAGAAATGGACCCCGTAATTGGTTCAATTTCACGAACACACCTTTGTCCAACATCCATTCGCTGGAATCATACAAATTCCTAAAGAACCAATCTGCTACTGATTGACATCCCTGGAATGTGTTCTGCCTGATCATATAAACCTCTTTCAATGCAATATTCCCCAAAAGCTCTCACTAGATCTGCCAGGCCCTTCCAACAAGAACCTCCCAGCCTGTTTACCTACCTTACTGCAGACACATTGTCCATTCTCAATATTACAGAACATTTGACAGTATGTTCCGCAAAACACCTTATCGTAAAAGAACCTGCTAACAACTCTAAACTATTTATATGCAAATTATTTTCCTGTTCTGTCCAACGACCTCCAGTTCTCTGCAATCCACAGCATGCGCCCCAACCTTCCAAGCTTGCATCCGCTTCCACAATCAAATCTGCATTTTCTCCAAAAATTGCACGCCCTTTCCAAGCTTCCATATTTCTTAACCACCATACCAACTCTTTTCTCGCTTCCTGAGATAGACAGACATTCTGTGAATACTTTTATCGATTCCTCAAGTGAAAAGCATTTACTCTCTGTATTACCCTGTAATGTAAAGGTCCCGGTAAAATAGCTTGAATAGTAGAGGACAGAAGGCCAACAATGCGGGCTAACATTCTCAAAGAAACACAGTTTGACCTGAGAGTATTTCTTTTTTCCTTGTGAATCCTCTTCAACTTTTCCTTTGGTAGCCTCTAGACACCCTACACTGTATCCACTACAAAATCTAGAAATTGGGTTTGTTGACTTGGTACAAACTGCGACTTTGTTCTGTTTACCACAAAACCTAAGGACTCCAGTAAACCCTCTGCAAGTTTTGCATGTGATAATATTTGTCTCCTGCCCTGTTCCATGATCAAAATGTTGTCCAAGTAAATTATCAGACGCATACCCCTTTCTCTCAGATAAGCTGCCACAGGCCATAAGACCTTCGTAAAGCACCAAGGTGCTGACGACAGGCTGCAAGGCAAACATACAAACTTCCACATCTTCCCTCGCTACAAGAATCTCAAAAACCACTGGGGATTTTGCCATATTGGAACCGTAAGGGAAGCATCCTTCAAATCCAAGCGTGTCATCCAATCTCCTTTCAGCAACACATCCTTCAGCAAATGGATCCCTACCATTTTGAAGTGATGGTAAACTACCCAGTCATTCAGTTCTCGCAAGTTTATTACTGGACGCATTCCTATGTCTTTCTTCTCTACAAGAAAGATATTGCTCACAAAGCCATCCACTCAATCTCTTTCCCTCACAATTGCTATTTTCTTGATTAACTTCCAAACTTCTAACTCTATGAAGGTCATCAGATCTCTTGGAAAAATAAGATTCCTTGGCATTCAGTCTTGTACTGGGCAACCTACAAACACTATGCGAAACCCACGAACAGTCTCTAAAACCCAAGGATTCCTCGTGATCGCCAACCATCCTTGATAAAACTGGGCAAGTCTGCTGCCCAATTTTAAGGGGATAACAGAAAGGTCTAGACTTACCAGCCATTCCTCTGCTCCTTCTGTCCCCGCGGTTAAATCTTCCCCTAGCTCTCTGGGGGTAAAATCAGCCTCCACGGAAAGATTGTTGCCCCTGATAACTTCTAAAGCCACGTGAGAAATTGCCTCTAGTCATTCCTTGACCACAGCCGGGGAACCAGCTCCTTGTTCTCCCGGCCAATACAAGAACATGCTACTGAAAGAGTTTTTTGATCTCTTTCAGAGATTTCTGTAGCGAGCTGAAAGCACCCACATACCTAGAAAGGTCTTTAATAAATGCTTCCCCAAATAGGAGACCATTGGCTTATGGGCCTTCCTCTTTGTTTACAAGATCCACCAATTTGGGATCTATTTTTAGTAAAATACTCTATCTCCTTTCATTAGAAATCACCGTATTGGCGTTACCTATCAGACAAGTCGCTCTCTGAACCCACTGACGTAATTCTTCAACACCAATATTATTCTTAAAAACGTAGGCTTCCTCAGCCATATCAAAAAATGTTGTCATTGGGCCAACCACATCCAACAACCTGTCCTGACAGGATCTGAGGCCCTTATCAAGGCCCTTCCTGGGGTCACGTCCCCCTTTCGCAATAAATGCAATAATTTTCGCATTGAGATCTGGTGTTACCAACACCTTCTTTTCAATGGAGGGTCATGGGCATTCCGACCTCAACCTAACATGCACCTCTTTGGGTATTTCCCTTCGTATCCAATACTGAATGCATTTAGCCACATGATCTGAAGGTGTCCATGCAGGAGAAAGAGGATGTTTAAATAATAATGGATCAAACATGTTTTAACCCAAAGGGTCTAAAAGAGATCCATTCTCCTTGCTCAAAATGCCTTCCGCTGGCACATTCCTAGTAAACAACTCATCATCCTCTGAGTCAAACTCTGATGAACAACTCAGTTCCACCTCTGCATTTCAGGAGGACTCATAGACCACAACTTTGGGGTCGATTCCGATTCGGGCCGGAAAACGTACCGACCGACTCGGAGCCGGAATAAATTCCGACCAACACGTACCGGTGCAGCCCGACCCGCAAAGTACGATGAGAAGCGTGCAAAACCCAACCGACTCGTACGGAACACAAGCCGAACAACCGAGCCGCGCGGAAAACAGCAATCCGGCCGGAAAAACACGCGAATCGAACCGACCGACACGCACCCGGAACAATCCCGAATGAAACGTACCCGCGAACTCCTACCCGCCAAGTACGATGCAACGCATGGAAAACACGACTGAGTCGCACGGAGGACAAGCCGTACGACCGACACGCATAGAAAACTGCGAGCTGAAGCAACACAAAACACCGCGACCGACGCGTACGCAGCATAGAAAACAGCACAAACACAGCGTGAACGAATCGGAGAAGCCCGTACGAGACAACTGCAGGGTCCGACTCGGTCACAAGAACGTCTCCTACATGCACAAAAAGTACAAAGGGAAAATACACAAATAAAGGCCAAACAAGCAATTACAAAGCCAATAAATACTGGGGGGGGCAGGGAACAAAGACACACCCACAACTCCACCCATATAAAGGACACAAATCCCTACCATGATCCTTTGCAAATTCAAATTACCTGCCAGCACTCAACAGACAGCAACCACACACCCACAGCTCATCCATCACACAAGCCACACACTATCAGCACCCCAACAAATAGCAACCTCACATACACCCAGCAAAACACACACTCACACACCTTCACCTGCACACCAACACACACATCACTCACCATCACCACCCATCACCATGCCCCCAAAGAAGAATCATAAGTTCCTAGATAGTGAATTGGAAGTCCTGGTAGATGAGATCCTCAGGGTAGAGCCACAGCTGTTTGGTACACTGGTCCAACTGACACCCATGTCGCAGAAAACCAAGATGTGGGAGAGGATCGTCGACAGGGTGAACGCACAATCACCATGTTTGCGCACAAAGATAGACATCCAGAACAGGTGGTATGACGTGCACAGGAGGGTCAGGGAGCTGTTGAAGAAGGACTACCTCGTGAGCCAACACACCGGCAGTGGCCCTCCTGCCAAGCCAGTATACCTCAGGCCCTGGGAGGAGAAGGTGCGGGCCATCCTACAACCAGTGAGCGTATATGGACTAGAAAACATCCCAGAGCCTGGTGAGTACACAACAAATGTACACAATATTGTGCGACAATACACACACATCACTGTCAAGGGGAGAGTCAAACCATGCACCCTTAGCAAATACACAGCAACCAGAACAGAACCATCCCAAAATGTGTATGTCAGTCAGATAAACACAACACATGCCATCTCATAGTGACATGTAACTGTGTCATCACATGTACAAACACAACTACAACTACAGCTGGGCAGTGGCACAAATATAACTAACAAATACATCCAGACATATAGCCACCACTACAACACCACCACACAGTGAAGGCCACTGAAAGGAAGGAATACTGTGTATGCTGGGCAAGTCAGTGTAGCCAATAGCATCATGGGAGTCGTAGTCACAGATATTGCCCACCCTCACAATGCGCACATCAACACCACCATGAACCATGCTCACATCACAGGGAGTGGAAAACAACTGACAAGATGGCTGACACTGGCTACTGCTGTGGGGAGCACAAGGTCCTGCTGGCAACTGTGCACCAACCAACAGCAGGACACCACTGACTGACATCTTGCCATTGCTCTCACACTCACACACAGTGAAGTCCACCCAAAAGCAAGTAAGTATGGGCATGCTGGGAAGTGGGGTGGAGGCAATAGCATGATGGGAGTGGTAGTCACAGCTCAACATCCCCCACCCACATGGCCCAGCAAGCTCACACTCAAGCATGCACACCCCACAGAGAGTGGAAAGCCCCATCAAAGATGTCTGACACTGGTGCTCTGTTGTGGGGAGCACAAGGCCATGCTGGGAACTGGCCACCAACCAACAGCAGGACACCACAGTCAGCCATCTTGCCATTGCTCTCACACTCACACACAGTGAAGTCCACCCAAAAGCAAGTAAGTATGGGCATGCTGGGAAGTGGGGTGGAGGCAATAGCATGATGGGAGTGGTAGTCACAGCTCAACATCCCCTACCCACATGGCCCAGCAAGTTCACACTCAAGCATGCACACCCCACAGAGAGTGGAAAGCCCCATCAAAGATGTCTGACACTGATGCTCTGTTGTGGGGAGCACAAGGCCATGCTGGCAACTGGCCACCAACCAACACCAGGACACCACAGTCAGCCATCTTGCCATTGCTCTCACACTCACACACAGTGAAGTCCACCCAAAAGCAAGTAAGTATGGGCATGCTGGGAAGTGGGGTGGAGGCAATAGCATGATGGGAGTGGTAGTCACAGCTCAACATCCCCCACCCACATGGCCCAGCAAGCTCACACTCAAGCATGCACACCCCACAGAGAGTGGAAAGCCCCATCAAAGATGTCTGACACTGGTGCTCTGTTGTGGGGAGCACAAGGCCATGCTGGGAACTGGCCACCAACCAATAGCAGGACACCACAGTCAGCCATCTTGCCATTGCTCTCACACTCACACACAGTGAAGTCCACCCAAAAGCAAGTAAGTATGGGCATGCTGGGAAGTGGGGTGGAGGCAATAGCATGATGGGAGTGGTAGTCACAGATATTGGTCACCCCCACAACTGTCCCATCAACACCACCCTGAACCATGCGCACATCACAGGGAGTAGAAAACAACTGACAAGATGGCTGACACTGGCTACTGCTGTGGGGAGCACAAGGCCCTGCTGGCAACTGTGCACCAACCAACAGCAGTACACCACTGACTGACATCCTGAAAGACAACTTGCACTCCCTGCAATGGAAGCACGTTCCATGGTGGAATATCTGGCTGGGTGGGAAGGAGGGCCGGATGTCAACCAAATACAACCAATGCAGACCATGTACACACCCCAACATTCACATAGAAATCCCCAAATAATGCAGGACAATGTGCTACACCAATATCAACCCCTCACTGTGACAACTTAGGACAATGCAATGTACAGGCCCGCATCCAGGGGCACAGTCACAACTGTCAGGTGTGTCAACCATTGTTGCCTGCAGAAACATAACATACATTGTGTGTGTCTCCCAAAAACAGGTGATGATGGGGACACAGCAGCAGACGCTGAGGAGTCCCCGTCCCAGGCTCAAGAGGATACGGAGCTCACTGGTGTGGAACAGCCTCTGCCCTCCTCGGATGAAGAAGACCCACCTGGCACCTCCGGAGCAAGTCATCATGCAGCACCAGCAGGACCACCAGCTGCACCCCTGCACCCACCCCTCCAACGACTGTCAACACACATACCACCCCTGCCGACATGGACAGACCAAGGAGCACCACCACCACCAGCACAGGGACCCTGGACCAACGTGGGGCTATGGAACCAACACCACCAACAACCCCCAAGGGGGCCACCTGTACGTGCCACCTCAGGTACTGCACGTGTCACCAGGGGTGGTGGGAGGGGTGGGAGACATAGGTCGCTGCTCGCAGAGGGGTCTGGACTGCATGATGACCCACAACTAGCACGCATAGCCGATGCGTACCAGTCCAGCACAGGAGAGTTCAGCCAGGTAGTGGGGCTCCTCAGGGACATTAAACAGCAGCAGGCTGCCCATCATGCCCGCTTGGACTCACACATGTCCCGCGTGGAGTCCAAGTGGGACACACTGCAAGAGATGACGGCGGTGCATAGGGACATATTACAATGCCTCCGCCAGATGAGCAGCAACCAGTCAACACCTCCCTGTGTGCCCACAACATCTGGTGCTGAAACAACTGCAACAGCCACAGGGAGGCAGGATGACTCTGGCGGAGAGTCCCCTGCACCGCAGCAGCCTGCACTTGAGGGTCCCCCCAAAGAAGAGGGGTCATCCAAGGAAGGACAACTGAGAGGCTGATGGCCATGCACAACCCCCAGGAAGCCAACACCTGTTCTGGATAATCACCTTTGTGCGCAAACTGTTCACCCTGTTGACTGCAACACAACTCCCCCACATGACATGGGGAGTACAATTTGGACCAATGTCTCAGATGACTGTGGACTTGATACAGGACATTTCTGCTACCAGGACTTCCAATTCATCTAGGAACTTTGTATTGCAATCAAAATGTACAGCACTCACCATCCTGTGCACTATTCACACACATGTATGACAATAAACACACTAATACACCATACCTGCCTCTGTTGTGATTCAAATGTGGTTTCTGTCATGGAGATGATGACCTGCCAAATTACACTGTGCATGCTAACTGCCACAGCAAGTACAACACAGGCATGTGAGTCATGGCAACGTGACGCATATGAGGGAGACACACCACCAGGGCTACACAACATATACACACCAAGGCCACCTGACTCATCGCCTACACTGATGTTGCCAGGAAATACGGTGCAATGCACAGACACAACACCTATTCACAGTCTTTGTCAACTAGCCCACTGGTGCAGTAAGCAAATGTCAGTCAGATGTGTGACCACAGACAACGCACATCACAAAGTGAAGCACAGGTTTATTACACATTTGCAACATGTTGTAACCACTACAGATGCAAGGTAATCCCACCTGGCAGCGGGCACACAGTCAACAAGGGTAGAAGGAAGGAAGTCCATGGGTGTGGCGCACATCACCTGTAGGGACACGACAGCTACCACCCTGGAAGTCGAATCACGGTGTCGGGGATCACAGTTGACCAAACGACTCTGAAAGTACCCTGTGAAGGACAGAAATGACACACAGTCAAAAGCACTGAAGAACAGGACAGAACTGCAATACTCATGCCGAATACATGTCACAAGATACCCACCCAGAACCAAGTTAGCATGTCAACACTGTTGGGGAGTACAGACTACCTGTAAGGACACATCGCTACACGCATACAGTCATGTAGCCCATGGACACACTCAAACAGCACCAGAGCACCACCAACACATATCATGCAAACTCACATCATTGACATGACATCTCTGGATACTCACATTCAGCTGAAGAAGTTGGTGATGAGCTGTGTGCGGACATCACGTCATCATCATCATCATCATCTTCACTGGCATTGTGGTCCAGGCCAGGATCCCCCACAGGTGGCGGACGTTGGTTATCATCATCCAGGATGAGAGGCAACTCCTTCCGCACTGCCAGGTTGTGTAGCATGCAGCAGACGATGACAATCTTGCACACCTTTGCTGGGGCATATGGGAGGGACCCTCCTGTCTTGTCCAGGCAGCGGAAGCGGCTCTTCAGGAGACCAAATGTCCGCTCAATCACTCTCCTGGTCCGACCATGTGCCTCATTGTAGCGCATCTGGGCTGGTGTCACAGGGTTCCTGAGGGGCGTCAGCAACCACGGTATGTTGGGGTATCCGGAGTCACCTACATACAGACAATTGCACATTAGCTGAGTTGGAAAAGAGGGTGGAAAACTACATTGCAGAACACACACAATGGTACAAAGTCAGTACACACCAACAAGCCAGGCACGCTGGTTCCGCATCTGTGACATCATCCTCGGGATGCGACTACTCCTCATCATGTAGGCATCGTGTGCAGAACCGGGGAAACGGGCACACACGTGTGAGTTGCTCATATCTGCAAGACAGACCACCAGTGCATTGACCGAGTGGTAGTGTTTGTGGTTCCTGTATGTCTGCTCTTGGGCCTGTGGTGGTACCAAAGCCACATGTGTCCCATCAATGGAGCCAATGACATGCGGCATCCTCCCCAGGGCATAGAAGTCACTCTTCACGTCAGTGAGTTGTTGGAGTCTAGGGAAATAGATGTACTGGTTCAGGTATATCAACATAGCCTCCAAAACATTGCGGAGCACACGGCTGAACATGGTCTGTGACATCCCACCAGCAGTCGCCACAGTGTGTTGAAAGGTACCGGTGGCAAAGAAGTGTAGGGCTGCCATCACCTTCACCTTGGGGGTCAGCGCTGTAGGGTACGGCCGGCCAGGTTGCAAATGTGGTGCCAAGCGCACTGCCAAATCCTCAATCAGCTGCCTGGTGAAGCGGTACCGTCGGATGCTGTCACGTTCCACCATCGTTGCCAGGTCAGGGAATGGTCTATGGACAGCTGGTGCCCTGCAGTGCATAGGTGAAGAAAGAAAGATTGTCAGTCACTCCACATATGTGGCATTGAACACACTCAATATCACATGATACATCATTATGAGGCACAAGTACATGATGTGTGCAGTTCCGTAAGGACATGTATGGCACATACATGGCCAACATCTAACATCACAGTTCAACAAGTGGCATCAATAAGTCCCAGGTTGTGCCATTGGATATCATGAGGCCGTGTCACAGTTCCCATCTTCTGCTGCCACATTACAAACACACCCCACAGTGACATGTGAGGACAGATGTGCCCCAGGCATCACAGCTCAACGACAGGTAGATTCCCAGGGACCCTGTATTGCCACATGGACACTGGCATGACATGGTGTATCATGTATACACCACAGCAAAACAACCATGACCCCCACAGGTAGTGTGGTCCCTGTTGCCTCGGCAGGACAGACATGGACGTCTGTGACACACACACGCACAACATCAAAGGCCATGCACAAACAACGTGGATGTGGAGACTGTCTCCCATTGTGCACATGAAATCAGAGACATTGTAAACACAACATGCACACAGACTGTGGAGGACCATCACTATTGTGCCAATGGGTCACCCTGGGTGAAACATACCGTCCCACATGGGACTCAGGGGGTATGTGACATGACATACACATACACCACCGTGAAATGTGACCATACAACATGCTCAGATATGAACAGTTGCACATCACAGTGGTCATGTACACGAAACACCAAGGATTCTGTCCCCATGAACACGTGCACAGCCTGGGGGTGGCTGCCCCCAAGTGACACCCACAGAACAACATGTTCACCCCCATACACGGAATAGGTAATGCAGCCTTACATGCCTTAGGATACAGTTTGGACAGGCTGTGGTGTTGTAGGTGTGCCCCTCACTCCCTGGGAAGTATATGTGGCTGGCATATGTTCACCTGTGACAGGCATGGTGACATATGCCAGTGACTTGTACAGGGACGTGTTGGACAGCAATGGACCGATCGGTGCGCACACATTGGCCATTGCATTCAATGTGTGCTGGTACGCATTGTATTCGCAATACGCGTTGGACAGCAATGGACTGATCGGTGCGCACACATTGGCCATTGCATTCAATGTGTGCTGGTACGCGTTGTATTCACAATATGCGTTGGACAGCAATGGACTGATCGGTGCGCACACATTGGCCATTGCATTCAATGTGTGCTGGTACGCGTTGTATTCGCAATACGCGTTGGACAGCAATGGACCGATCGGTGCGCACACATTGGCCATTGCATTCAATGTGTGCTGGTACGCGTTGTATTCGCAATACGCGTTGGACAGCAATGGACCGATCGGTGCGCACACATTGGCCATTGCATCCAATGTGTGCTGGTACGCGTTGTATCCTGGGTACGCGTTGAACAGCAATGGACCGATCGGTGTGCCCGGCCGGCCCATTGCATTCAATGTGTGCGGGTACGCATTGTATCCTGGGTACGCGTTGAACAGCAATGGACCGATCAGTGTGCCCGGCCGGCCCATTGCATTCAATGTGTGCGGGTACGCGTTGTATCCTGGGTACGCGTTGAACAGCAATGGACCGATCGGTGTGCCCGGCCGGTCCATTGCATTCAATGTGTGCGGGTACGCGTTGTATCCTGGGTACGCCTTGAACAGCAATGGACCGATCGGTGTGCCCGGCCGGCCCATTGCATTCAATGTGTGCGGGTACGCGTTGTATCCTGGGTACGCGTTGAACAGCAATGGACCGATCGGTGTGCCCGGCCGGCCCATTGCATTCAATGTGTGCGGGTACGCGTTGTATCCTGGGTACGCCTTGAACAGCAATGGACCGATCGGTGTGCCCGGCCGGCCCATTGCATTCAATGTGTGCGGGTACGCGTTGTATCCTGGGTACGCATTGAACAGCAATGGACCGATCGGTGTGCCCGGCCGGCCCATTGCATTCAATGTGTGCGGGTACGCGTTGTATCCTGGGTACGCCTTGAACAGCAATGGACCGATCGGTGTGTGCCCGGCCGGCCCATTGCATTCAATGTGTGCGGGTACGCGTTGTATCCTGGGTACGCCTTGAACAGCAATGGACCGATCGGTGTGCCCAGCCGGCCCATTGCATTCAATGTGTGCGGGTACGCGTTGTATCCTGGGTACGCCTTGAACAGCAATGGACCGATCGGTGTTCCCGGCCGGCCCATTGCATTCAATGTGTGCGGGTACGCGTTGTATCCTGGGTACGCCTTGAACAGCAATGGACCGATCGGTGTGCCCGGCCGGCCCATTGCATTCAATGTGTGCGGGTACGAGTTGTATCCTGGGTACGCGTCGAACAGCAATGGACCGATCGGTGCGCACCCATTGGCTATGGTCTGGCCTGGCAACGGACGCGTTTTCAAATTTTGAACGAGTTTGATGCTGTAAATTCAGTTGGTCACCCACAACAATGTTGCAAATTCATGGGTGTCATGAAGTTGAACTTTTGAAGGATGCTGTGGGCGTGTGTAAGTGGTGCAATTCCATGGATTGGCCAGATTCAGAAGATGCAAACGACTTGGACCTATCACTTTGGACACATGGGACAGTATCTGCCTCTGCAGCACACATATAATGCTGGCTGTTCCCCTGAGAGCTCACTTGCCTGCACTACATGCTCCAGGATGACATCTGCCACCACCACTGCTGCTGTATCTGCACCCTCTGGACCCTGCAATGGCACGTACTGTGGAGAGAGCCCCAGCCTTCAGCACTGAGGAGAACTCCCACTGCCACTTGCTCTTCCGGCCCCACACCCCCGCTGCGCTTGTCTGTGCCACTGGTGTGGTGAGGGTGTCCTCCCCCTCTGTCCTGCCCACCTTACCTGATCCCCATTCTCCTCCCCTGGAGGTAGGCACTGCAGTGGAGGCCACTACCACCCTGTCTGACTTGGGCACTGCAGTGGCGAACCTGTCCACTCCTTCTGCATGGTCCACTGCAGTCGTGCCGGCGCCCACACCATCTGAGTCATGCCCCCAGTTGTGCCGGCACACACCATGTCAGACACCTCCACTGCAGTTGTCAGTGGCTCTCCAGAACCCACCACCCCTTCCCTGCCTCCTTCTGGTGAGCCCTGATCCTGTCCCTGCGGTGCCTGGCCTGCCCCCCGTATGCCCCTCCGAGGGGATTGTCCCTGGTTTTCATCAGTGCAGGCATGCGTAGGGTGACATCTGCCACTGTCACCCTGTTTTGACTTTCATGATGGACTGGCCATTGGCCTTTGTTTATTTTTTACATGACTTCAACTTTTGAACCCACATATGCTGAATAAAGCAACTTTCTGTTCTCTAGTGCTTTTGCTTCTGATGTACATGATGTTGATGATGCTAACCATGTCCTTGCTGCAGTGATGGTGATATTTGGTCTCATGAATATGTAGTGTTACTGTGCAGGAACCCATGTGGTCCAGGGGGACTGTGTCCTATCCTGTGGTGTATCCATGTCATCCTTAGCAGCATCTGAGGGTGTCATGTTTTCAATATTTGGCAATGGGATTTCCTACTTACATTAGCAATGTCACATCTGTGGCTTCCACCCCTGCACATCTGTTGTGCTTGCCATTGTTCAATTAGTCTACTTCCCTGACCGTGTGGCCATCTCCACTGGACATGCAGGTTTGGGCATCATTGGGGAAGGACTCATCTGTGTTGTCAGTGCAACTTGCTATACATGTGTGTTGGATCTGTGCTGATGATTTCGTTGACACTCCCATGACCAGGCTGATGTGACAGGAGCCTTCATTTGGTGATAATTGTTGACTGTGTGACCAAGTGTTCTGCTGACATGATGGAGCCCTACTGAGGCGACATATGGCACAGCTTTCCTCACACAGGAGTGGAGTCCCCTCATGGCAGTGTGTGCTCCTGTGACAACGCCTGCGCCAAAGGTGTGTGTTGTATGAGCATGTCTGTGTGTTCACTTCCATTTTGCTGTGCATGCTGGGATCCCTAGTGATGTTCCTGTTTGTGATGCTTGCTGAGTTAACCTATGTTCCCCCAAAGTCTTCTCCCTGGGTTCTCTGTGATGTGGGTGCATGGCACATTACTGGTCATCAGGGTGTCACCCATAGGTGTGTTTGCTGTCAGGGCTGAGTTTGTGGGCAGACGCTGATGGGTCACAGTCAGGATTCCCCTTGGCACTTGTTGTTTACACCTGTCATGTGATTTCCGGTTTGTGTTAGCTTTCATTGGTTGTGACACATTGTGTGTGTGACTGCTGGCACTCCTCAGGGTCAGGGCTGCAATGTTGGTAGTTGTCTATGTGTGTTCTTTGTGGGTGACCTTGGCTTCTTCATTGGTGTGTGACTGTGGCTGGGATCCCATTGGTTGGTGTGGTATTTCCGTCATGTCCATGTACAGCGTAGTGTGCAGTGTGTCAGACATTCAGGAGTCTTGTTGAGTGGCCATGTGTGATGTGTTTCTGCACCTTGGTTCCCACCACCCCCCCTGGGATTGTCATGGGTGCATGTGCAATGTCACCAGTGCATGTGAGCTTCACTGCTGCACATTGTTGGAGGTCGAGGTGTGTGGTGTTGAGTGTGTGCAGATGAGAGTTGTTGCCCGGCCAGACCCCTGCCTCCATGTTGGCCTTGGCTTACTGGCCGTGCTGATTGATTTGTGCTTGTGTAGGTGTGATGGTAGTTTGTTGCTCAGGACACATGACTGTGGTTCACAGTGTGAACGACATCTAGCTTTGTCATCACAGTGGGATTGTAATGCAGCCCAGGGTCACCACTTTGTGGGGGCCCTGGGGGTAGTGCTGTGGTGTCTCTGTGTCTTGCTGTGTCAGTTGCTGTTTCTACATGCTTGTGTGACATGTGTGATTTGTGCTCCCTCTCATCTGACGATGCCTGATTGCCCACATAGGGGATTTGGATCCATGAGTTACCTTTGTGTGGCACTGTATGCACATCTGTGTAATTGGTATTCAGGCCTCCTCATGTGTTGTGTGGTTGCCTGGGGACACTGGTACCCCCCCTCACCTGTTGTGTTTGATGTGCAGTGTGGGTCTGCCTATTTGTGTTTGTGCATCTGCACCACTGCATTGGCATATCTTTAGTGTGCCATTGGCTGTATGTTGTTTGGTGTGTTTCCCCTGCTGTTCCTGGGACTCCTAGGTCATCAGTCAGCACAATGATCATTGTTTGTGTGTCCCATTGCTGCCTTGGTATGGTATCTGTTCACCTCACATCTACAGTCTCCACAGGGTATCTGCATTTGTGTGCCCATTGGTGCAAATATGTGGGTCTGCATTCTGATGGTCACTTCTGTCATTGTGTCATTGATGAATGTTGACAGTGTCATCCCCCATGGGTGATGTTTGTCTGCACATGGCCAAAGGTATGTCTTATTTGCACTGCACTGTTTGCCTCCCCCAATCTATGTTGCTATGGGACACAAGCACTACTTTGCCACTGATGTGTTTGTTGTTCTGTGACCAGGAATCATCCATGCAGTTTGGCAGTTGCAGCTTTTTCTTTGTCAACACTTACATTTTGGTCACTGTGATGATGGGGGTTTGGACCCCATTGCCACAATGTTCAAAATGTGCTTCAGCTATGGACCCCACACTTACATTTTGGTCACTGTGATGATGGGGGTTTGGACCCCATTGCCACAATGTTCAAAATGTGCTTCAGCTATGGACCTCACACTTACATTTTGGTCACTGTGATGATGGGGGTTTGGACCCCATTGCCACAATGTTCAAAATGTGCTTCAGCTATGGACCCCACACTTACATTTTGGTCACTGTGATGATGGGGGTATGGACCCCATTGCCACAATGTTCAAAATGTGCTTCAGCTATGGACCCCACACTTACATTTTGGTCACTGTGATGATGGGGGTTTGGACCCCATTGCCACAATGGGTATGGCCTGCTTGCATTGTGGGGGCCACACACATTTATGTGTGGCACATGTGATAGGGGGTCACATTGTATGTTCAAAGTCATGTTCAGTGTTGTAGGCATTTGACACAGTCTACACATGCTTGTCATGGTGTTGGGGGGGATGTCTTTATGTTGCATTCTTTATGTTGGTGTGTGCTTGTTGTGTCATGTATTAGCCATCCTGTGAGTGGGGGTGTTGTTGGTGGTAGGCATCCAGCCCCCATGGGTAGAGGTGGTAGTAGTGGTAGGCATCTGGCACCCCTGGGTAAGGGTGGTAGTAGGGGTAGGCATCTGGCACCCCTGGGTAAGGGTGGTAGTAGTGGTAGGCATCTGGCACCCCTGGGTAAGGGTGGTAGTAGTGGTAGGCATCTGGCAACCCCTGGGTAAGGGTGGTAGTAGTGGTAGGCATCTGGCACCCCTGGGTAAGGGTGGTAGTAGTGACAGGCATCCAGCCCCCCATGGGTAGAGGTGGTAGTAGTGGTAGGCATCTGGCACCCCTGGGTAAGGGTGGTAGTAGTGGTAGGCATCTGGCACCCCTGGGTAAGGGTGGTAGTAGTGGTAGGCATCTGGCACCCCCTGGGTAAGGGTGGTAGTAGTGACAGGCATCTGGCACCCCTGGGTAAGGGTGGTAGTAGTGGTAGGCATCTGGCACCCCCTGGGTAAGGGTGGTAATAGTGACAGGCATCCAGCCCCCCATGGGTAGAGGTGGTAGTAGTGGTAGGCATCTGGCATCCCCTGGGTAGGGGTGGTAGTAGTGGTAGGCATCTGGCACCCCCTGGGTAAGGGTGGTATTAGTGGTAGGCATCTGGCACCCCCTGGTTAAGGGTGGTAGTAGTGGTAGGCATCTGGCACCCCCTGGGGAAGGGTGGTAGTAGTGGTAGGCATCTGGCTCCCCCTGGGTAAGGGTGGTAGTAGTGGTAGGCATCTGGCACCCCCTGGGAAAGGGTGGTAGTAGTGACAGGCATCCAGCCCCCATGGGTAGAGGTGGTAGTAGTGGTAGGCATCTGGCACTCCTGGGTAGAGGTGGTAGTAGTGGTAGGCATCTGACACCCCTGGGTAGGGGTGGTAGTAGTGACAGGCATCCAGCCCCCCATGGGTAGAGGTGGTAGTAGTGGTAGGCATCTGGCACCCCTGGGTAAGGGTGGTAGTAGTGGTAGGCATCTGGCACCCCCTGGGTAAGGGTGGTAGTAGCGACAGGCATCCAGCCCCCCATGGGTAGAGGTGGTAGTAGTGGTAGGCATCTGGCACCCCCTGGGTAAGGGTGGTAGTAGTGACAGGCATCCAGCCCCCATGGGTAGAGGTGGTAGTAGTGGTAGGCATCTGGCACCCCCTGGGTAGTGGTGGTAGTAGTGGTAGGCATCTGGCACCCCTGGGTAGGGGTGGTAGTAGTGGTAGGCATCTGGCACCCCCTGGGTAAGGGTGGTAGTAGTGGTAGGCATCTGGCACCCCCTGGGTAAGGCTGGTAGTAGTGGTAGGCATCTGGCACCCCTGGGTAAGGGTGGTAGTAGTGGTAGGCATCTGGCACCCCTGGGTAAGGGTGGTAGTAGTGACAGGCATCCAGCCCCCATGGGTAGAGGTGGTAGTAGTGGTAGGCATCTGGCACCCCCTGGGTAGAGGTGGTAGTAGCGGTAGGCATCTGACACCCCTGGGTAGGGGTGGTAGTAGTGACAGGCATCCAGCCCCCCATGGGTAGAGGTGGTAGTAGTGGTAGGCATCTGGCACCCCCTGGGTAAGGGTGGTAGTAGTGGTAGGCATCTGGCACCCCCTGGGTAAGGGTGGTAGTAGTGACAGGCATACAGCCCCCCATGGGTAGAGGTGGTAGTAGTGGTAGGCATCTGGCACCCCCTGGGTAAGGGTGGTAGTAGTGACAGGCATCCAGCCCCCCCATGGGTAGAGGTGGTAGTAGTGGTAGGCATCTGGCACCCCCTGGGTAGAGGTGGTAGTAGTGGTAGGCATCTGACACCCCCTGGGTAGGGGTGGTAGTAGTGACAGGCATCCAGCCCCCTGGGTAAGGGTGGTAGTAGTGGTAGGCATCTGGCACCCCTGGGTAAGGGTGGTAGTAGTGACAGGCATCCAGCCCCCATGGGTAGAGGTGGTAGTAGTGGTAGGCATCTGGCACCCCTGGGTAGAGGTGGTAGTAGTGGTAGGCATCTGACACCCCTGGGTAGGGGTGGTAGTAGTGACAGGCATCCAGCCCCCATGGGTAGAGGTGGTAGTAGTGGTAGGCATCTGGCACCCCTGGGTAAGGGTGGTAGTAGTGGTAGGCATCTGGCACCCCCTGGGTAAGGGTGGTAGTAGTGACAGGCATACAGCCCCCATGGGTAGAGGTGGTAGTAGTGGTAGGCATCTGGCACCCCTGGGTAAGGGTGGTAGTAGTGACAGGCATCCAGCCCCCCATGGGTAGAGGTGGTAGTAGTGGTAGGCATCTGGCACCCCTGGGTAGAGGTGGTAGTAGTGGTAGGCATCTGACACCCCCTGGGTAGGGGTGGTAGTAGTGACAGGCATCCAGCCCCCATGGGTAGAGGTGGTAGTAGTGACAGGCATCCAGCCCCCCATGGGTGGAGGTGGTAGTAGTGGTAGGCATCTGGCGCCCCTGGGTAGAGGTGGTAGTAGTGGTAGGCATCTGGCACCCCTGGGTAGAGGTGGTAGTAGTGGTAGGCATCTGACACCCCCTGGGTAGGGGTGGTAGTAGTGACAGGCATCTGGCACCCCTGGGTAAGGGTGGTAGTAGTGGTAGGCATCTGGCACCCCTGGGTAAGGGTGGTAGTAGTGACAGGCATCCAGCCCCCATGGGTAGAGGTGGTAGAAGTGGTAGGCATCTGGCACCCCCTGGGTAGGGGTGGTAGTAGTGGTAGGCATCTGGCACCCCTGGGTAAGGGTGGTAGTAGTGGTAGGCATCTGGCACCCCCTGGGTAAGGGTGGTAGTAGTGGTAGGCATCTGGCACCCCTGGGTAAGGGTGGTAGTAGTGACAGGCATCCAGCCCCCCATGGGTAGAGGTGGTAGTAGTGGTAGGCATCTGGCACCCCTGGGTAAGGGTGGTAGTAGTGACAGTCATCCAGCCCCCCATGGGTAGAGGTGGTAGTAGTGGTAGGCATCTGGCACCCCCTGGGTAGAGGTGGTAGTAGTGGTAGGCATCTGACACCCCCTGGGTAGGGGTGGTAGTAGTGACAGGCATCCAGCCCCCCATGGATAGAGGTGGTAGTAGTGGTAGGCATCTGGCACCCCCTGGGTAGAGGTGGTAGTAGTGGTAGGCATCTGGCACCCCCTGGTAGAGGTGGTAGTAGTGGTAGGCATCTGACGTCCCCTGGGTAGGGGTGGTAGTAGTGGCAGGCATCTGGCACCCCCTGGGTAAGGGTGGTAGTAGTGGTAGGCATCTGGCACCCCCTGGGTAAGGGTGGTAGTAGTGACAGGCATCCGGGCCCCTATGTGTATATGTGGCATTGGTGATGGCCATCCCGCCCCTATGGTGCTGCTGTTGCTGGTGTAAGTAATTTCTGCATCCCTCTGTGTGTGTGTGATATGTCGGGTGCGTGTGGTTTGTTTTTGTGGTTGGTGTCTGACTTACCTTCTGCGCCGTACGCGTCCGTGCCTGTTCCGGTAGTAGATGTAGAATATAGGTAGGATCGGTACGATGGGATTCATGGTTGGTTCGTCTCGTTCGTCTTTCTCGTTGCTTCGCCTCGTCCTCGTCGCTGGCGTGTTTGTCTCGTAGCCGTGGATCGTGTTGTGGCGCGAATCGGAGCTTATGTGCGCCTCTCCCGGATGCTTTGACGTGCTGTGCGTAGCGACGGGTTCGGCGCTTTCGGGAAGCGCATCGTACTTGTCCGGCCGGACGGGGCTGCATTTTGGCTTCCGTGCGACTCGATTCTGCGTTTACGGATCCGGCTCGGTCGGGGAACAGGACCTGGATTGGGTGAGTACGACTGGGTCGGAATCTATGCTGTTGTGCACATCGTACTTGCTCGTTCGGAATAATGTGCGGTTCGGTCGGGAAACAGGCATTCGCATGGCTTTTTTCCCGACCGAATGATGTTAGGTGCGCCTCCGACCGAGATCGGAATCGGCCCCTTTGTGTCTACGCTCTTTAGATCTCTTTGCAGTATCATAATGTGGGCCTTTTACCTACCCATCTTTGAGGCCCACAGCATCCTCCCCTTGCCTGTCATCACAGCTAACATGTTCTACCAAAGTAAATCTCTTCGTTTTACCCAGCGATTCACTGATTGTCACATGTTTCCTCTTTTTAGACGCTTTTTTAGTTGACCTATGGCCCCTTCTGAGTCTGGCGCAGACCAATAACGCTCTTCATCCATCTTAGATGATTTTAAAGCCAACAATTCCAACTTTTTTTCCATTCTAGTGGACACCTAATGGACACCTCGGCAGTGATTTTCTCAATTGCTTTATTGAGCTTCTCTTCTAAAGAGAGATCCAATGATCCTTCACTGTGCTCCATAATTAGTTTACAGACAAATTCGCTTAAAATACTTTAATAAACTTCGATAAAATATATGCCCAACCAGAATGAAGTTAGCGATGCAAAAAGGACTCCACAGACAAAGAACCACAGAATTTATACAAGCTACCTTTAAAAATTGAGTCACAACGATCAATTGGCTAATCCACTATCCCCAAAACAAAGCGCGTCTTCCTGATGTCAGGTACGGAATGGTGAGAAAATCCAGTCAGACCACACACAAATGTTCTGTTCAGAGTGGCCTCTGCGGGGTTAATGCAGTGCCTAAAGGGGTGGAAGGAAAGTGAAGTGATCTAGTGTTTCACTCGCCCTCGAGCGCACACCAATGCCGTCAAACACGCAACTCCTTGAGCATGCCAGCAGCCCGAGCCCAGGACAACGTGCTCCGTTAGTTTTTGCATGAGTGGAGTCCCGAGCCCAGGACAAAAGGCTCCGCTACCGCGCCATAAAGACAGACTGGTAGCCGGCATGAGGTAAGCAGGCCGGCATGGGACTGTTCCCATGACAACCTGTCTTCGCGAGGCCCAACCGAGTGAAAGTCGGTTAGGGAGAGTGTTGACGGTTCTGTGTAGGCCTTATCAATCTTAATGAAAAGGCAAAACGGATAAGCCTAACAGAAACCGAAGGAGGAAGGGCTATGAGGATTTAACAAGGGTGAAACAAGGGAAATCCCAAAAAACCTCAATTTGTGACCAATAGACTTATCGCTAGTAAGTTAAAGAATTAAATCACACACATCCAAGCCTGAATAGAAATGTCAAGGTGCCTTTCATCCAAAAACACGCACACAAAAAACCCAAATATTCAAGAGGCACACATTAAAAATGAACGCCATAAAGTTATAATTATCTCAGTGAGCAGCAGCAATAAAAGAAGGAAGAGGACTGGTTGCGGGGTTTTTTATTATGTTTGGAATGTTTGTTTGAAGTTCTAAATTCTGTAAGCTTTTAAAATGCTGCTGAGTGGTGGCAATAGAGGATTCATTGCATAATATTGGCCTCCTGGTCTTGACATAAAATCACCAGCAGTGTTGAATGATAGGGACCGCTCACTCCTGAGGACGGGATTTGTGGATGCACCTTGAAGTCCTACAGCATGAGAGCTAAACTAAGATTTTGCCTAGAGAACAAAATGTCAGCGCTGGGCGTTGGAGTTCACTGGATGGATATTAGAAAAAGCAAAGGTTAAACCAGAGTAAGGGCGGGCCTTGCAGACGAGGAGTTGGAGAGTCTCTGCATGGCATTATTGAACACATTGTCACATTCATGGATAACAAGCTTTCTTTATCAAGAACTTGTAGGCACAGAACTTGAGTGAAATTCCTGACGTGCTGCACATTTCTTCAGTTGTAAACTGCTTGCTAATTACCACTGCAGTCTTACATCAAATTGATTCAATGGAGCTGTAATCAATGAACAAGCCTTTTTTTTATACATGTAGTTGTTTTAGTACCTTCTTAGAGTTTAAATTCGTACATTTGTAATTCTAATAATGTACGGCCCCAGACTTGTAAACATGAAGAGCCTGGCACTAACAGTTGAATGGAAATTGATTAGATACACGAGGCAGAAATAGGCTCTTTTGTTGGGCTGTGTGATTGAGCATAGCAATAAGAATGCCAGGCACGCAGGACATCATTTTAGATATATTATACAACTGTGTCCATTTCAGCGAGTGGTGGCTAGGGCTGCTGTAAACCATTAGTTCAGCTGCAACATTACAATTAAACTACAATAAATAGCAGGACTCAGAAAACAACTTCGGGTAAATAGGAGCATACAAAGTTAAGCAGAAAATAGTTTTGTATTCATTAGGCCTCATCTCGTAAGACAGACAGGATATGGAGAAAAGTGGTTGACATTAGAAAATTTCCCTGAACTGGCATAGGAATTTAAAATAATAAGTGGAACAATACAGAAGAGACAACGCAAACTTGAAAGAATGATACCTTCATTATAACTGTAATAGTTATAATTTAACCCCTTGGCTGCTAACCCTTCCACCACTGCCAAATACTGAGCTTTTCTATTTTGGGGCACTTCCCACTTAAGCCTCCTTAACTTTCTTTCCACAATAGGTATCCAGGACAGATGTGTGCCGTTTTTCAAGGGGTTCTGAAGTTACCCAATGGCTAGTAGATTCCTGTAGAAGGAACTAAAAAAATAGCCAAAATGCAGCAAAATATTGTTAAACATTTTTATTGAAAAAAACATAAAGGTGCTTTCCCATTTTTGTGGTTTCTACCTCCTTGCAGTTTGTGGTGGAAACGTGTGAAACTCCTGGATGAATCCAGATAGCTATACATTTCTGAAAAATAAACACAATTTCAAGTTCAGCAATAGGTAATTTGTGTAGATTGCTTCTGGTTGTCCAGCAAAAAGTAACAATTGAAAGCAAATATAATGAAAAATTAAGAAATAGAAATACATGACAAAGCTTTCATCTGTGACTTTTAGGCAAGTGGACGATTTCCAAAAGTAATGTACTGATATGTTTGGCACACCCTTATGGTCACAGAGACATATAGGGGCCGATTCTGATTCGGGCCGGAAAACGTACCGACCGACTCGGAGCCGGAATTAATTCCGACCGACACGTACCGGTGCAGCCCGACCCGCAAAGTACGATGAGAAGCGTGCAAAACCCGACCGACGCGTACGGAACACAAGCCGAACGACCGAACCGCGCGGAAAACAGCCATCCGGCCGGAAAACCACGCGAATCGAACCGACCGACACGCACCAGGAAGAATCTTGAACGAAACGTACCCGCAAACTCCTACCCGCCAAGTACGATGCAACGCGTGGAAAACACGACCGAGTCGCACGGGGCCCAAGCCGTACGACCGACACGCATACAAAACTGTGAGCCGAAGCAACCCAAAACACTGCGACCGACGGGTACGCAGCACAGAAAACAGCACAAACACAGCTTGAACGAATCTGAGAGGCTCGCACGAGACAACTGCAGGGTCCGACTCGGTCAGAAGAACGTCTCCTACATGCACAAAAAGAACTAAGGAAAAAACAAACAAAAATAGGCCAAACAAGCAATTACAAAGCAAATAAATACTGGGTGGGGAAACATGGAACAAAGACACACCCACAACTCCACCCATATAAAGGACACAAATCCCTACCATGATCCTTTGCAAATTCAAATTACCTGCCAGCACTCAACACCAACAGACAGCAACCACACACACACTCACAGCTCATCCATCACACAAGCCACACACCAGCAGCACCTCAACAAATAGCACCCTCACATACACCCAGCAAAACACACACTCACACACCCTCACTTGCACACCAACACACACATCACTCACCATCACCACCCATCACCATGCCCCCAAAGAAGAATCATAAGATCCTAGATAGTGAATTGGAAGTCCTGGTAGATGAGATCCTCAGGGTAGAGCCACAGCTGTTTGGTACACTGGTCCAACAGACACCCATGGCGCAGAAAACCAAGATGTGGGAGAGGATTGTTGACAGGGTCAACGCACAATCACCATGTTTGCGCACAAAGGGAGACATCCAGAACAGGTGGTATGACGTGCGCAGGAGGGTCAGGGAGCTGATGAAGAAGGACTACCTCTTGAGCCAACACACCGGCAGTGGCCCTCCTGCCAAACCAGTATACCTCAGGCCCTGGGAGGAGAAGGTGCGGGCCATCCTACCACCAGTGAGCGTATATGGACTATCAAACATCCCAGAGCCTGGTGAGTACACAACAAATGTACACAATATTGTGCGACAATACACACACATCACTGTCAAGGGGAGAGTCAAACCATGCACCCTTAGCAAATCCACAGCAACCAAAACAGAATCATCCCAAAATGTGTATGTCAGTCAGATAAACACAATACATGCCATCTCATAGTGATATGTAACTGTGTCATCACATGTACAAACCCAACAACAAATAGAGCTAGGCAGTGGCACAAATCTAACCAACAAACACAGTCAGATATGTAGCCACCACTAGAACACCACCTCACAGGGAAGCTCACTGAAAGGAAGGAATTCTGTGTATGCTGGGCAAGTCAGTGTAGCCAATAGCATCATGGGAGTCGTAGTCACAGATATTGCCCACCCTCACAATGCGCACATCAACACCACCATGAACCATGCCCACATCACAGGGAGTGGAAAACAACTGACAAGATGGCTGACACTGGCCACTGCTGTGGGGAGCACAAGGCCCTGCTGGGAACTTGGCACCACCAACAGCAGGACACCACTGTCAGCCATCTTGCCATTGCTGTCACACTCACACACAGTGAAGTACACTCAAAAGGAAGGAAGTATGGGCATGCTGGGAAGGGGGTGGAGGCAATAGCATGATGGGAGTGGTAGTCACAGATATTGCTCACCCTCACAATGCGCACATCAACACCACCATGAACCATGCCCACATCACAGGGAGTGGAAAACAACTGACAAGATGGCTGACACTGGCTACTGCTGTGGGGAGCACAAGGCCCTGCTGGGAACTGTGCACCAACCAACAGCAGGACACCACTGACTGACATCCTGAAAGACAACTTGCACTCCCTGCAATAGAAGCACGTTCCATGGTGGGATATCTGGCTGGGTGGGAAGGAGGACTGACACCTCAGACCATATTAACAAGCAGCTTTTCACACACCGCCCCTTAACACAAACTACACACAACTCTCCTGGGAGAATGCATTGCCTCAAACACACAAATCAAATATCCCACAAAGAACCACAACCCTGGGTCATGCTGTGTGAAGCACAGGGACACACATGGGACTTGTAGCAAAACTAACCCCAGGATAACACTGTCAGCCATCTTGTCAGCACAGGCACACAACCCCACAGGGAAGCAGAGTCAAAAGGAAGGAAGCATGGGCATGCTGGGAAGGGGGGTGGAGGCAAAAGCATGATGGGAGTGGTAGTCACAGCCCAACATCCCCCACCCACATGGCCCAGCAAGATCACACCCAAGCATGCACACCTCACAGGGAGTCAAAAGCCACATCAAAGATGTCTGACACTGGTGCAATGTTGTGGGGAGCACAAGGCCCTGCTGGGAACTGGGCATCAACCAACAGCAGGACACCACTGTCAGCCATCTTGCCATTGCTGTCACACTCACACACAGTGAAGTCCACTCAAAAGGAAGGAAGCATGGGCATGCTGGGAAGGGGGGTGTAGGCAATAGCATGATGGGAGTGGTAGTCACAGCTCAACATCCCCCACCCACATGGCCCAGCAAGCTCACACTGAACCATGCACACCTCACAGGGAGTGAAAAGCCACTTCAAAGATGTCTGACAATGGTGCTCTGTTGTGGGGAGCACAAGGCACTGCTGGGAACTGGGCACCAACCTACAGCAGGACACCACTGTCAGGCATCTTGCCATTGCTGTCACACTCACACACAGTGAAGTACACTCAAAAGGAAGGAAGTATGGGCATGCTGGGAAGGGGGGTGGAGGCAATAGCATGATGGGAGTGGTAGTCACAGATATTGCTCACCCTCACAACTGTCCCATCAACACCACCCTGAACCATGTGCACATCACAGGGAGTGGAAAAGAACTGACTAGATGGCTGACACTGGCTACTGCTGTGGGGAGCACAAGGCCCTGCTGGGAACTGTGCAACAACCAACAGCAGGAAACCACTGACTGACATCCTGAAAGACAACTTGCACTCCCTGCAATGGAAGCACGTTCCATGGTGGGATATCTGGCTGGGTGGGAAGGAGGACTCACAGCACTGACCATAGTCACCAGCAGCTCCACCCACACACCCCCCTAACACAAACTCCACACAACTCACCTGGGAGAATGCATTGCCTCACACTCCAATCAAATATCCCACAAAGAACCACAACCCTGGGTCATGCTGTGTGAAGCACAGGGACACACATGGGACTTGTAGCAAAATGAACCCCAGGATAACACTGTCAGCCATCTTGTCAGCACAGGCACACAACCCCACAGGGAAGCAGAGTCAAAAGGAAGTATGGGCACGCTGGGAAGGGGGTGGAGGCAATAGCATGATGGGAGTGGCAGTCACAGATATTGGTCACCACCACAACTGTCCCATCAACACCACCCTGAACCATGCGCACATCACAGGGAGTGGAAAAGAACTGACAAGATGGCTGACACTGGATACTGCTGTGGGGAGCACAAGGCCCTGCTGGGAACTGGGCACCACCAACAGCAGGACACCACTCACTGACATCCTGAGAGTCAACCTGAACCCACTGCAAGGGTGGCATGCTTCATGGTGGGATAACTGGGCTGGGGGAGAAGGAGGGCCGGATGTCAACCAAATACAACCCATGCAGACCATGTACACACCCCAACATTCAAATTGAAATGCTCAAAGTATGCAGGACAATGTGCTACTCCAATATCAACTTCTGACTGTGACAACTCAGGACAATGCAATGTACAGGCCCGCATCCAGAGGTACAGTCACAACTGTCAGGTGTGTCAACCATTGATGCCTGCAGAAACATAACATACATTGTGTGTGTCTCCCAAAAACAGGTGATGATGGGAACACAGCAGCAGACGCTGAGGAGTCCCTGTCCCAGGATCCAGGGGAAACGGAGCTCACTGGTGTGGAACAGCCTCTGCCCTCCTCGGATGACGAAGACCTACCTGGCACCTCCGGAGCGAGTCAACATGCAGCACCAGCAGGACCACCAGCTGCACCCCCTGCACCCACCCCTCCAACGACTGACAACACACAAACCACCCCTGCCGACACGGACAGAACAAAGACCACCACCACCACCAGCACACGGACCCCTGCCCAACGTGGGGCTATGGACACCAACACCCCCAACAACCCCCAAGGGGGCCCAGGATCACCTGTGTGTGCCACCTCAGGTACTGCACATGTCGCATGGGGTGGTGGGAGGGGTGGTAGACATAGGTCGCTGCTCGCAGAGGGGTCTGGACTGCATGAAGACCCACAACTGGTACGCATAGCCGATGCGTACCAGACCAGCACCGGAGAGTTCAGCCAGGTAGTGGGGATCCTCAGGGACATACGACAGCAGCAGGCTGCCCATCATGCACGCTTGGACTTACACATGTCCCGCATGGAGTCCAAGTGGGACACACTGCAAGAGATGACGGCGGTGCATAGGGACATATTACAATGCCTCCGCCAGATGAGCAGCAACATGTCAACACCTCCCTGTGTGCCCACAACATCTGGTGCTGAAACAACTGCAACTGCCACAGGGAGGGAGGATGACTCTGGCGGAGAGTCCCCTGCATCGCAGCAGCCTGCACTTGAGGGTCCCCCCAAAGAAGAGGGGTCGTCCGAGGAAGGGCAACTGAGAGGCCGATGGCCATGCGCAACCACCAGGAAGCCAAAACCTGTGCTGGATAATCACCTTTGTGCGCAAATTGTACACCCTGTTGAATGCAACACAGCTCCCCCACATGACATGGGGAGTACAAGTTGGACCAATGTATCAGATGACTGTGGACTTTACTCAGGACATTTCTGCTACCAGGACTTCCAAATCATCTAGGAACTTTGGATTACAATCACAATGTACAGCACCCACCATCCTGTGCACCATACTCACACATGTATGACAATAAACACAGTAATACATCATACCTGCCTCTGTTGTGATTCAAATGTGGTTTCTGTCATGGAGATGATGACCTGCCAAATTACACTGTGCATGCTAACTGCCACAGCAAGTACAACACAGGCATGTGAGTCATGGCAACGTGACTCATATGAGGGAGACACACCACCAGGGCTACACAACATATACACACCAAGGCCACCTGACTCATCGCCTACACTGATGTTGCCAGGAAATACGGTGCAATGCACAGACACAACACCTATTCACAGTCTTTGTCAACTAGCCCACTGGTGCAGTAAGCAAATGTCAGTCAGATGTGTGACCACAGACAACGCACATCACAAAGTGAAGCACAGGTTTATTACACATTTGCAACATGTTGTAACCACTACAGATGCAAGGTAATCCCACCTGGCAGTGGGCACACAGTCAACAAGTGTAGAAGGAAGGAAGTCCATGGGTGTGGCGCACATCACCTGTAGGGATATGACAGCTACCACCCTGGAAGTTCAATCACGGTGTTGGGGGATCACAGTTGACCAAACAACTCTGAAAGTACCCTGTGAAGGACAGAAATGACACACAGTCAAAAGCACTGAAGAACAGGACAGAACTGCAATACTCATGCCCAATACATGTCACAAGATACCCACCCAGAACCACGTTAGCATGTCAACACTGTTGGGGAGTACAGACTACCTGTAAGGACACATCGCTACACGCATACAGTCATGTCGCACATGGCCACACTCAAACAGCACCAGAGCACCACCAACACATATCATGCATACTCACATCATTGACATTACATCTCCGGATACTCACATTCATCTAAAGAAGTTGGTGATGAGCTGTGTGCGGACATCACCATCATCATCATCATCATCACTGGCATCGTGGTCCAGGCCAGGAACCTCCACAGGTGGCGGATGTTGATCATCGTCATCCAGGATGAGAGGCAACTCCTTCCGCACAGCCAGGTTGTGTAGCATGCAGCAGACGATGACAATCTTGCACACCTTTGCTGGGGCATATGGGAGGGACCCTCCTGTCTTGTCCAGGCAGCGGAAGCGGCTCTTCAGGAGACCAAATGTCCGCTCAATGACTCTCCTGGTCCGACCATGTGCCTCATTGTAACGCATCTGGGCTGGTGTCACAGGGTTCCTGAGGGGCATCAGCAACCACGGCATGTTGGGGTATCCGGAGTCACCTACATACAGACAATTGCACATTAGCTGACTTGGAAAAGAGGGTGGAACACAACATTGCAGAACACACACAATGGTACATAGTCAGTACACACCAACAAGCCAGGCACGCTGGTTCCGCATCTGTGACATCATCCTCGGGATGCGACTACTCCTCATCACGTACGCATCGTGTGCAGAACCAGGGAAACGGACACACACGTGTGAGATGCTCATATCTGCAAGACATACCACCAGTGCATTGACCGAATGGTAGTGCTTGCGGTTCCTGTATGCCTGCTCTTGGGCCTGTGGTGGTACCAAAGCCACATGTGTCCCATCAATGGAGCCAATGACATGCGGCATCCTCCCCAGGGCATAGAAGTCCCTCTTCACGTCAGTGAGTTGTTGAAGTCTAGGGAAATAGATGTACTGGTTCAGGTATCTCAACATAGCCTCCAAAACATCGTGGAGCACACGGCTGAACATGGTCTGTGACATCCCACCAGCAGACGCCACAGTGTGTTGAAAGGTACCGGTGGCAAAGAAGTGTAGGGCTGCCATCACCTTCACCTTGGGGGTCAGCGCTGTGGGGTATGTCCGGCCAGGTTGCAAATGTGGGGCCAACCGCACCGCCAATTCCTCAATCAGTGGCCTGGTGAAGCGGTACCGTCGGATGCAGTCCCGTTCAACCACTGTTGCAAGGTCAGGGAATGGCCGATGGACAGCTGGTGCCCTGCAGTGCATAGGTGAAGAAAGAAAGATTGTCAGTCACCCCACATATGTGGCATAGACCAGACTCAATATCACATGATACACCATTACGAGACAGAAGTAGATGATGCATGTGCCGTTCCGTAAGGACATGTATGGCACCTACATGGCTAACATCTAACATCACAGTTCAACATGTTCCCCCAACAAGTCCCAGGTTGTGCTATGGGATATCATTAGGCTGTGTCACAGTACCCATGTACTGCTGCCACGTTCCAAACACACACCACAGTGACATGTGAGGACAGATGTGCCCCAGGCATCACAGCTCATCGACAGGTAGTTTCCCAGGGACCCTGTATTGCCACATGGACACTGGCATGACATGGTGCATCATGAATACACCACAGCAAAACAACCATGACCCCCACAGGTAGTGGTCCCTGTTGCCTCGGCAGGACAGACATGGACGTCTGTGGCACACACATGCACAACATCAAAGTTCATGCACAAACAATGTGGATGTGGAGACTGTCTCACATTGTGCACATGGAATCAGAGACACTGTAAACACAACATGCACACAGACTGTGGAGGACCATCACTATTGTGCCAATGGGTCACCCTGGGACGTACATACCGTCCCACATGGGACTCAGGGGGTATGTGACATGACATACACATACACATACATCGCCGTGAAATGTGACCATGCCACATGCTCAGGAATGAACACTTGCACATCACAGTGGTCATGTGCACGACACACCAAGGATCCTGTCCCCATGAACACGTGTACAGCCTGGGAGTGGCTGCCCCGAAGTGACACCCACAGAACAACATGTTCACCCCCATACACGGAATAGGTAATGCAGCCTTACATGCCTTAGGATACAGTGTGGACAGGCTGTGGTGTTGTAGGTGTGCCCCTCACTCCCTGGGAAGTATATGTGGCTGGCATATGTTCACCTGTGACAGGCATGGTGACATATGCCAGTGACTTGTCCAGGGACGCGTTGTACAGCAATGGACCGATCGGTGATCCCGGCCGGCCCATTGCATTCAATGTGAGCGTGTACGTGTTGAACAGCAATGGACCGATCGGTGTTCCCGGCTGGCCCATTGCATTCAATGTGAGCGTGTACGCGTTGAACAGCAATGGACCGATCGGTGTTCCCGGCCGGCCCATTGCATTCAATGTGAGCGTGTACGCGTTGAACAGCAATGGACCGATCGGTGTTCCCGGCCGGCCCATTGCATTCAATGTGAGCGGGTACGCGTTGTATCGCGGGTACGCGTTGAACAGCAATGGACCGATCGGTGTTCCCGGCCGGCCCATTGCATTCAATGTGAGCGGGTACGCGAGGGTCTCAAGGCGCTGGGGGAAAAAAAGGGGGGGGGTGCTGCTACTGGTCGAACAACCAGGTCTTGAGTAGCCTCCTGAAGGTCAGCAGGTCTTGGGTCTGTCGTAGGCTTAGTGGAAGGGTGTTCCAGGTCTTGGCGGCGAGGTGGGAGAAGGATCTGCCGCCGGTGGTGGTTCTTCGAATGCGAGGGACGGTGGCGAGGGAGAGGTCGGCGGAGCGGAGTTGGCGGTTGGGGACGTAGAAGAGGAGTCGTCTGTTGAGGTAGGCTGGGCCAGTCTTGTGGAGTGCCTTGTGTGCGTGGATGAGGAGTTTGAAGGAGATTCTCCTGTCGACGGGGAGCCAGTGCAGGTTCCTCAGGTGGGGGGTGATGTGGCTGTGGCGTGGTACATCGAGGATCAGGCGTGCGGAGGTGTTTTGTATGCGTTGCAGTCGCTTGATGAGCTTGGCCGGGGCTCCCGCATAGAGGGCGTTCCCATAGTCAAGTCTGCTGCTGACGAGGGCCTGGGTGACTGTTCTTCTCGTGTCTGTCGGGATCCACCTGTAGATCTTGCGAAGCATGCGGAGGGTGTTGAAGCAGGAGGATGAGACTGCATTGACTTGCTTGGCCATGGAGAGCGTTGAGTCGAGGATGACTCCCAGGTTGCGTGCGTGGTCGGTGGGTGTCGGGGCTGCTCCCAGCGTCGTTGGCCACCAGGAGTCGTCCCAGGCTGAGGGGTTGGAGCCGAGGATGAGGACCTCTGTCTTCTCCGTGTTCAGTTTTAGTCGGCTGATCTTCATCCAATCGGCGACGGCCTTCATCCCTTCATGGAGGTTGGATTTGGCGGCGAGGGGGTCCTTGGTGAGGGAGAGGATCAGTTGAGTGTAGTCGGCATAGGAGATTATGTTGAGGTCGTGCTGTCTGGCGATGCGTGCGAGCGGGGCCATGTAGATGTTGAACAGTGTTGGGCTGAGGGACGATCCCTGGGGTACGCCGCAGATGATCTCGGAGGCTTCGGATCGGAATGGTGGGAGGCGGACTCTCTGGGTTCTGCCGGCGAG
The DNA here is from genome assembly GCA_963921515.1 of Calotriton arnoldi. NCBI lineage: Eukaryota > Metazoa > Chordata > Amphibia > Caudata > Salamandridae > Calotriton > Calotriton arnoldi. The sequence goes on from CAWUFW010006990.1 coordinate 974,689, forward strand.
GAAGGAGGTGGCCCATTCCAGGGCCTTGTCTCGGATCCCTGCGTCGTGGAGGCGTGCGCGTAGAGTGCGGTGGCAGACAGTGTCAAAGGCGGCGGAGAGGTCCAGCAGGATGAGGGCTGCGGTCTTACCGTTGTCCAGCAGGATCCTCTGTTTGGGCACTTTTAGCAATGTTCAACTAAGGATGCCAGGGCTTGCTCTGTAATGTGCTGTACTTACTGTGGTGTGTGCGTTTGGTGCAGGTGTCTGATGTCTGTCTGTTTCCCTATTGTTTGCAGATACATCCACGGCCACAGGAGGGAACAGCTCCACGGACCAGGAGGAGCCGCAGAGCCAGACTGGGTCAGCAGCCGAGGAGTGGTCGGAGGGACCCAGTGGCACGGAGGGCAAGGGGAGCCACACCGAGGAGTCCTCAGCACCATCCACCTCAGCTGAGGACCACAGCAGCTCGGAGGATAACTCCCTTGTGGAGGCGGGTGTCAGCAGCCACCACACCACAGCTAGTGTTGCTGTCCCTGCCACCACCACCACCACCATCGCCCTCCCATGGGCTCCCATTCCTGAGGTCCGTGGAGGCTCCCATGTTTGGGAGCGTGTCTCCTTCGTGCCAGGCACCGCACCCCCTGCCCCTGTGTCCCCTGCTGCCCTGAGTGAGGAGTCTGTGTACCTCCTTCGCCAGCTCCATGTAGGGCAGTCAGTGATGCTGAGTGTCCTCCATGCACACACCACTCTGTTGACTCAGCTGGTGTCGTTCATGGAGGGCATCTCATCGGGCATGTCTGCCCTACAGAGGGGCAATAGGTCCATGGACTCCTCCCTGACGGCAGCAGTGTCCCTCCTCCAACAGTCCCTCACCCCTCCTACCTCTGCCCCATCCACACTCCCCAGCACCTTACCTGTCCCAAGCACACACACACCGGCACAGGCACACACCAGCACAGACACAGGCAGCACACAGACACACATGCCAAAATCCACACGCACGCACAGTCAGGGGACGGAAACCACACTCACAGGGGATGGGGCCAAGGCACACACACACGCATCCACGAGCACTGCGCAGTCCTCACTTACCTCTCCCTCCAAGGCCCCTTCCCTTGCCTCACCTGCAACCCCAAAGACACAGCGGGTCTTCCTCAGTGACCTCGGCCTCTTCCCCTCCGATCCAGCTGATCCAGCATTCAGGGGGAAGAGGCAGCCCACCCACACGGAGGGGAGTGCCCCTCACCCCCGGACACCCTCCCCCAGGCGCAGACCGACTGACGCCCCCACCCGCAAGTCCCCCAGGACCCGGAAGAGCAAGACCCCACCGCCGCCCTGCAGCTCAAGCACCAAGTCTCCTTCCTCCATCCCTCAGGCCCCCACTCCACAGGTGCCCCCACCACACCCTGCCCCAGGTTCCCCCACCCACAGATACACCATCCCCAAAAAGATCCGGCCTTCTCCCCCTGCCACTTGATCTTCCAGCACCACACCCCCCGCTGCGCATGTCTGTGCCACTGGTGTGGAGACAGTGTCCTCCCCCTCTGTCCTGCCCACCTTACCTGAACCCCATTCTCCTCCCCTGGAGGTAGGCACTGCAGTGGAGTCCACTACCACCCCGTCTGACTTGGGCACTGCAGTGGGGAACCTGTCCACTCCATCTGCACGGCCCACTGCAGTCGTGCCGGCACCCACACCATCTGAGTCATGCCCCCCAGTTGTGCCGGCACACACCATGTCAGACACCTCCACTGCAGTTGTCAGTGGCTCTCCGGCACCTACCACCCCTTCACTTCCTCCTTCTGGTGAGCCCTGAACCTGTCCCTGCGGTGCCTGGCCTGCCCCCCCGTATGCCCCTCCGAGGGGATTGTCCCTGGTGTGTAGCAATGCAGGCATGCGTAGGGTGACATCTGCCACTGTCACCCTGTTTTGACTTTCAGGATCGACTGGCCATTGGCCTTGGTTTCTATTTTTTCTGGACTTTAACTTTAGAACCCACATATGCTGAATAAAGCTACTTTCTGTTCTCTAGTGGTTTTGCTTCTGATGTACATGATGTTGATGATGCTAACCGTGCCCTTGCTGCAGTGGTGGTGATTTTTGGTCTCATGAAATGAAGTGTTACTGTGCAGGAACCCATGTGGTCCACGGGTAATGTGTCCTATCCTGTAGTGTATCCATGTCATCCTTAGCAGCATATGAGGGTGTCATGTTTTTAATATTTGGCAATGGGATTTCCTACTTACATTTGCAAAATCACATCTGTGGCTTACACCCCTGCACATCTGTTGTGCTTGCCATTGTTCAATTAGTCTCCTTCCCTGACCGTGTGTCCATCTCCACTGGACATGCAAGTTTGGGCATCAATGGGGAAGGACTCATCTGTGTTGTCAGTGCAACTTGCTATACATGTGTGTTGGATCTGTGCTGATGATTTCGTTGACACTCCCATGACCAGGCTGATATGACGGGAGCCTTCATTTTGTGCTAATTGTTGACTGTGTGACCAAGTGTTCTGCTGACATGATGGTGCCCTACTGAGGCGACATATGGCACAGCTTTCCTCACACAGGAGTGGAGTCCACTCATGGCAGTGAGTAATCCTGTGACATTGCCTGAGCCCAAGGTGTGTGTTGTGTGAGCATGTCTGTGTGTGTTCACTTCCATTTTGCTGTGCATGCTGGGATCCCTAGTGATGTTCCTGTTTGTGATGCTTGCTGAGTTGACCTATGTTCCCCCAAAGTCTTCTCCCTGGGTTCTCTGTGATGTGGGTGCATGGCACATTACTGGTCATCAGGGTGTCACCCATAGGTGTGTTTGCTGTCAGGGCTGAGTTTGTGGGCTAACGCAGATGGGACACAGTCAGGATTCCCCTTGGCACTTGTTGTTTACACCTGTCATGTAATTTCCAGTTTGTGTTAGCTTTCAGTGATTGTGACACGTTGTGTGTGTGACTGCTGGCACTCCTCAGGGTCAGGGCTGCAATGTTGGTAGTTGTCTATGTGTGTTCTTTGTGGGTGACCTTGGCTTCTTCATTGGTGTGGGACTGTGGCTGGGATCCCATTGGTTGGTGTGGTATTGCCGTCATGTCCATGTACAGCGTAGTGTGCAGTGTGTCAGACATTCAGGAGTCTTGTTGAGTGGCCATGTGTGATGTGTTTCTGCACCTTAGTTACCACCCCCATGGGATTGTCATGGGTGCATGTGCAATGTCACCAGTGCATGTGATCTTCACTACTGCACATTGTTGGAGGTCAAGGTGTGTGGTGTTGAGTGTGTGCAGATGAGAGTTGTTGCCCGGCTAGACCCCTGCCTCCATGTTGGCCTTGGCTTACTGGCCGTGCTGATTGATTTGTGCTTGTGTAGGTGTGATGGTAGTTTGTTGCTCAGGACACATGACTGTGGTTCACAGTGTGAACGACATCTAGCTTTGTCATCACAGTGGGATTGTCATGCAGCCCAGGGTCAACACATTGTGGAGACCCTGGGGGTAGTGCTGTGGTGTGTCTGTGTCTTGCTGTGTCAGTTGCTGTTCCTACATGCTTGTGTGACATGTGTGATTTGTGCTCCCTCTCATCTAACAATGCCTGATTGCCCACATAGGGGATTTGGATCCATGAGTTACTTTTGTGTGGCACTGCATGTGCATCTGTGTAATTGGTATTCAGGCCTCATCATGTGTTGTGTGGTTGCCTGGGGACACTGGCACCCCCTCACCTGTTGTGTTTGATGTGCAGTGTGGGGCTGCCTGTTTGTGTTTGTGCATCTGCACCACTGCATTGGCATATCTTTAGTGTGCCATTGGCTGTATGTTGTTTGGTGGGTTTGACCTGCTGTCCCTGGGACTCCTAGGTCATCAGTCAGCACTATGATCATTGTTTGTGTGTCCCATTGCTGCCATGGTATGGTATTTGTTCAGCTCACATCTACAGTCTCCACAGGATATCTCCATTTGTGTGCCCATTGGTGCAAATGTGTGGGTCTGCATTATGATGGTCACTTCTGTCATTGTGTCATTGATGAATGTTGACAGTGTCAGCCCCCATGGGTGATGTTTGTCTGCACATGGCCAAAGGTATGTCTTATTTGCACTGCACTGTTTGCCTCCCACAATCTACGTTGCTATGGGACACAAGCACTACTTTGCCACTGATGTGTTTGTTGTTCTGTGACCAGGAATCATCCATGCATTTTGGCAGTTGCAGTTTTTTCAATGTCAACACTTACCTTTTGGTCACTGTGATGATGGGGGTTGGACCCCATTGTCACAATGTTCAAAATGTGCTTCAGCTATGGACCCCACGCTTACCTTTTGGTCACTGTGATGATGGGGGCTTAGACCCCATTGTCACAATGTTCAAAATGTGCTTCAGCTATGGACCCCACGCTTACCTTTTGGTCACTGTGATGATGGGGGCTTAGACCCCATTGTCACAATGTTCAAAATGTGCTTCAGCTATGGACCCCACGCTTACCTTTTGGTCACTGTGATGATGGGGGCTTAGACCCCATTGTCACAATGTTCAAAATGTGCTTCAGCTATGGACCCCACGCTTACCTTTTGGTCACTGTGATGATGGGGGCTTAGACCCCATTGTCACAATGTTCAAAATGTGCTTCAGCTATGGACCCCACACTTACATTTTGGTCACTGTGATGATGGGGGTTGGACCCCATTGCCACAGTGGTCATGGTCTGCTTGCATTGTGGAGGCCACACACATTTATGTGTGACACATGTGATAGGGGGTCACATTGTGTGTTCATGGTCATGTTCAGTGTTGTAGGCATTTGACACAGTCTACACACGCTTGTCATGGTGTTGGGGGGATGTCTTTTTCTTGCATTCCCTAGGTTGTAGTGTGCTGGTTGTGTCATGCATTGTCCATCCTATGAGTGGGGGTGGTGTTGGTGGTAGGCATCCAGCCCCCCATGGGTAGGGGTGGTGGTAGTGGTAGGCATCCAGCACTCCCTGGGCAGGGGTGGTAGTAGTGGTAGGCATCTAGCCCCCCCTGGGTAGGGGTGGTAGTAGTTACAGGCATCTGGCACCCCCTGGGCAGGGGTGGTAGTAGTGGTAGGCATCCAGCCCCCCATGGGAAGGGGTGGTAGTAGTGGAAGGCATCTAGCACCCCCTGGGTAGGGGTGGTAGTAGTGGTAGGCATCCAGCCCCCCATGGGTAGGGGTGGTAGTAGTGACAGGCATCTGGCACCCCTGAGTAGGGGTGGTAGTGGTGGTGGGCATCCAGCCCCCATGGGTAGAGGTGGTAGTAGTGACAGGCATCTGGCACTCCCTGGGTAGGGGTGGTAGTAGTGGTAGGCATCTAGCACCCCTGGGCAGGGGTGGTAGTAGTGGTAGGCATCCAGCCCCCCATGGGTAGAGGTGGTAGTAGTGACAGGCATCTGGCACCCCTGGGCAGGGGTGGTAGTAGTGGTAGGCATCCAGCCCCCATGGGTAGAGGTGGCAGTAGTGACAGGCATCTGGCACCCCCTGGGTAGGGGTGGTAGTAGTGGTAGGCATCTAGCTCCCACTGGGCAGGGGTGGTAGTAGTGGTAGGCATCTGGCACCCCTGGGCAGGGGTGGTAGTAGTGGTAGGCATCCAGCCCCCCATGGGCAGGGGTGGTAGTAGTGGTAGGCATCTAGCACCCCTGGGTAGGGGTGGTAGTAGTGGTGGGCATCCAGCCCCCCATGGGTAGGGGTGGTAGTAGAGACAGGCATCTGGCACCCCCTGAGTAGGGGTGGTAGTGGTGGGGGCATCCAGCCCCCATGGGTAGAGGTGGTAGTAGTGACAGGCATCTGGCACCCCCTGGGTAGGGGTGGTAGTAGTGGTAGGCATCCAGCCCCCCATGGGTAGGGGTGGTAGTAGTGACAGGCATCTGGCACCCCTGAGTAGGGGTGGTAGTGGTGGTGGGCATCCAGCCCCCATGGGTAGAGGTGGTAGTAGTGACAGGCATCTGGCACCCCTGGGTAGGGGTGGTAGTAGTGGTAGGCATCTAGCACCCCCTGGGCAGGGGTGGTAGTAGTGCTAGGCATCCAGCCCCCCATGGGTAGAGGTGGTAGTAGTGACAGGCATCTGGCACCCCTGGGTAGGGGTGGTAGTAGTGGTAGGCATCTAGCACCCCTGGGCAGGGGTGGTAGTAGTGGTAGGCCTCCAGCCCCCATGGGTAGAGGTGGTAGTAGTGACAGGCATCTGGCACCCCTGGGTAGGGGTGGTAGTAGTGGTAGGCATCTAGCTCCCCCTGGGCAGGGGTGGTAGTAGTGGTAGGCATCTGGCACCCCTGGGTAGGGGTGGTAGTAGTGACAGGCATCTGGCACCCCTGAGTAGGGGTGGTAGTGGTGGTGGGCATCCAGCCCCCCATGGGTAGGGGTGGTAGTAGTGACAGGCATCTGGCACCCCCTGGTTAGGGGTGGTAGTAGTGGTAGGCATCTAGCACCCCCTGGGTAGGGGTGGTAGTAGTGGTAGGCATCTAGCTCCCCCTGGGCAGGGGTGGTAGTAGTGGTAGGCATCTGGCACCCCCTGGGTAGGGGTGGTAGTAGTGACAGGCATCTGGCACCCCCTGAGTAGGGGTGGTAGTGGTGGTGGGCATCCAGCCCCCCATGGGTAGGGGTGGTAGTAGTGACAGGCATCTGGCACCCCCTGGGTAGGGGTGGTAGTAGTGACAGGCATCTGGCTCCCCCTGAGTTGGGGTGGTAGTGGTGGTGGGCATCCAGCCCCCATGGGTAGAGGTGGTAGTAGTGACAGGCATCTGGCTCCCCTGAGTAGGGGTGGTAGTGGTGGTGGGCATACAGGCCCCTATGTGTATGTGTGGCATTGGTGATGGCCATCCCGCCCCTATGGTGCTGCTGTTGCTGGTGTAAGTATTTCTGCATCCCTCTGTCTGTGTGTGATATGTTGGGTACGTGTAGTTGTTTTTGTGGTTGGTGTCTGACTTACCTTCTGCGCCGTACGCGTCCGTGCCTGTTCCGGTAATAGATGTAGAATATTGGTAGGATCGGCACGATGGGATTCATGGTTGGTTCGTCTTTCTCTTTGCTTCGCCTCGTCCTCATCGATGGCGTGTTCGTCTCGTAGCCGTGGATCATCTTGTGGCGCGAATCGGAGCTTATGTGCGCCTCGCCCGGATGCTTTGACGTGCCGTGCGTAGCGACGGGTTCGGCGCGTACGGAAAGCGCATCGTACTTGTCCGGCCGGACGGGGCTGCATTTTAGCTTCCGTGCGACTCGATTCAGCGTTTCCGGATCCGCCTCGGTCGGAGTACAGGACCTGTATTGGGTGAGTACGACTGGGTCGGGATTTGGGCAGTTGTGCGCATCTTACTTGCTCGTTCGGACGTATGTGCGGATCGGTCGGGAAACAGGCATTCGCCTGGCTTTTTTCCCGACCGAATGGTATTAGGTGCGCCTCCGACCGGGATCGGAATCGACCCCATAATAGTATTTGTTGGTTGTCCAAAAACACATGATTTTCAGAAGCAGCAACTAAGCTCCAGCTTCTATTTCATGTTTACTGACCATGATACAAGCCATATGTTAAAATCTAATGAAAAAAATGGGTATGAGAGAAACCTATGCATGCTTTAATTGTTTCTTAGGTACTGATCTTAGTAATAGGGGTTATTTGTTCAACTCCGAGCATGGGATTACTCATAATACCACGTGTTTCAGAGGGCATTGTGCAAAATGAGTACTTTCACGCAGATGGACTTTTATTTAAAACCCAAAAGGGTGAAAAGTTCAATAGACAATAACAAATTGTCTTTATTCTTTATTCCAACACATCTTCTGATAAAAACAATACCCCACTTGTGTGGCCAGGCGCACCACCTGTGACAGGAAAGGTTCAAAATGAAACAGGAACACATTAACATTTTGACTTTAGAATTGGCCCTTTTTGGTGATATAGGTAGCTGCAATACTTGGGCCCTGGCTTGGCTGCCAACAAGGGAAACCTACCAAACCCAGACATTTGTGGAAAATTAGACTCTTATGGGATTCCAAGTATGGTGTGACTTGCATGAATCCCACTATGTTTTCTCACCCAGAATGCCCTGGAAATGTTAGACTTTTGATAAAATCACACATTTTCCTCACATTTCTGTGAGGAAATCTTCCATAAACCATTCCCACACTTCTCTCAATTTAAACAGTACCCCAATTGTGTGACTGGGCATTGCCCGCAACATGACAGTTTCCAAAGTGCAACATGGAGAAAACAACTTTTTGCCATGAGAATTTACCAATTTTTGAGCTGTGGTTAGCTGCAATATTTGTGCCTAGGCTCGCTCACTACCCAACAAAACTTACTAAGCCCAGAAATTTCAGAAAACAACAACACACAGGACTTCAGTGAGGTGTGACTTGCAGGGATCCCAGAATGTTTTATTTCCCACAATGCTATGCAAACCTAAAAGAAACACGTTTTAATCACATTTCTGTGAGGGAAAGTTCTGGAATTTTTGAGGGGTCCACAAAATGCCTACCACAGAGAGTTCCCACACATCCCTGGATAAAAATAATAGCACAATTCCGTGACTGGCCCTTTTGCCTGCATCACTATAGCACCCAAAACACAACATGGACACATTACGTTTTAGCCATGAAAATGAACCCATTTTGGTAATGTGAGTAGCTATGATAATTGGAGCCGGGCTCAGCCACTACACAAGGGAATCTCTCAATCTCAAACAGTTCTTTGAGGGAAAATTCCGGAATCTGTGTGGTGGGATTGAAGGGAGAAAGACTGTTGTGCCACTTTCTGGAGTGGAGACATGACAAGATGGAAGAGTGGGCCACCCCATTCCTATTTAAAAAAAATGATGATGGGCATTTTGCACATGACAAAAGCTGCGATGTGGTGTGCAGGAAGTTATCTCAGTGGATGTGCCATAGAGGATGCACTTATTGAGGCTGAAATCTTTGGAAGCAAAACTGTCCAGTCAGTATTGAGCGGAACTCCTTTTGTTAGTTTGTTACAAGCTATGCTCATCATATCTGATCCTATAGAAACATTGCAATGGAATGCTTTCTGGAACAAGAATAGCAAAATAGGTTTTGCATATCTTCTCTCAGAAGTAAACAAAGCAGAGGGTGCACCTCATTCAAAAGACATAATGCAAAGCCAGGCAATGTTCAATACACTCATAAAACCTGAAAACCAAGAAAACCAAATTAGTAGAGTTTGTCAAAGAATATGAAGAATAATCAGAACTTTGCAAGTACTAGGGAAAGGTTTTATACATGATAGCTCTAGTGAAAATGTGGTACAAGCTGAAAGGGAAGGTGATTGGGAGCTGCAGGTGAAGGCTGTGGAGTCACTGATTACTTTGTTTTGCGAATTTGATTGCATAAACTACCTGAGATATGGGTCCTGGTATTTGAAAAGAGTGAAGAAGCTAGAGGTGGAAAAACCATACCTCTACAGGAAATTCATCCAAAGACATTTTGTGGTGAAAGACAGAAAAGGAAGGTTCAAAGCTGTGGCTCCAGATATAAAACTGGGCCAGACGATCCAGAGATCACAGAAAAGCTCTAAGGGAATTGTTGATCAGACACATAAAAGTGTATATGTTGCTCCATAGCAGCTAGTTTACCATGAAGTCCTTTCTGTTCGCAATGTTTTGAGAGATGACAAATTCAAATTTAATGGACCATTGTTAAACTGTTCCTCACCACGTACTTTTGGGAAAGAGAGGGGAATGCTTTAATAAACATGCTGACAGCCTTCTTCATTTCATGCAGCATCAGGGAAAGCCCTTTGAAATGACTGAGCCTGTGCAACTACACATCTTCATGACCAAACTATGTGGACAATGATAAAAAGACGCATCTACTTGATGTCCTGGAACATGGATCAAAACTATACTCAGAACTGAAGCAGGAGAGATTTGTATTGAAAGAGTAAAAGCTGTTTGACATAATCACTAAGGCTAAATTTCTACGCTTTAATTGCCATAGTAAGAGTTTTGTCCAACCAGACACTACAAAACAGGTTACAAAAAAACAACATTCACAACCACATAGAGAGATGGATGTAGCAAAAAGAAAGAGGTGACTTTACTACAAACATTCTGTCGCATGATCTTCTTCCAACAAACACATTATTTGATGGAGATGCTGCAACCAAACCAGTGAAGCACAAACTCGTACAAGAGCTCAAAAAAAAACTTTCACCTAAAGAATTTAAATTTGAAAAAAAAAAAATGTCCTCATTACAACTGCTGTTGTTGTGGACTATATGTCACAATTGCAAATGGTCAAGATTTCACCCATGCAAAACTTCGGAGAGGTCGTTCAGACTGTTCTACAGATATCAAAGTCAGTGTGCACCTTGCAAGAACTGCACATTGTCTTTGACAGTTATCTTGAACTATCTGTCAAAGAATGTGAGAGAATCAGACAAATGTCTACAGGTGGAACAAGTGACCTTGCCTGCATCAAAAATTCAACACCTATGCCTGTGCAATTTGATAGATTCTGGTCATCAACATCGAAGAAGATGCACTTGGAGACGTTTACTTGCCAAAACATTGCTGATGCTTCAATGAACACTGAATTTCCAATTATAGCAAGTGGAATGATTGTCAATGAGGAGTTGGTGCCTGCAGAGATATATTCAAAAGGTACAGGCCATATTGTTCAAGAACTTAACAGCAAATTGGAGGAAGCTGGCATTCATTTTGTGCTACATGTTGAGTGGGCTGTTCGAAATGGTTCCAATTGAGTCATTGTACTGTCAAATGACACTGATGTAATTATTGTGCTACTTAGATTTGTTGCAATGTTCATAAGTCAAAGGATTGTCAGAGTTATGGATACGGTATGGAACAGGCGAGAAAAGACACTTAATCCCGTTTCATATTCTGTACAAGAAACTTGACCCAGCATTTGCCCAGTGTTCTTATCAAGGCACATATTCTTACGGATGATGACACTATGAGTAAAATTGGCACAAAGCTTGGAGCTTTAACTGCTGAACCAGTGAAGTTTCTAAGAGGATTTGCTGAGACAGGAGAAGAATGTGACTTTAAAAACGTAGAAAAATAACTTGTGCATGTGTGGAAAATGAGTTGAGACTGTCACACATTTGACGATCTTCGGTACAGTGAATTTAAGAGATCGGCCCGCTAAGTGACCTTCCATCAACATCATATTCTGTTCATGGACACATTAAAAGAGCGTTCTACTTCATCAGAAGATGTGTAAATGTTTTGGATCATGCATATGTAGAGTAAAATCAGTGTTCATTTAGTTGGGAAGATATTGATGGGGGTGCTAAAACCTACCAAATTTCAAAAGCCTCTACCCACAGAACGTACGAGTACATGTACTTGTAAAACCTGTGCTACAAACAGATGTCCCTGTCAATATGCCCTTCTCAAATGTTCAATATTCTGCAAATGTACCACGGGCGATTGCGAAAACAAATAAATAAAGTGAACTATGAAAATGTGTCTAAAATAGGAGTGATAAACATTTTTTTATTTTATATTCAGATAATAAACATTGTTTGGTGTATACATAAAAGGATTAAAAAATACTATTATGTGTTTAATTTCTATATATGTCTCTTCTTCCTCTATTATAGCCGCTATTTTGGAAAATGGCAGAAGGGTTGCTCTGAGGAGTTATTTTCTGTCTCTATAAGACTACTTGACCCCCAAAACCTATGTTTTGACACCAAATGAAGTATATACGTCTCATGGTTCCTGAAATATTACATCATCACTGCAACACATCCACCATTTTGAAAAATGTTGTCCAGAAAAATTCCGCCAGATCAGTAATGTCTACCTAAGCTAAATTACTTCTCTAGTGATCCAAAAACACAAATCAAAAATGAAAATCTCTGAAAAACAATTGTTTTAGGAGGTATATCAGGGGGCCGGGATTATAAATCTCTTAACAGCTATCAGAATTTCATTCCCAGTTATTTCACTACTCAGAAATTGCTGCTGTACTTGAGTGAATTTAGGTAGGTGTTTATCCATCAGCCATCTATCCAACTCATTCATCCACTTGCAAAGATTCCAAATATAAATCCTGAAATAACTTATGAAATGCATATTCTGTCCCTTCACTATCCTCCACCATCAGATCCTCCTCCTCAGCCTTAACCTTCCTGATATAATTCTGCATTTTATTCAGTTTGACCTTCCATGCCAGCAGCTTTCCGCAACTATTTGTCCTGCTCATATTCCCTGACCTTGCTAGTCTCCCACTGTTGTAATACTTTCTCTTCCAGTTTCAGCTTGAACTTCAGTTGCAAATTCTCAAATTTTTCTTCTAGTGTTTTCATACCCTCCCCCTGATCTTGCTATAGAACATGTAATTCCTGCAATACCCCTTTACCCTGCACCACGCATCACACAGATTTAGATTTTCCAGCATTAAAAGGAGGTAGGCTCTCATCCTTGGTGAGCTAATTTGCATACGAACCGAGGACCTGTCTAGGTGATTATCCCGTAAAACATTGAAATCTCCACCTAAGATAATAGGGGATTTAAATTCTACCATGGTGGAGAAAAGATGAAACATCATCTATATTTGGGCCATAATAACTAGCTTACGTATACAAGATCTGCTGAGCCTTAATCTTGGCTACTATCAAGCATCCATGCTCATCCACTTTATATCTCACTATTTCCACCCCTGAGTTTGCATTAACTAAAATCGCTATCCCTTTCGTACAGTGTTGCTGATCCGTGGCCACCATATTCTCAACCCACCTTTGTTTCATAAAGAGTTTTTTGCACTCTGGTCCCAGCATATGGGTCTCCTGCAACATAATGATTTGAGAGGTATTTTATCTCAAGTACTGGAGGACTAAATGCTGCCTTCTCCTCACCGACAGCCCATTCATATTCCAACACAAAATTGAGAGGACTTGGTCCCCTTGCTGGTCATCCTTTCTCCCCATTATCTCCAAGATTAATTCTAATCAAGTTTCCCCCAATAACTGTGACCCTACCCAATTTGGTTGATGATTTGTTTTCTTTTTCTACCCATGCTCTCACCTCATGTACTCCCCCCTGGAAACACTCCCACACCTACCTCTTGGCATTCTTGTGCCTATTCGAGGTCACCCTTATGGGAACGACTTATGTGATAGTGTGTTCTCAATCTATATTTTGCATCTTTCATTTGCCCCCCAACTCAATCTGGGCTATAAAGTTATCCACATCTTCGGGTGCTAGGAAGTTATGGATTTTGTTTGCCCACATAACTTTCAAAATTGCTGGAAATCTTAGCTGAGCTAGCTCCTTCATTTTCCTTAGATCCTCCGTGCATTTGCCCATTTCCCACTGTCTGACTTGTAGCACGAGAGATATCAGACCAGATCTTGAATGTAGTCCCTTGGACCTGGATAGACTTTACCTTTAAGGCGGTACTCAGAATTTTTTCTTTGAGTACATATGACTGAAAGTTAACCAGTATTTTCCTGGGTCTCTTACACCCTGTATTTAGTTTGAACGGGTCTCTATGTACCCTCTGGATTTCTGCCCCTATATCTACAGAGGAAACCTCCTGAGGGAAGGATTTAGTTAACAGATCTATTGCAAATAGTTTTATATCAGCCCCCTCCGCACCTTCTGCCACATCCAGGATTCTGATATTATTCTTTCTTGAGGTATTCTCAATTCTCTCAAGCTTCTCTGACAACTCCTTTTCTCTTTGCCGCTACCTCTTAAGTGTTCTCGTTAACAGTTAAAATAAGTTCCTGAACCATATTCTTTAATACCTCAGTGCATTGAGCCAAGCCCGACATTTTCTCCTCCAGGCATGTCACCTGTAGATCCTTTTGGTTTGTCTCTGAGGTCGAGAACCGCTCTTTAATCTCTCGCGACAGCTGTCCAAACATCTCCTGTACTGCTTTCCAACTGGCAGAGTCACGTCTGCCACCACCAACCGTCTGATTCTGCATTGAGGGTGGCAGAGATGATATGACCCCCCCCCCCAGACCGGTCTGCCATATCTGCCCTGTCCCTACTCCCTTCACTCAATGTCAGGCTCTCCACAACCAGGGGTGTAAACTTATTTGTGATTGATATAGCTGGGTGTACCATGGACATTCCTACATTAGCGCCTGCCACTGTATCCCCTTGGCTCTTATCCTCCATGCCCTTATTCTGGTCCGGAGTCTTCCCACCCTCTCCTGAATTCCTTTCACTATTCAAGTTCACTTTTTAAAAAAAAAGGACCTAAGTGATGACATCGCTCTGGAACTCGTAGTTCCTGTATCACTGATTTTTTCCCCTTAAGACTGGTTCACCCCTTGATGATGCCTTATTCAAGAGTTTCTCAGGGGGTCATGCGCAATTCACTGCTATCTGCTTAGAATCACTGACATAACCTCGACAGACATAATATCGACCTACATTATTATCGACACAAAAATATCGACGACACTAATACCGATACCCTATACTTAATTAAAAAAACATACTAATATCGAACCCAAAATATCATAAAAAAATATTATCGATCACAGTAATATCGAACACATAAATATCGTTATTTAAAATATCAATCATCCTTTAAAAATATACATGTCCAAAATATCGATCACAATAATATAGACAGCATAATTATCGTTTTTGTAAAAATATTGACAAGTAAAAAATAGATAAAACACACAAAATTAAACACCATAAATATAATAAAATAAATAAACATACATTGCATATAAAATAAAATAAAAAACATATTTTTAAAACACAGTAAAATTTTCTTAAAACATTAAATATTAAATACACTATTAATAACCATTTTAATGTTATATTTACATTAACTACAAAGTTTATTTAACATCACATATAATATAATACACATTTAAATAATTCAACATGTGAAAAAAAAAAAAAAAGTAACTGACTCTTAATTAGCGTTTTCCATATATAGAAAGCAACTACCAAAACAATTAAAACAAATAAAGATCAACCAATAAAAATACACAATGTTATAATAAACCAATGAGATTAAGCAAACAATTAAATAAACACTATGGTGTCCATTACGATACCGGGCAGTAAAAAATCCGCCATCCACCATAGCGGTAAAAATCCGCCCGCCTACACCGTCTGAATACCGACCGAGCAATTACGATGCCGCAAAGCGAACACCGCCCGCGGCGGAAAAAACCCCAAAAATACCGCCCGATCATGTCCGATTCTAAGTCCACCCGTCCGCCACGGACTCAAATACGCACGACAACCAAAAACCGCCCGCCCTGACGATCGAGACACCGCCCGTGAAATTAGGATCGCTCCGACATGAGCGCGGTAAATACACAAATACACCGCCCGCCATCGTAAACAACAGAGATGGAAATGGACACGGCGGAAGCCCTGGCGGCCACGTCCCTGCACAGAAACCATCTGCGGACCCAAACAAACACACACAACATGGCCAACAAGTCCACACAGCAAGCCACGCACAAACACAGTACACATCCCGAAAACACCCCCTGGACAAACAAATAAACTACTAATCCCAGAACACCAGCCACAACACACCTGAAAACAACAGACCATCATGACACACCCACATAGGTAAGCACAAAAGCAGCCCCTTCACAGACCACAATCCCTTGCAACACTACAAAGCCAAGAAGAGAGGAGAGAACACAGCGACACAGCAAGGACAGCAGCACACCACAGATACGCACCCATCACACCCACCACCACCAGCACCACCAAACACCAGCACCACAAACGACCTGCACATCACACACCACACACACACACCGCACCAGCACCACAAACACCAAACCACACACCATGGCAGCACACCGAATGCCAAAGTTCACTTCAACTGAGCTGACGGTCATGGTCGACGAGATCATCAAGGTGCACCCACAAATCTTTGGCAACCAGGTCCAACAGACAACAGTAGCCACCAGAAATCGGATGTGGAGCAGGATCGTAGACCAGGTCAATGCAGTAGGGAACGTGCCACGCAACCGAGGCGAAATCACCAAGAGGTGGCACGATATGAAAAGGGAGGTCAAGAAGAAGGAGGCCAAGAATCGGCAGCTGGCTGACAGGACTGGCAGAGGTAATCCCGCGCTTTTCAAGAGCTTCAAGGCGTGGGAGGAGAAGGTGCGAGGCATCATACATCCGGAGAGTCTCACCGGAATACCAGGGGGAGTGGAGGCTGGTAAGTACAAACAAATGTATACCAGCACACCGCTATGTACTCACATGCACTACCACTATGCCATAGCTCCAAGGGACAAACACCCCCATGTCCAGTACACAATACACAAGACATCACTCACACATGCAACAGACACTACCACACACTCAGCCCAAACCGACCAACTAACAAAACCATGGAGGCATGTGTACAGTCAGCCAGCACCGCAACTCCCACCAGGTCCCCTTGTACTCCAAAAGTGCCAGAAGGAGCACTCACCACACCCACACCCATGTGTCAGCCATAGCTGCAGTAACCGACAAGTAACAGGTAAGTAGCCGGAACACAAAGTCAGGGGGTGGGAGGGGGACAGCTGAAGTACAACACACACCAGGCCCCTAGTCCTACAGCGCAGCAAGGTGGAGCACACCCCACACCCATGTGTCAGCCACTGCAGTGCACACCTTCAGCCGACAGGTAGATATCTCACCCTACATGGAGGGGTTTCTGTGGGTGGTAAGCCAGCATCACAACTCACAACACCGCCCCCACTCCCACAGACCAGCAACATGGAGCACCCCTCCCTCCCATAACCATGTGGCATCCATAGCATTGCGCACTCAAAAACAACCTGTAGGTGGAAAACTGTACAGGGCGGGGTGTCTGTAGGCATGAGGACTGTATTACGACTAACACATGGGACATGTCACGTAGCAGGGGAACACGCAGCACTGCTCCCTGTCACAATCATGTCACCAATGTGCACACGGACATGTATTACAGAGTCATACCCCACATGACCCATCACAAACACAGCAACACCTAAGGAGCCACGTCTGCATGCACAAGTCCCACTGGAGCACAGACCCACACGGCGGGCACCGTGCCACTCATCACACACATCAGCAACACCATCGAAGTCTTGACCATGTAGTCCTTACTGCCTGTTACCCACACATCGTACAACAACGCCCATGTAAGTCCAACCTGCCTAGAAGTAACAGTGTGGGACCACAATAATGCACATACACACCACTGGACCCATGAAACACACAGGCACACAATGCACATTCAACATATCATCCATCTCATCTGTCAGCCCCTGTGTCATGAAAGGTATGTCATCCGAACAGCTGGCCCTCATACAGTAGTTATGCAAAGATACCTGCCCATGACAAATAATGTGCCTGCAGTGACTGAAGCGCACGTCACACTGTGATTAACAACATACATAATATAGTCAACACCCCAAGAGCACTGCATTGATGCACATGGCCGAGGGTAGCACGCACACCAAGGAATTGGCCCATCTGCAATACGTCGTGTGGCACACAACCATCACTCACTCACTACAATCTTGCAGTGTAATGTCCATAAATGATAACAGTGAGCAGATATGCTGGGGATGTCAGACATACACACACATTTGTCTCTGCACTGTCATGTTGCCAAAACACATGTCCCGTTCTGCACGCATATGTCACAGTATGTACCCCTAAACCATATTTCACCTCAAAAGCGTTGAGGGGGCTGCACCCCCTTTTCCCATCTGCGTTTCTAAGTATTCCATTTGAACCCCTAAACCATATTTCACCTCAAAAGCGTTGAGGGGGCTGTACCCCTTTTCCCATCTGCGTTTCTAAGCGTTCCATTTGAACCCCTAAACCATATTTCACCTCAAAAGCGTTGAGGGGGCTGTACCCCTTTTCCCATCTGCGTTTCTAAGCGTTCCATTTGAACCCCTAAACCATATTTCACCTCAAAAGCGTTGAGGGGCTGTACCCCTTTTCCCATCTGCGTTTCTAAGCGTTCCATTTGAACCCCTAAACCATATTTCACCTCAAAGCGTCGAGGGGGCTGTACCCCTTTTCCCATCTGCGTTTCTAAGCGTTCCATTTGAACCCCTAAACCATATTTTACCTCAACATCGTTGATGGGTCTGGAGCCCGCATACACCCGAGCCACAAAATGTAGGAGTATAGCAACACACACCCATCGGCATTGCTAATCCGTCCCATGCCACATGTTCACATCACACAGTTCCATTGCCTTGCCCACGCATACACACATCGTACATCCACACACACGCCTCTGGGAAACCTGTGCACGACAGTGCACGAACTGTGAATGTCAGACAACCAATACATACTTTGCTAGGTGCAACACATTAACCTATCTCATTCTCCCCACAGGTGCTGAACTGCTGGACGCTGGAGAGGGAGACAGCAGCCAGCACAGCCAGTCCGCAAGCCCCCGACCCGGACTCATGGATGTAGAGGAGCTGGACACCTCCTCGGACGTGGACCACCCAGCAGGCCCATCTGGTGTGGCAGGGCACAACCGCTCCCCAGGGCCCCTCCTACCCACCAACCCATCGCCCAGGGCTGCTGACCAGTCACAGACCCCTGCTGCCATGGTCGTTGCGGCCACCACCACCGCCGCAACCACCACCACCGCCGCAACCACCACCACCGCCGCAACCACCACCACCACGTCATCCCTGGCCACAGCCCCAGCGCAAGGGGTGGCCCGGCCGTCGGGGTCCACCCTGGGAGCCAGAACGAGGACCGTGGTGAGCAATGTGGCTAGTGGGCAGGTCGGTGGCAGCAGTACTGGTAGGAGGAGCAGGGTCAGGCCAACGCCATCTGTGCCTGGGACCAAGGCCAGCCGCAAATCGACAGAGTCCTTGGGGCCTATGAAGAGGCCCAAGGAGAATGGGCCAGGTCGGCTAGCGACACGCGGAGGTCCTTGGGGTGTTGAGGGCCATGAACGCCCATATGGGCCAAATGGTGGCCCTCATGGGCCAGCTGGTGGTGGGGGTGAGGGCACAAGCAAGGCCAGCAACACCACCTCCGCCACCAACTGCTGTGGCGCAGGGTCATGCAGCATCGCGTTCCCCTGCGTCCACAGCGAGTGAGCACTCCTCAGCCACCACCAGCAGCCCACCAACACACCCCCCCCTTCCAAACGTGGAAGGGGCCGTCCGAAGAGGAAACAGGTGTCCAGAGAGGACTTCGCACGCACCAAACGCCAGTGAGTCAGCAAGCCACCTTGACCACCTACTGCATTGACTTGTAATACGATCCTACCCCACACTGCCATGTGAATGGCATGTGTCTGTTGGACTGTGGACATAGGACTAAATGGGTACACCTTGAGCATCACGCAGCCATGACCGTCAACTCATAGTCACTGCACGCACCACTTTTGTCAACACCTTGCACACAATAACATGTCACCGCTGAAAATAAATACACCTTGATCACAATCTGCTGTCTGTGCCCTGTGTTTATTCAACAATGTGCAACCGCCACCATGAGCAGAAATGCATCTGCTGTGTGGTATGTCGATGGGACAGGAGAGGCTGTAGGGACCTAGGGGTGAAAAACAGAACAAGAGTACATTCAATGAGTGTGTCACACACTCATCACACAGTACTTGTCACCAACTACAAGCAATGTACACACATCTCACAGAGCAACAGGGCACAATGCTACAGCCACTGTCAGTGGCATACTAACCTGGACATGGACCATTGACACACAGCACTCAGTGAACAAAAGGCCTCCGTGACAGAGCACACATACACCTGCACAACTACAGCTACTTCAGCCGTCGTAAATGGACACTCACCGTCAAGTGAAGTAGCGGGCGATGATCTGCTGACGCACATTCACAGCTTCCTCCTCTCCACTGTCCTCGTCACTGGACCCGTCCTGGTCTGCAGGCTGGGGCCCTGGATGATCACCGTCATCCACTATTAGGGGGATCTGCTTGCGAATAGCCAGATTGTGCAGCATGCAGCAAGCCACTACTATCTGGCACACCTTCTGTGGGGAGTACGCCAGTGCGCCCCGGTGCGGTCCAGGCATCTGAACCTGGACTTGAGGAGGCCAAAGGTCCGCTCCACCACACGTCTGGTCCTCCCATGTGCCTCATTGTAGCGGTCATCAGCTGGGGTCCGAGGATTACGTAATGGGCTGAGCAGCCAAGGCCCATTCGGATAAGCAGAGTCCCCTGGGTGTGAGGAATACCGAGATTAGTTGCAATTCCAACTGTCCCCAAGACAGCATCGCACACCAGGCACGCTACACGAGTACACATACTCACCAACAATCCAAGCACGGTCCGGTTGCAGATTGGTCATCAGACGTGGTAGGATGCTGTGGCGCATGATGTGCGAGCCATGGGCCGATCCTGGAAACTTCGCACACACGTGTGTAATGACCATGTCCGCAAGGCACACCACTTGCACATTCAGGGAGTGGGTGTGCTTCCTATTCCGATAAATGTGCTCCAAGGCCTGTGGTGCTACAAGGCCAATATGGGTGCAATCGATTGCACCAACAACGCGGGGGATCCGTCCAAGGGCATAGAAATCACCCTTCACTGCCGCCAATTCACGTGCCCTGGGGAATCTGATGTACCTGTTCCTGTACAGCATCATAGCTGACAGTACATCACGAAGCACCATGCTGAACATGGGCTGGGACATCCCACTTCCACTGCCCACTGTGTGTTGGAATGACCCAGTGGCGAAGAAATGCAGTGCAGCCATCACCTTAGCCGTGGGGGTAAATGCAGTTGGATACACCCTGCGAGGACGGAGGTGGGGTTCCAACAAGGCACATAGGCGATGCAGGGTGGGTCGGTCCAGACGGAATTTCCGGATTACCTCCACATCCTCCATGTCTGACAGCAATTGGTAGGGGCGATGTATGTTTGGTCTCCTCCTAGGAAAGATGGAAGTGGACACATGTGAAAGCAACACGCCACAGGGCATTTCCACATACACAAAACACAAATGACTGACCAAGCAATTGAATGAAAGAACAGCTGACAAGTAGGGACAGCACAGCCACAATACACTTGCACAGGTCCCCTGTCAATTGCAATGGGCAGTGACACACACCATTGCTATGAGCATGCACATGGGGATTTAGGCCTTAATAACTTGTAAGGCATGCTGATGGTATCAGACTGCATATTTGGCAAGCGGCAATACCACAGCAACATAACTAGCTGCTGTGCATGACACTGCTTCCGAGGCTGGGTGAGTATGGCACACACCAACAACGCTATGGACACAGGCTGAGCGGCCAAAACAAGTGGGACCTGTAGCACGAGGGGATATGAGACAGTCATTGATGTCCCTACTGCACCCTATGTACAGCACTGTACGGATCACACCTCCAGAAACATTGACAGGTGTACACATTGACAGCTCCATGCCAACACGGCTGTGTGATTGCCAATACACATCACAAGTGACACGTAACGTTGCACGTGCCAGGTGGCAGATGTACATAGTGAAAGATGGCATGTGTGTGCATATGCATATCCCATGCTCCCATGCCAATGTGTACATGATGATATGCTAACAGACATGTGGAGGCTGGGCACTGGCCGTCACTGCCTATGCACACAGCATGTTGTGGCCCTGTCCATTGTGGACCTGCTCCCACACACAAATCATGGCCACATCTGCAGATGCATTGCGCACATTATACTGTGTGGTGCACATGGCATCAGCGGACTGTACCCGCCATGGGCCAGGCCCTTGCGGCCAACTCCAATGACCCTCGCGGTTGCACCCTGCGTTTTCCACTATGGAGGTAAGCGTCCCGGGCCAGCTGGGAGCAGGCCATCGTCTGCAATTGAGGCTGGCAGACATGGTACACAAATTGCAGCAGCTTGGACCCACTGAACCTGCCCCAGGGGGCTATATGAGTGTGGGAGTGTGACCGGCATTACCACAGCTACCTGGGACTGCAGCCTGGCATCCCTCAACAACACCTGCTGCTGCCACCTGTCCACCTTCACGTCGATGACGCTGAGGATATGTCCAGGTCCACTCACCAGCGAGGAGCTGGAGATCCTGGATTCCGAGCTCCACGCACACTGCACATGGCTATTCCTTGCGAAAGTTGTGTGTGAGAGACAACTGAAGTGTGTGTGGGAGTGCATGTGGGGGACACACATGTCGTTGATCCGCAGCACTATGAGTCAGAGCCTGTGGGGTTCAAACATGCACTGCTCACCATGCTGACTGTAGGTGGCAGGGGTATGTGAGCTCTTGGGCGCTTTGACATGTCTGTCCCTCCCGAGTGGTGGTACATGGCAACTTCATGTCAGACATCCAGTGACACAGACAATTGGCAATGCAGGTCTCAGTGCACTTTTTGCTCGTGTGAATGTCAGGCTGGGGCCATGCTGCCCTTCTCAGTCCCAGCAGGCCTGGCCTGCACATTGACTGCACAATGCCAGTAGGTGACAACACAGACTGCCTAGTGGGTTACATGTGTCTCCTGTTCAGGACCCTCCGGATAAGCGCAAACTCAGCCCTGTCGATTGGACACACCATGCCTCGTGATAGGGATGTGTGTGAGTTAGTGGCACTGAATGTGACCTCCGTTGCGGGGTGGGCCATGCACAGGGCGAGTACGTTAATTGTTGCGCAGTGTTGGTCACAGTGGGTACACCCACACAGATGTGTTGTCTTGTGATCTTTTGCTAGGTCTGCCTGACAATGGACAGTAGATGTGGGCAGACTACACATTGCACGATGTGCTGTCTATATGCATGTGCCTTCACACCAGGCACAGCTGCCCCTGCACATGTGACCCCTGCTGCCCTCAGTGCTGGGTCTGTTGAGCTGATGCGCCATCTGTGCGTGGGGCAGACAGCTCTCCTCACTTCCGTCATTGCCCATGACATCACTTTGCCGCAGGTGACATGGATCATGGAGGGCCCAGATGTACGCGTGGGTGGACTACACAAGACTGTCCGATGGTTGTCATACCCAGTCAGTGCTACGAATGGGAAGGATGTGGTGCTGGTACTCATTTATATGTGTCGAGTGGGCGGGTCTAGGTGCGGGGCTACATGCAAGACATGGGAAGTTCATCGGCTTATCTACTAGTTGCAATACACACGAGACACGTCTTTTTATGACCACATCAGGGTCATTCCTTAAACTAACTGGAAGTCAGACAGTCATATGTTACCCTGTACTCATGGCCTCCCCTCGCTCACCCAAATATGCGTTTGCACCTGAGAAGCCAGCGCATGCACAAGCAGCTCCAAGCTCACCCCAGAGAGGCCAAGGAGTGTATGTGTGGGTCCAGTTGAACAAGTGGTCTGTCTCGCGGTATAATAAGTGGCGGGTCGCCGTACACCTGCGTGGTGCCCCGAGTCGAGACCCGGGCAACATTGACAATGCATGATAGGCTCCGCAGTCCGGATACACCACCTGCAACACACAGAGGCTGTAGCTGCCCTAGCGGCCCAGGCCGCGTCCAACTGGAGCTCATGGACCCACACATTCACTCTTTGGCCTCTCTGGGGTGAGCTTGGAGCTGCTTGTGCACGCGCTGGCTTCTCTGTTGCAATGGCATGTAACGTGTGTGGGAAAATAGGCAATGAGTGAGATGGTGAGAGCCACCTTCCGTGACGTCACTCCTGCTCGTGATGTGTGCGTCACCCCACTACTTCCATTTGACTTGTGCCATACTACATATTGAGGATGTGTTGCCTGCGTGATGTGACCAGGAGGAGCGCGCCATGACCTCTCACCCACCATGCTCCACTGCCAACCCGTGCCCTGGATTGCCTGTGCAGGTGGACAATGTTGGGGATACACCTGGTCGACAGGGGATGTGAGTGCCTTGGCAAGGGCCTGGCAGACGCACAGCAGTATCCAGCATGTCCACAGAGGGTGGACTGACGTCTACACCTGATGCAGCATTGATCGTGTGCCCGCCTGTTGTGCACACACGAGTTCACATTCATCCCCAGACAGGTGGTCTTTACAAATTCCCAGGAGAGCGGTGATGTACTGCTCCGGAATCCTCCCAACACAGCGTGTTTCAACATTGCATGTGCGCACCTACCCGTCACACCCACCCACCTGAGCCAAGCGTAACTCCCGCTTCACATGACACATGTGTGTCTTCCACAGTTGTGCTACTCATTTGCGTTGACATCCAATGACAGTGGACTACATGGTCATCTCACGACTGCCGTGTACTTCACACACTCTCATCCTCTCTCATTCGTACTCGTGGAATGAATAAGCAGAGACACATATTTACTTCAAGCCATGTATTAGGACTTATGTCCTCTGTGATGCAGTATAGTGGACACTACTGGCAGCGAAATGCATGTGGAGGATATACTCAGCATGATTACACATAGCATAGGGTGTAGGGGTACATGTGATTAGTTGTTGACTGTGGGATGTGGGCTTCAGAGTTACAACTGCTTAGCCGTTGCTGTGCTAATGTGCATTTGCTAATTACTGTGGAGCTGCTAACTTTGACACAGACAGTATACATTTTGCCTACCAGACCACTTGACATCATGGGCACAGTACATCTTAGTTCCATGTTACAGGTTTGCTGCTATAGTTACTTATACATGAGGGGTGTCATCAGGGCATGGGCCTACGTGCATGCAACGGCGTCCCACTTGTTGTTGCAATGTGGTGGCTACTGGACATGACACAGTCACTGGGGTCATGTTGTAGGGGGATGCACTTGTTGTCCATGCAAAAGTCCTGGCACGGAAGTTCAGAGGGAGGTGAGGTGACAGCTCTCACATACTACAGCCGACCGATTACTGTCCACTGACCGGTGCATATGTTCATGGGCGCAGGATACATATTATGGCATAGTTGTACGTGCAGTGTTGTCCATGTGGTTGCCATTCACAAATCCCATGCCTCTGCCTCCCCCTGTTCATGCAGAGTTACTGGATGTGATGAGGAACAGAGTGCATGTCCCGAAAATATCCGATATCATGGCAGTGTAGTTAATGGTGTGGTGTTAGTTGCAGGTTGTATGGTATAGTTGTTGTACTGGTAACTGCTAAGTCCGTGCGGAGCCAAGCATGGGTACGGTGTAGGACATCATTGTTCAATTGGGGGTATTGCGTCGGGGTCCGACGAATTGACAGGTTGTCAGGTATGCGATACCTTCCAGCAGGGCTTCCATGGCATTGGTGGTATACATGGATGCCATCCAATGAAGCGGATGGTGGCTGTCAAGGTGTTGGTCGTAAGTTGTCCCTTGTAGGAGCCTGATGGAACATGTTGGATGACATTCGATGAAACTGTGATCCAGAATACGTCGTGTGGAGGCACAGTGGTCCCATTGCAGTGTGGGTCCGATTGCAGCCACATACGCCATGCCCCCATAGGCTGAACAGATCCTGTCGTGGATGTCCAGGGGGTTGAACAGTTGTACCAGGTCCGCCATTGAACATGCCGGGTTGGAGAGACATAAATCCACAGGACAGTGGAAGGGACACCTCCGACAGTAGAAGACGGGGATGACGCAGCTGAACAATGCGATGCGGTAAGTTAGTCGGTAACTTACGTTCAGCAGAGCCAGATTTTCACATCCCAATATCTGTATCAGGTTATGTTTGTACACCTTCATCTGTCCGGCGTAGTTGGGTAGGTGTGGTGCAAGTGCCATTTTGCTGCAGGGCGATGTGATGGCGTGCTCCGGCTGTCTGTGCAGTCTGCAGAGTGCAACCTCCGACGTTGCTGGGAATTCTGTAATGGTCGTAGGGAGGCAGGACTTGGGTTATAGTAGCTTGTGCGGAGGACACGGGCCCTCATCCCACATGCTTCTATGAATGGTCAAGGTCAGTGGTGTCTGACTCCTTCCAGATAACTTGCATGTGAACCACATGGGGAGTGGTATTATTTCTTTTTCCGTTCGAAATGTTCTTTCGTGTGATGCGCTATCTGCCCAGTGGACGGTTCCCTCTGCATGCCTGTGTTGGGCTTTTTTGGGGATAATGACTGTATTGTCCTGCTTGAATGGTTGAGCTGTGGTTTCGGTGTGGGTATGGAAGGCCATTCAGTGCTATCTCCTCTCCCGTGTGTGGGCGGCACGCTGCGTTTCCGCTATACGCTGGGCCTTGTGTGTGGGTGTTATAATTGGAGCCACCTGTTGTTGGTCCCCGGGATCTTTGATGTTACGTATTGCATGTCTTGGTATTGGGTGCAGGGTGGTATCGGTGTTTCTGTGTGGTACTGGCGTACCTTTTGCCGACGGGGTCCATATTTTGCTGGGTGATATTGCCGCCGCTGTGTGCCTCGCCATGTTTTGCACACAGGGGTGTGTCCTAATTTGGCGTGACATCACTGACATGTTCGGGTCAGTTGTGTGACGTCAGGTTGGCAACAGTGAATTGCCGGTTGGGGACATGACTGTGGCAGGTCTGTCACGTGACATGTGCGTTCAGGGTGGGGCTGGTGTGTGGTGTTTGTTGTGCCCTGTGTTGTTTGTGTGCGGCGCATACATGGCGCTGTCGTTGGGCTCTGCGTTGTGCGCATGTGTGGCTGCGTCTTCGCCGCTGCGCTGCGGGACCGTGACGGGGACGTTAGTTCCTGGTCCCAGGTAGTGTGTGCCCGGTTGTTACGAGTTGTTTCAATTTGCCCGGTGTGACATTTGTGGGTGCAGTGGTGGATGTGTTGTGTACACGCAGGGGTGTCTGGGGGGGCCATGTACAGTTCTTCCGCCCTTGCACTGTGTGCGGTGTTTGCGTGCCCTTGTTGTGTGTCTGCCTACCTGCGTCTCCGCGGTGCGTTGACTCCTAGGTTCTGCATCAAGTAGAGCATGGGGAGGGCCTGCAGTGCTGGATTCATGCTCGGGGGGTCCGCCTCTTTGGTGTCCGTACTCAGCGATCGAGTTTCCGCCTTGGTTTCTCGTGCGGTGTCTCTTAGCCGTGGGAGCTGTTTGTTTGCGGCATCGTAATTTGTACGCCGGGCGGTAGGTGGTTTCGTCGGACGGTGTGTGTCCATTGGGCCGCGCCGCTACGGGCGCACTTTGATGGCGGACGGCGTCGCTGCCTTACGGGCGGTGTTTGGCTGACTTTTCACATCCTAATTGGGCGGGCGTGTGGGCCGCGGCGGGCGGACGGTAACTGGTGGTTTTTACATCCGACAGCATGGCGGTGGTGCTACCGCCCGGCATCCTAATGGGCCCCTATATAAGGAAGGAAAACTTAGGGGCCCATTAGGATAACGGGCGGATCGCCACCGCCGGGACGGTGGTGGTCATCGCCGGCCCGGCGGTGGCAATCCGCCCGCCAAATGTCCCTGTGTCACCCCCGCCATATTAGTATGGCGAGGGGCACCGCGGCGGACGGAAAGACCGTCCGCCGCTTTTCCGCCGGTCGGATTGCCGCCATGGAAAGGCATGCAGATATTGGCTTCGGGGCCCATTGGGGGTGTGGGGTGGGTGGCTGCACTGGGGGGTACCTGTGGTACCCCCCTTCATTGCCATACACAAGGTGGCAGGCACCGCACGGTGCCTGTCACATTGTGCATTGCAATGCACTACATGCACCTTTAACATTGCGGCGAGTGCTGTTTACAGCACCGCCCGCAGCAATGTTAATGGCAAGAATGCGCCCGCCAGTGTGGCGGGCGCATCCTAATTTGCATCGTGGGACCGCCGCACCTCTGGCGGTCGGTCCCATTTACCGTTAAGGTGGCGGGCGGACAAAGTCTGCCCGCCTTCGCAATAGGCCCCTTAGTCTTATTTTAGACCTTAAACCAAAAACAATAAGGAACCCGAAACTGTGCCAGATTTCTACCAGAACCAAGGACTTCATCAAAGAAAAAGCTATTGCATCCTTCAAAAAGTAAGTATATTACCATCTATAAAATAACAATAATGCTAATCGTGAAAAACAAGTATTTGTCTTACTCAAATAATTAATATATATCTTTTTCAAATTTTTGTCTCCTCTACAGATTTTTCTCAAAGCATCAACAAAATTTTACACCACCTCCTAAAACCAGCTAACAAATAATGTAAGTATTTTGCAAAATACCTCTTAAAAATCATATAAAACGCCCAACCAAACCCCAACTCCATCCCAAGCACCCCGCCAGCCCTTGAACAAATGTAACAAAATAAGTAAAAATGTATTTCACTTTTCCAACAGAAAAATAAACAACTTAACAGGATCCAACAAACAAAGAAAGAACATCTCCATTGAAAAGCAGCTAAAAAACCAACATTGTAAGTATATTAATAACAATGTGTATTTATTAAGAAATAATCATGTATAATATTCATTTTAATAATTTTGATATACATTTGTTGAAGAACTTAACACATCACAATGACAGAAGGCGCCCAATTTATAACATTGCAAAAGGAAAATTTTTGCTTTGTTACATGGGGTATGTCTATACCCAGGAAAAGCAAATTGGACTAAAAGTCAATTGGAAATGCAGCAAGTACTGTTCAAATAAATGTTATGGTCGAGCAACAACTAGAGAAACAACTGGTTTGTATACAAGAGAGCATAACCAACCTCCAAATGTTACTGAAATAGATGTTAGAAGTGCCCTTGATGACATTAGAGAAGCTAGCACTAGCTCACAAAAACCTACCAGTCAAATACTTAAAGAAATGCTGCCTAGAGTACCCAAACATGCTACTGGGCAAATGCCCTCTATTTCTTCATTAAAAAGAACTATATCTCGAACAAAAAAACCCACAACAATTACCACAACTACTCCCAAAACATTTGAGGAGGTGGTAATTCTCCCAGAACTATCTATAACTCATAATGAAGAACCCTTTGTTCTCTATGACAACAAATGCAAAGACAAAAGAATAATAATGTTTGCTACTGCAAACAATTTAATAAAGCTTCAACAATCAGAAACATGGATGATTCACGGGACTTTTAAAATATGTCCCAAGCCTTTCTATCAATTATACCCTGTCCATGCCCTATACCAAAATACCAACCTCCCCTTTATCTACGCCTTGCTACCCAATAAACAAAACTACACATATATGGAAGTACTAACTAAAATGAAACAAGAAACAAATAATTATTTTCCACAGAAAATAATTATAGATTTTGAGCAGGCCATGATAAGTGCAATTTTAAAATGCTACCCACACACATCAATTCAGGGATGTTACTATCATTTCAATCAGTGTCTATGGAGACACCTACAGAAATCAACACTAAGGGGGTCATTACGATGGCGTAATGATCGCCACCGCCGAGCTGCCGGTGGCGACCGTTACGCCATCGTAACGAGTAATACCCCCTGCCATATTACAATGGCGAGGGTATCGCGGCGGACGCAAAGTGTGTCTGCCGCTTTTCCACCGGTCGGCATTCGATCCGATTGCCAGCCGGGTGGACTTGGGCCACTAATATGGTGGCGGTGCCTAGCAGGCACCGCCATCCATATTAGGATGTGTGTGGTATCGCCGCCATGGAAAGGCTGGCGGGTATTTGCTTTGGGGGCCTGTTGCGGGCCCCCGGGTGTGTGGGGGGTGGGGGGTGCACTTGGGGGGTACCCATGGTACCCCCCTCCATTTCCATGCAGAAGGTGGCAGGCACCGCGTGGTGCTGCCACGTTGTGCATGGAAATGCACAACATGGCAAATTGATATTGCGGCGGGTGCTGCTGTAAGCAGCACCCGCCGCAATGTTAAACTGCGGAATGCGACCGCCAAGGTGGCGGTCGCATCCTAATCAGGGGTGCGGGACCGCCGCATGGCAGGCAGCCAGTCCCGATCCCGCTAGGATGGCGGGCGGACCCAGGTCCGCCCGCCATCCTAATAGGCCCCTAAGTGTTGAATATGCGACAAACAGTTCATTCGCATACCAAATAAAAAAGCTTATTGCACTGGCCTACGTCCCAGTTACTGACGCGGCCGAACATTACAACCTTTTAATCGAAAGTCCTTACTACCAGCAACACGAACAAAAATTAAGTCTAGACTATTTTGAATATACCTGGGTGGGAAGACTCCATAGATCAGGACATAGAAGACAACCAAAATACCAAATACCATGGTGGAATGTCTACCTTAGCACACTAAACCAAGAGGCAAAAACAAACAATGCTGTTGAAGGTTGGCATAATGCCTTCCAAGCATCAACAGGATGAGGTACACCTACTCTACACAAACTTCTACTCTCCCTACAAAAAGAACAGAGCTACCAACAGCTAAGAATAGAGCAATCTGTTACACAAATTAGACCTAAACTATCCAAACAAACTAAAGAAATGTTTGAATACCTACAACAAGTCAGACTATACCCTACAACAAGAGGCCTAGAATACTTGGCAATAATTGCAAAAAGCCTACTCTAAACTGTCAAAAAAGTGTAAAATGTATAATACATTTCTGTTTCAAATATTAAAATGCATACTAAATAATTTAATTTTTTCACAATACTACTTAATTTGTCTAATATACTTTTATTAATAAAGAAAAATATATATAGACACATTAACCCCTTCGCTGCTAGGCCTTTTCCCCCCTGTGCTAAGCCTTTTTTTGGCTATTTGGGGTAGTGCGCGCTTAGGCCCCTGTAACTTTTTGACCACATAAGGTATCCACGCCAAATTTGCGTCCTTTTTTTCCAACATCATGGGGATTGTAAAGGTACCCAGGGTTTGTGGATTCCCCTGGAGGGGTCCCAGAAATTAGCCAAAATACAGCTAAATTTTGGGGGTTTTGGGAAAAATGCGAAAAAAGGGCTGCAAATGAAAGCGTCTGGGTTTATCCCTGCAAATGGTATCAAAAAGGGTTTGTGGGGCTGAAATCACCATTTTCCCAGCTTTTAGGGAATGACAGACTTTTGTCAGAAAACCAACATTTTTACACAGTTTTGGCATTTTTCTGGGACATAGCCTATTTTTGCTATTTTTTGTGTTTTCAACCTCCTTCCAGTTAATGGTAGAAATGGGTATGAAAGCAATAATGGATCCTAGACAGCTATACATTTTAGAAAAGTAGACAAAATTCTGAATTCAGCAAGGGGTCATTTGTGTAGATCCATCAAGGTTTCTTTATAGAAACTAACAGTTAAATATAGGAAAAATTGAAAATTAGTTGAAAAAAACAGCCTTTTGTGTCAACGTTTTCACCTGTAACTTCTTCTAATTATGACAGCTCTTTGAAAGCAATATACCGTTACATCCGCTGGACCTTACTGGTTGTGGGGATATATAGGACTTGTAGGTTCACCAAGAACCCGACGAACCCAGAGCCAACAACTGAGCAGCGTCTTGCAATGGTTTTTTATTATGTACCGGGTATATAGCAATTATTGTGGGAAAATGTATACATGGAAAAATCTGTATGAAAGACACCTATGTATTTCTGAAATGGGAACAAAATATAGAGTTTAGAAACAGTAGATATTTGCACATTTCCGAAATTGGGAATACTCATACTAGCATGAGAATTATCGGTCATTTTTAAAATTACTTCTTTTTACACAATGTCTTTCATTTGGAAGGCAGAATGCATCGAAAGTCAATAGGTAATAACAGTTGCTTTACAAATCTGAATTACCCTAAGTCTCCAGATAAAAATGGTACCTCACTTGTGTGGGTAGGCATAGTGCCCACGACAGGAAATGGCTCAAAACCCAACGTGAACACACCACATTTTCACAATGAAAAATTACCCTTTTTTTGCAAAGGGCCTAGCTGTAGTTTTTGAACCCTAGCTCTGCAGGGAAACCTAGCAAACCTATACATTTTTGAAAACTAGACACCCAGGGGAATCCAGGATGGGGTGACTTGACTGGCTCCCACCAGGTTCTGTTACCCAGAATCCCTTGCAAACCTAAAAGATTGATAAAAAAACACATTTTCCTCACATTTCTGTGGTGGAAAGTTCTGGAATCTGCATGGATCCACAAATTTCCACCCACCCCACGTTCCCCAAAGTCTTCCGAGAAAAATGGTACCTCACTTGTGTGGGTAGGCCTAGTGCCCGCAACAGGAAACGGCGCAAAACGCAACGTGGACACACCCCAATTTCTCAGTGAAAAATGACCCTTTTTTGACAAAGTGCCTAGCTGTAGTTTTTGAACCCTAGCTCTGCCAGCACCTAGGGAAACCTAGCAAACCTATACATTTTTAAAAACTAGACACCCAGGGGAATCCAGGATGGGGTGACTTGACTGGCTCCCACCAGGTTATGTTACCCAGAATCCCTTGCAAACCTAACAAATTGTCAAACAAAAACACATTTTCCTCACATTTCTGTGGTAGAAAGTTCTGGAATCTGCGTGGATCCACAAATTTCCACCCACCCCGCGTTCCCCAAAGTCTTCCGAGAAAAATGATACCTCACTTGTGTGGGTCGGCCTAGTGCCCGCGACAGGAAACGGCGCAAAACGCAACGTGGACACACCTCAATTTCACAATGAAAAATGACCCTTTTTTGGCAAAGTGCCTAGTTGTAGTTTTTGAACCATAGCTCTGCCGGCACCTAGTGAAACCTAGCAAACCTATACATTTTTGAAAACTAGACACTCAGGGGAATCCAGGATGGGGTGACTTGACTGCCTCCCACCAGGTTCTGTTACCCAGAATCCCTTGCAAACCTAAAAGATTGATAAAAAAAACACATTTTCCTCACATTTCTGTGGTGGAAAGTTCTGGAATCTGCGTGGATCCACAAATTTCCACCCACCCCACGTTCCCCAAAGTCTTCCGAGAAAAATGGTACCTCACTTGTGTGGGTAGGCCTAGTGCCCGTGACAGGAAACGGCGCAAAACGCAATGTGGACACACCCCAATTTCACAGTGAAAAATGACCCTTTTTTGACAAAGTGCCTAGCTGTAGTTTTTGAACCCTAGCTCTGCCAGCACCTATGGAAACCTAGCACACCTATACATTTTTGAAAACTAGACACCCAGGGGAATCCAGGATGGGGTGACTTGACTGGCTCCCATCAGGTTCTGTTACCCAGAATCCCTTGCAAACCTAACAAATTGTCAAAAAATACACATTTTCCTCACATTTCTGTGGTGGAAAGTTCTGGAATCTGCGTGGATCCACAAATTTCCACCCACCCCGCGTTCTCCAAAGTCTTCCGAGAAAAATGATACTTCACTTGTGTGGGTCGGCCTAGTGCCTGCGACAGGAAATAGCGCAAAACGCAACGTGGACACACCTCAATTTCGCAGTGAAAAATGACCCTTTTTTGACAAAGTGCCTAGCTGTAGTTTTTGAACCCTAGCTCTGCCAGCACCTATGGAAACCTAGCAGACCTATACATTTTTGAAAACTTGACACTCAGGGGAATCCAGGATGGGGTGACTTGACTGGCTCCCACTAGGTTCTGTTACCCAGAATCCCTTGCAAACCTAAACAATTGTCAAAAAAACCACATTTTCCCCACATTTCTGTGGTGGAAAGTTCTGGAATCTGCGTGGATCCACAAATTTCCACCCACCCCACGTTCCCCAAAGTCTTTCGAGAAAAATGGTACCTCACTTGTGTGGGTCGGCCTAGTGCCCGCAACAGGAAACGGCGCAAAACACAACATGGACACACCTCAATTTCGCAGTGAAAAATGACCCTTTTTTGGCAAAGTGCCTAGCTGTAGTTTTTGAACCATAGCTCTGCCGGCACCTAGGGAAACCTTGCAAACCTATACATTTTTGAAAACTAGACACCCAGGGGAATCCAGGATGGGGTGACTTGACTGCCTTTCACCAGGTTCTGTTACCCAGAATCCCTTGCAAACCTAAACAATTGTCAAAAAAACCACATTTTCCCCACATTTCTGTGGTGGAAAGTTCTGGAATCTGCGTGGATCCACAAATTTCCACCCACCCCACGTTCCCCAAAGTCTTCCGAGAAAAATGGTACCTCACTTGTGTGGGTCGGCCTAGTGCCCGTGACAGGAAATGGCGCAAAACGCAACGTGGACACTCCTCAATTTCGCAGTGAAAAATTACCCTTTTTTGGCATAGTGCCTAGCTGTAGTTTTTGAACCATAGCTCTGCCGGCACCTAGGGAAACCTAGCAAACCTATACATTTTTGAAAACTAGACACTCAGGGGAATCCAGGATGGGGTGACTTGACTGCCTCCCACCAGGTTCTGTTACCCAGAATCCCTTGCAAACCTAAAAAATGTCAAAAAAAACACATTTTCCCCACATTTCTGTGGTGGAAAGTTCTGGAATCTGCGTGGATCCACAAATTTCCACCCACCCCACGTTCCCCAAAGTCTTTCGAGAAAAATGGTACCTCACTTGTGTAGGTCGGCCTAGTGCCCGCAACAGGAAACGGCGCAAAACACAACATGGACACACCTCAATTTCGCAGTGAAAAATGACCCTTTTTTGGCAAAGTGCCTAGCTGTAGTTTTTGAGCCATAGCTCTGCCGGCACCTAGGGAAACCTTGCAAACCTATACATTTTTGAAAACTAGACACCCAGGGGAATCCAGGATGGGGTGACTTGACTGCCTCCCACCAGGTTCTGTTACCCAGAATCCCTTGCAAACCTAAACAATTGTCAAAAAAACCACATTTTCCCCACATTTCTGTGGTGGACAGTTCTACAATCTGCGTGGATCCACAAATTTCCTCCCACCCAGCATTCAACCAGGTCTCCCGATAAAAATGGTACCTCACTTGCATGAGTGGGTCAAGGATCCGCGACAGACAGGGGCCCAAAAGCTATTGAGGCGACATCAAAATTACCTATCACAAACCAACCTGGTTTTGCATGGGGGGCCCGGGGCTCGGCAGCCATCTAGGGAAACCTACCAAACCCACACATTTCTGGAAACTAGACTCCCGGGGGAGTCCAGCGAGGTATGGCTTGCGTGGGTTCCCCATCATTCTCCTACGCAAAATCCCCTGCAAACCTCAAATTTCGCCGAACAATTCACTTTTTTCTCACATTTCTGTGGTGGAAAGTTCTGGAATCTGTGTGGATCCACAAATTTCCTCCCACCCAGCGTTCCCCCAGGTCTCCCGATAACAATGGTACCTCACTTGCATGGGTGGGTCAAGGACCCGCGACAGGCAAGGGCCCAAAAGCTATTGAGGCGACATCAAAATTACCTATCACAAACCAACCTGGTTTTGCATGGGGGTCCCATGAGTTTTGGCCCGGGGCTCGGCAGCCATCTAGGAAACCTACCTAACCCACACATTTCTGGAAACTAGACACCCGGGGAGTCCAGCAAGGTATGGCTTGCGTGGGTCCCCCATCATTCTCCTACCCATAATCCCCTGCAAACCTCAAATTTCGCCGAAAAATTCACTTTTTTCTCACATTTCTGTGATGGAAAGTTCTGAAATCTGCGTGGATCCACAAATTTCCTCCCACTCAGTGTTCCCCCAGGTCTCCCAATAAAAATGGTACCTCACTTGTGTGGGTAGGCACAGTGGCTGCAACAGGAAATGGCCCAAATCGTACTCTGGAGACTTCAAAATTACCTATAGCAAAACTACCTGGTTTTGGGGGGGGCACCTGAGATTTTGGCCCCGGGCTCGGTGGCCATCTTGGGAAAGTACCAAACCCAAACATTTCTGAAAACTAGACACCCGGGGGAGTCCAATGAGGTATGGCTTGCCTGGATCCCCCAACGTTTTCCTACCCAGAATGCAATGCAAACCTTAAATTTAGCTGAAAAAACCACATTTTCCACATATTTTTGCATGGAATCACCGTGCCGGCACAAATGTCCTACCACCCAGCGTTCCCCTTGTTCTCCCGAGTAAAATGATACCTCCCTGTGTGGGTGTCCAAAGCAGAATTGGCTAAAAACTTATTTTTTTTAAAATGTAGCGCTTAGAATTCTCGGTGCTAAACTATAAATCCCTATGTTTTGGGCTCTTCCTAGCCACAGGCCTTTGGCCCACCCACACAAGTGAGGTACCATTTTTATCGGGAGATCTGGGGGAACGCTGGGTGGGAGGAAATTTGTGGATCCACGCAGATTCCAGAACTTTCCACCACAGAAATGTGAGAAAAAAGTGAATTTTTCGGCAAAATTTGAGGTTTGCAGGGGATTCTGGGTAAGAAAACGTTGGGGGATCCACGCAAGTCATACCTTCCTGGAATCCCCCGGGTGTCTAGTTTTCAGAAATGTGTGGGTTTGGTAGGTTTCTCTAGGTGGCCGCCGAGCCCCGGGCCAAAAAGTCATGGGACCCCCCTTGCAAAACCAGGTGGTTTTGTGATAGGCAATTTTGATGTCACCTCAATACGTTTTGGGCCCTTGCCTGTCACGGGTACTTGGGCCTCCCACCCGAGTGAGGCACCATTTTTATCGGGAGACCAGGGGGAACGCTGGCTGGTAGGACATTTGTGTCAGCCCGGTGATGCCACAACTT
Source organism: Calotriton arnoldi (assembly GCA_963921515.1). Taxonomy (NCBI): domain Eukaryota; kingdom Metazoa; phylum Chordata; class Amphibia; order Caudata; family Salamandridae; genus Calotriton; species Calotriton arnoldi. The sequence continues at coordinate 1,010,959 of CAWUFW010006990.1, forward strand.
TCCCACACACAAATGTGTGAAAAAAGTGATTTTTTTCAGCTAAATTTGAGGTTTGCAGGGGATTCTGGGTAAGAAAACGTTGGGGGATCCACACAAGCCATACCTCCCTGGAATCCCCGGGTGTCTAGTTTTCAGAAATGTGTGGGTTTTGTAGGTTTCCCTTGGTGGCCGCCGACCCCGGGCCAAAACCCAGGTAACCCCCCCGTGCAAAACCAGGTTGGTTTGTGATAGGTAATTTTGATGTCGCCTCACTACGTTTTGGGCCTTTGCCTGTCGCGGGTACTTGACCCACCCACACAAGTGAGGTACCATTTTTCTCGGAAGACTTTGGGGAATGCGGGGTGAGTGGAATTTTGTGGATCCACACAGATTCCAGAACTTTCCACCACAGATATGTGACGAAAATGTGTTTTTTTATACACATTTTGAGGTTTGCAAGGGATTCTGGGTAACAGAACCTGGTGAGAGCCAGTCAAGTCACCCCATCCTGGATTCCCCTGGGTGTCTAATTTTCAAAAATGTACAGGTTTGCTAGGTTTTCCTATGTGCCGGCTGCGCTAGGGCCCAAAATCCACAGGTAGGCATATTGCTAAAAACAAATCTGTTCCTAGTCGGCTTTCTGCCGCCCCTGGGGGATATCGGGGGTGGGGTTTCCCGATATGCCCCCAAGGGGGCAGAAACTCTGTGGCTATTTTTTGGGGGGTAGGGGCATTGGTATGCCCATTCTGAGCAGCCCCCACCCCCACACATAAAAAGCCAGTGTAATCGTTGGCGTCTAGTGGGCTTTTTGCCCCCCTGGGGGGGCAGATTGGGGGCTACTGCCCCATCTTCCCCCGAGGGGGGGGGAAGAAAGGCTTGTTGCGGGTGGGGGGTGGGGGCATTGACATGCCTGTTTTGGGCAGCCCCCACCCTAATAAAAATTTGCCCCAAAAAATCCCTGGTGTCTAGTGGGCTTTTTGCCCCACCCGGGGGGGGCAGATTGGGGGCTACTGCCCCATCTGCCCCCCAGGGGGGGCAGGAAGGCTGCAATTTTTGAGGGGAGGGGATGGGGGCATGGGCATGCCCGTTTTGGGCAGCCCCCACCCTAATTCAAATTTGCCCAAAAACAAATCCCTGGCATCTAGTGGGCTTTTTGCCCCCCCCCGGCAGGGCAGTTTGGGGGCTAATGCCCCCATCTGCCCCCCAGGAGTCCACTAGACGCCAGGGAGTTTTTGGCAAATTTTAATTAGGTGGGGCTGCCCAAAACGGGCATGCCAATGCCCCCACCCTAATTAAAATTTGCCCCAAAAATCCCTGGCGTCTAGTGGGCTTTTTGCCCCCGGGGGCAGATTGAGGGCTTCTGCCCCATCTGCCCCCAGGGGGGCAGGAAGGCTGTAATTTTGCGGGGAGGGGGTGGGGGCATGGACATGCCTATTTTGGGCAGCCCCCACCCTAATTCAAATTTGCCCCAAAAACTCACTGGCATCTAGTGGGCTTTTTGCCCCACCCGGCGGGGCAGATGGGAGCTAATGCCCCCATCTGCCCCCAGGGGCAAAAGCCCACTAGGTGCCAGGGAGTCTTTGGGCACATTTTAATTAGAGTGGGGGCTGACCAAAACGGGCATGCCAATGCCCCCACCCTAATTAAAATTTGCCCAAAAAATCCCTGGCGTCTAGTGGGCTTTTTGCCCCTCGGGGGCAGATTGGGGGCTACTGCCCCATTAGACCCCCAGGGGGAGCAGGAAGGCTGTTATTTTTGCGGGGAGGGGTGGGGGCATGGGCATGCCCGTTTTGGGAGCCCCCACCCTAATTCAAATTTGCCAAAAAAACTCCCTGGCATCTAGTGGGCTTTTGCCCCCGGTGGGGCAGATTGGGGGCTAATGCCCCCATCTGCCCCCAGGGGGCAAAGTCCACTAGACGTCAGGGAGTTTTGGGCAAATTTTAATTAGGTGGGGCTGCCCAAAATGGGCATGCCAATGCCCCCACCCTAATTAAAATTTGCTCAAAAAAATCCCTGGCGTCTAGTGGGCATTTTGCCCCCCGCGGGGGCAGATTCGGGGCTACTGCCCCATCTGCCCCCCAGGGGGGGCAGGAAGGCTGTTATTTTTGTGGGGGAGGTGGTGGGGGCATGGGCATGCCCGTTTTCAGAGCCCCCACCCTAATTCAAATTTGCCCCAAAAAACTCCCTGGCGTCTAGTGGGCTTTTAGCCCCCCCGGTGGGGCAGATTGGGGGCTAATGCCCCCATCTGCCCCCCAGGGGGCCAAAAAGCCCACTAGATGCCAGGGAGTTTTTTGGGCAAATTTCAATTAGGGTGGGGGCTGCCCAAAACGGGCATGCCAATGCCCCCACCCTAATTAAAATTTGCCCAAAAAAATCCCTGGCGTCTAGTGGGCTTTTTGCCCCCCCGGGGGGGCAGATTGGGGGCTACTGCCCCATCTGCCCCCCAGGGGGGGCAGGAAGGCTGTTATTTTTGTGGGGGAGGTGGTGGGGGCATGGGCATGCCCGTTTTCAGAGCCCCCACCCTAATTCAAATTTCCCCTAAAAAACTCCCTGGCGTCTAGTGGGCTATTTCCCCCCCCCCGGTGGGGCATATTGGGGGCTAATGCCCCCATCCAACCCCCAGGGGGGGCAAAAAGCCCACTAGATGCCAGGGAGTTTTTTGGGCAAATTTTAATTAGGGTGGGGGCTGCCCAAAACGGGCTTGCCAATGCCCCACCCTAATTAAAATTTGCCCAAGAAAATCCCTGGCGTCTAGTGGGCTTTTTGCCCCCCCGGGGGTGGCAGATTGGGGGCTACTGCCCCATCTGCCCCCCAGGGGGGCCACGAAGGCTGTAATTTTTGCAGGGAGGGGGTGGTGGCATGCCCACTTTGGGCAGCCCCCTTCCTAATTCAAATTTGCCCAAAACAAATCCCTGGCGACTAGGGGGCTTTTTTCCCCCCCTGGCGGGGCAGATTGGGGGCCAATGCACCCAATCTGCCCCCCAGGGGGGGCAAAAAGCCCACTAGACGCCAGGGAGTTTTTTGGGCAAATTTTAATTAGGGTGGGGGCATTGGCATGCCCGTTTTGGTCAGCCCCCACTCTAATTAAAATTTGCCCAAAAAACTCACTGGCGTCCAGTGGGCTTTTTGCCCCCCCTGGGGGGCAGATTGGGGGCTAATGCCCCATCTGCCCCCCTGGGGGGGCAGGAAGGCTGTTATTTTTGTGGGGAGGTGGTGGGGGCATGGGCATGCCCGTTTTCAGAGCCCCCACCCTAATTCAAATTTGCCCCAAAAACTCCCTGGCGTCTAGTGGGCTATTTCCCCCCGGCGGGGCATATTGGGGGCTAATGCCCCCATCTGACCCCAGGGGGCAAAAGCCCACTAGATGCCAGGGAGTTTTGGGCAAATTTTAATTAGGGTGGGGGCTGCCCAAAACGGGCTTGCCAATGCCCCCACCCTAATTAAAATTTGCCCAAGAAAATCCCTGGTGTCTAGTGGGCTTTTGCCCCCGGGGGGCAGATTGGGGGCTACTGCCCCATCTGCCCCCCAGGGGGGGCACGAAGGCTGTAATTTTTGCAGGGAGGGGGTGGGGGCATGGGCATGCCCACTTTGGGCAGCCCCCTTCCTAATTCAAATTTGCCCCAAAAAAATCCCTGGCGTCTACTGGGCTTTTTGCCCCCCCGGGGGGGCAGATTTGGGGCTAATGCCCCCAGCTTCCCCCCAGGGGGGGCAGAAAGGCTGTCACTTTTGCGGGGGTGGGTGGGGGCATGGTCATGCCCATATTGGGCAGCCCCCACCACAAATTATAATAAAAAAAAAAATCCCTGGCTTATAGTGGGCTTTTGCCCTCGGGGGCAGAAAGGCTGTAAATTTTAGGGGTGGGGGCATGGACATGCCCTTTATGGGCAGCCCCCACCCTAATAAATTAATTGGGCAAAGAAAAATATTCCTAGGGTCTAGTGGGCTTTTTGCCCCCTGGGCAGATTGGGGCTACTGCCCCCATCTTCCCCCAGGGGGGCTAAAAAGTCTAAATCGCACCAAAAACAAATTGGGGGGAGCAAAAGCCCTTGCCCAAGGGGCCGCTCCCCCCTCCCTGGTGTCTAGTGGGTGGATCCCTGCTTGGGGATCGCCCTCCTGGGGCGTTCCCCAACAGGGATCCACTGGGAGGGGTACCATTGGAAAGGGAGATTCTCCCCTTTCCAATGATACCTCTCCCGTCTTTTACGTGCCCGGGGAGCTGAGATAGCCCCTGAGCACATAGAAAGTGAAACTGAAATGAGCCTAAAGGCTCATTTCAGTTTCGTTTTCTGTGCAATGAGGACAGCGCGACGTGCGCGCTGATCCTCATGGCACAGAAACCAGGGAGGGGGCCTCGGGAGCTGGGGAAGCAATTCCCAGCTGCCAAGGTCACAGGGGTGAAAGAGAAATCCCTCTGCTGTCTGCAGCAGAGGGATTTCGTGCCCCTGGCCTCATGACGGAATGGTTCCGTCATGAGCACAGGGGCACCGATGCTCATGACGGAACCATTCCGTCATGAGCATCGAAGGGGTTAATTCGATATTTGAAAATAAATAAACAACAACAATAGTAAATTTCATTGCATTTTCCTCCCACAATAAATAACTTTAATAACTTACCATTTCCGTAGCTGTAGACAGAAAATTCCACATCTTGCAAAACAATCCAGGTAGATCATAATCCAAATAGAATAAAAAGTTTTACAAAAAAAAATGAAAAAATACAACTGTTTCAAAAAGTAATCCTCGATCCATAAATCCACAATCCGTCAACCATAAAAATCCCGAAAAATTGTTTTAAAAAAGAAACGCTCCATGAAAACCCGAAAAATTAAGAAAGTGTAAAATAACCATTAGTTACTAAAACTAATGCACACTTCCTTAATTTAAAAAACGCAATCTTCCGGTAACGGCAACTTTTGTCGAACAAAACCTGTAAAAAAGCACAAACATTCCCACCCACACAAATATACACATATTACACCATATAACAGTATTACAAACATTAGACACACAATAATAGCACATATTGTATCATACTTTAACATTTCTAAACTAGGCCTCAAAACCTAACGATACATAAATCGTTAAAACCTAACGTACACATAAAAAACGCCAAAACTCCACAAGCCTAACTCTAGACACACTAACTACAACCTAACTACCTTCAAATGTAATTAAAAATGTAGTTTAAATAAATAAAATTAATCTTACCTTCCTCGACGAGAAAGCAGCTCCTGACCGCGACCTTCTCCCCTTCGAACAACCCAAAACAACCGCGACCGGTTACAAAATACAAGGCCCAAAACAAATATAGCAGCTTTAAACATAGAAAATAAATGCAATTTATTTTAAAAAAGGTTATAACATTATGTCAAAATTAATTACATGTTTAATTAAAATACTACAATTGTTATATGATTTGTTTAAATGTATTATTAATTTTTTTGGTATTGTAAAATTATAATAATAAATATTATTAAACAAATAATATTTAATATTATAATTCCATATATTTAAATGTTACAACATGTATTTAATTTTTTTTTATTTTTTAATATTATAAACTGTTTACTTTATAAAACAAATGTATACAAATTAAACAATGTAATAAGTATTAATATTAATATTTCATATGTTAATATTATTAATTAAAAAGTATTATTATTTCTTTAAAAAATGTAACTAAATGTATATATAAAAATTATATTATAAAATTGTTTAAACTGTTATATTTGTAAAATGTTACGAATATATGTAATATATTAAAAAATGTTAACAATACCAATCTAAAATTAACAACTGTTATAAATAAATATTTTATTTTTCAAATGTATATTAAAAAATGTCAAACTACATTATCTGATATTACAAAGCTTACACAACTGTTTAAATAAAAAGTACAAATGTTATAAAATGTTTTTTCAGTAATTATTACATGTAAATTTTACATATGTACAAACTATGGGCATCATTACGATGGCGGGCGGAGAAAGTCCGCCCGCCACCGCAGCGGAATGCGGGACTGTCCGCAAGGGGTGCGGCCGTGCCGCACATGATATTACGATGCCACCGTGGCGGTGGCAAGCCCTATTCACAGCATTGTGGCGGGCGGTGCTCACTGCACCGCCCGCCACAATGCTGTGAATGCACGTCGTGCATTTGCATGCACAACGTGACAGGCACCATGCGGTGCCTGCCACCTTGTGCATACAAATGCAGGGGGGTACTACAGGTACCCCCAATGTGCACCCTCCACCCCCCCAACAGCAAACACCGTATACCTTTCCATGGCGGCATCGCTGCCATGGAAAGGCTGCTCTCCGCAATCATCTTAATATGGATGGCGGTGTCTTGCGGTGTCACCGCCATCCATCCGCCGCGGACCCCCCAGCCATCATAATATTGCGGGGGGTCTTTGCTGTGTGGTTGGCGGGCGGATCACCCCCGCCGGGCCGGCGGTGACTACCGCCGGCCCAGCGGGGGTGATCCGCCCGCCATCCTAATGGGCCCCTATGTTATTTTTATAAAATAAATATATTTCCTACCTTGATGTATTTGTTTATCTTACATATTGTTAATAAAAAATATATTTCTTATTAATTTCAAAATATTTTACAATAAATAAATATCAATAAAGATATTATAATGTCCAATTTATTGTCTAGCATTTTATTAATGTTACATTAAATATAACATAATACTTTTATTTTTAATAAATATGTTGTGTAAAATATTATCTTTTCATTAAGTATATATACAATGTTAATTTTTTACATGCACAACTCTCTTATAAAAATAATATTACACTACTTTAAACTATAATTTAATTGCATATTAAAACATATTTAGCTAAATTATTATTCCCACTTCACTTACCATAAATACAGGATAGGTGCTGGACAGTAATCTTAATTAATTTACTATTCCTACTCCACTTAATATTAATTCAGGGTAGGTACTGGACACTATACTTAATTAATTTACTATTCCAACTCCAGTTAGTATTAATTAGGGTAGGTGCTGGACACTAAATTTAATTAATTTACTATTCCCACTCCAGTTAGTACTTATTAAGGGTAGGTGCTGGACACTAAACTTAATTAATTTACTATTCCCTCTCCAGTTAGTATTAATTAAAGGTAGGTGCCGGACACTAAACTTAATTAATTTACTATTCCCACTCCAGTTAGTATTAATTCAGGGTAGGTGCAGGACACTAAACTTAATTAATTGACTATTCCCACTCCAGTTAGTATTAATTAGAGGTAGGTTCTGGACACTAAACTTAATTAATTTACTATTCCCACTCCAGTTAGTATTAATTAGGAGTAGGTGCTGGACACTAGACTTAAATAATTTACTATTCCCACTCCAGTTACTATTAATTCAGAGTAAGTGCTGGACACTAAAATTATTTGACTATTCCCACTCCAGTTAGTATTAATTAGGGTAGGTGCTGGACACTAAATTTAATTAATTTACTATTCCTACTCCAGTTAGTATTTATTAAGAGTAGGTGCTGGACACTAAACTTAATTAATTTACTATTCCCACTCCAGTTACTATTAATTCAGGTTAGGTGCTGGACACTAAAATTATTTAATTTACTATTCCCACTCCAGTTACTATTAATTCAGGGTAGGTGCTGGACACTAAAATTATTTAATTTACTATTCCCACTCCAGTTAGTATTAATTAGAGGTAGGTGCTGGACACTAAACTTAATTAATTTACTATTCCCACTCCAGTTAGTATTAATTAGGGGTAGGTGCTGGAATCTAAACTTAAATAATTTACTATTCCCACTCCAGTTACTATTAACTCAGAGTAAGTGCTGGACACTAAACTTATTTAATTTACTATTCCCACTCCAGTTAGTATTAATTAGGGGTAGGTGCTGGACACTAAACTTAAGTAATTTAATATTCCCACTCCAGTTAGTATTAATTAGGGGTAGGTGCTGGACACTAAACTTAATTAATTTACTATTCCCACTCCAGTTAGTATTTATTAGGGGTAGGTGCTGGACACTAAACTTAATTAATGTACTTTTCCCACTCCAGTTAGTATTAATTAGGTGTAGGTGCTGCACACTAAACTTTATTAATGTACTATTCCCACTCCATTTATTATTAATTACAGATAGGTGATGGGCACTAAAAATAATTAAATAACTATACCCACAGAAATTACTATAAATTAAAAGGAGTTGCCAGACCTTTGACAGATATATTTTTGTTTTGATATTAATATTAATATATGACTAACTACACTATACATAAAATTCCAAATATTTAACAACACCTATAATAGATTACTACACTATCTAATTAATTGATTTTTTTTTTATATAGTATAAATGTAAAATATTACTTTTTTAGGTAAATTTTAAATAATATAATTACTTAGGGGCACATTACGATACCCGGCGTAAATAAATCCGCCAGGCATGGAAGCGGCAAAAATCTGCCCGCACACACCGCCTGAACACCGACCACGCCATTACGATTACACAAACCGAAAACCGCCATCGGCGGAAAAATCACACAAAATACCGCCCGCCATCGTCCGAGTCGGAGTCAAACCGCCCGCCACGGACGGAAACACGCACGACAACACAAAACCGCCCGCCCACACGGCCGACACACCGCACGTGAAATTACGAACGCACCGCCATGAGCGCGGAAAACAACAAATATACCGCCCGCCAGCGCAAACAACGCCGATGAGAATCGACACGGCAGAAGCCATGGCGCCAACGTACCTGCACAGAAACCATCCGCACACAAAACCAATAGCACACAACATGGCCAACAAGTCCACACAGCAAGGCACGCACAAATACACAAGCACAGTACACATCCCGAAAACACCCCCCGGACAAACAAAAAATACAAAGGCCAGAACCCCAGACACAACACACCTGAAAACAACAGACCATGAGGACACACCCACATAGGTGAGTACAAAAGCAGCACTCCCACAGACCACAACCCCTTGCTACATTGCAAACCAGAGAGGAGAGGAGAGGACACAGTGACACAGCAAGGACAGCAGCACACCACAGAAACGCACACATCACAACCACCACCACCACCACCACCACACACCACCACCACCACCACCACCACCACCACCACCACCACTACCAAACACCGGCACCACAAACCCCCTGCACATTACACAACACACACCGCACCAGCACCACAAACACCATGGCACCACAAAGAATGCCCAAGTTCACGCCCATGGAGCTGACGGTCATGGTCGACGAGATCATCAAGGTGTACCCACAAATCTATGGGAACATGGTCCAGCACACACCACTAGCCACCAGAAACAGAATGTGGAACCGGATCGTAGACCAGGTCAATGCAGTCGGGACCCTGCCCAGGAACAGAGTCGAGATTAACAAACGTTGGAATGACGTAAAGAGCCTGGTCAAGAAGAAGGAGGGCAAAAACAGAGAGCTGGCTGCCGTCACTGGCGGAGGGAATCCCGCGCTCTTTAAGACCTTCAAAGCGTGGGAGGAGAAGGTGCGAGTCGTAATCCATCCGGAGATCCTCGCCGGATTAGCAGGGGGAGTGGAGGCTGGTAAGTACAAACTAATGTATACCAGCACACCGCTATGTACTCACATGCGCAACTACCATGCCACAGCTCCCAGGGACAAACACCCCCATGTCCAGCACACAATACACAACACATCACACACACATGCAACAGACACTACCACACACAGCCCAAACCGAACAACTGTAAGATGCGTGGGGACATGTGTACACTAAGCCAGCCACGTAACCACCAACAGGTCCCCAAATATGCCAGAAGCAACACAACGAGCACCCACCACACCCATGTGTCCGCCACAGCTGCACTAACCGACAAGTAACAGGTAAGTGGCAGGAACACAAAGTGCAGTGGGTGGGAGGGTGGACAGCCCAAGTACAACACACACCAGGCCCCAGTCCCACAGCACAGCAAGGAGGAGCATCCCCCACACCCCACAGCCACGTGTCAGCCACCGCAGTGCACAACGACAGCCGAAAGGCAGACATCACGGTCCACAGCAATCGGTGTCAGTGGGTGTCCAGCCACCCCCACGACCCACAACACCCCCCCCCCCCCACAGACCTGCAACATGGAGCACCCCCCGCTTAGAGCCATGTGGCATCCAGTACAGTGCACGCACGAACAACTTGCAGGTGGGAAACTGGACAGGGCTGCATTACTGGAGGCATGAGGACCATAACACGACCAACACATGGGACATGTCACGTAGCAGACGAACACGCAGCACCGCCCACCGTCACGAACAAGTGAACAATGTGCACACGGACATGAACAACAGACTCACACCCCACATGACCCATCACAGACATAGCAACACCCAAGGAGCCACGTCTGCATGCACAAGCCACACTGAATATAGTCCCACACGGCAGCCACTGTGCAACTCATCACACACAACCGAAACACCATTGAAGTCCTGTCCATGTAGCCCCAACTGCCTGTCAACCACACACCCCACAACTACGCCTATGTAAGACAAACAACACTAGACGCAACAGAGCGGAACAACAGAAATGCACACGAACACCACTGAACCCATCAAACACACAGACACACCATGCACAAACAACATACCATCCATCCCATCCGTCAGCCCCAGTCTCATGAAAGGCATGTCATCCGCACAGCTGCCACACATACAGCAGTCACGCTAAGATACATGCCCATGACCAACCATGTGCCAGAAGTCAATGAAGCGCACGACACACTGTGAGCAACAACACACAACATGGGCCACACCCCCCGAGCACTGCAGTGATGCACATGGCACAGGGCAGCACGCACACCAAGGAGATGGGACAACTGCAATACGTTGGCTGGCACACAACCATCACTCACTCATAACGATGCGTCCAATGCCATGTCCAGTAATCACAACAGACAGCAAATATGCAGGCCATGTCAAGCATGCACACACCTCAAACCATGCACTGTCATGCTGCCACAACACATGTCACGTTCGGCACCCATGGCTCACAGCATGTACCCCAAAAGCATATTCCCTCCCAAATGCGAATCTGGGGCATGGCCCCCATGTTGCCATATGCGTTCCTAAGCGTTCCATTTGAACCCCAAAAGCATATTCCCCCCAAATGCGAATCTGGGGCATGGCCCCCATGTTGCCATATGCGTTCCTAAGCGTTCCATTTGAACCCCAAAAGCATATTCCCTCCCAAATGCGAATCTGGGGCATGGCCCCCATGTTGCCATATGCGTTCCTAAGCGTCCCATCTGAACACCAAAAGCAAAGTACAAACCAGACCCAGGATGGGCCAGGAGCCCGCATACACCAGAGTCACAATAAGTAGGGGCACAGCAACACACCCATCGGCATGGCCAATCCGTCCCATGCCACATGTGCACAGCACACAGTCCCATTGCCAAGCACACACAACTACAGATGCTACAGCCACACACACGCCTCCGGGAAACCCATGTACGAGATTGCACGAACTGTCAATGTCAGACGACAAATACATACTTCGCCAGGTGCAACACAATAACTAATCTCATTCTCTCCACAGGTGACGAACTGCTGGATGCTGGGGATGGAGACAGCAGCCAGCACAGCCAGCCCACAAGCCCCCAACGAGGACACACGGATCTGGAGGATCTGTCCTCCTCTTCGGACACGGACCACCAAGCAGGCCCATCTGGCGTGGCAGGGCCCAGCCGCTCCCCAGGACCCCTCCTACCCACCAACCCATCATCCAGGGATGCTGAACAGTCCCAGCCCCTGCTGCCACTGTCATTGCGGCCACACCCACGGTCATTGCGGCCACTACCACTGCCGCAACCGCCACCATCGCCGCACCGACCACCACCGCCACCACCGCCACCACGTCTTTGCTGGCACCAGCCCCAGCGCAGGTGGTGGCCCGGCCGACTGGATCCACCCTGGGAGCCACAGCGAGGACCGTGGTGTGCAATGTGGCTAGTGGGCAGGCCGGTGGCAGCAGGACTGGTAGGAGGAGCAGGGAAACGCCAGCCTCCCCTGGGAGCCATGCCCTGCCTCAAATGGCCAGAGTCCTTGGGGCCTATGAAGAGGCCCAAGGACAATGGGCCAGGTCTGCTACAGACACGCGGGAGGTGCTGGGGGTGCTGAGGTCCATGGACGCCCATATGGGCCAATTCGTGTCCCGTATGGACCAACTCGTGGACCTCATGGGCCAGCTGGTGGTGGCGGTGGGGTCACAGGCAAGGCCAGCAACACCACCTCCGCCACCACCTGCTAGGGCGCAGGGTCGGGCAGCAGTGTCCACTTCCCCTGCGTCCACAGCCAGTGAGCACACCTCACCCACCACCAGCAGGTCGCCACCACACACCCCCTCCCAAACGTGGAAGGGGCCGTCCGAAGAGGAAACAGATCTCCCGGGAGGACTTCGCACGCTCCAGTCGCAAGTGAGGCAGCCAGCCAGCCTTCCGCCAGCCTTCCTTGACCAGCCACTGCATTGACTTGCTCTACGATCCCACTCCACACAGCCAGCTGGATGGCATGTGTGTGTTGGACTATGGACATAGAACCAGTGGGTACACCCTGAGCTTCACGCAGCCATGACCGACAGCTCATTGTCACTGCACGCACCACTTTTGTCATCACCTTACACACAATCACATGTCACAGTTTGTAATAAATGCACCTTTTTCACTAACTGCTGTTTGTGCCCTGTGTTTTATTTGTACGGAATACAACGGCCACCTTGGGCGGAAAGGCACCTGATGCGTGGCATGGCAATGGAATCCGGAGGGCCTGTAGGGACCTAGGGGTGGGAGACAGAACAGGAGCACATTCAATGAGTGTGTCACACACCCATCACACAGTACATGTCAACAACTACAAGCAATGTACACACATCGCACAGAGCAATAGGGCACAATGCCACAGTCACCAACAGTGGCATACTACCCTGGCCATGGAGCATTGACACACTGCACGCAGTGAACATACGGCCACCCTGACACAGCACACACACACCTGCACAGATACAGACACTTCATCCGTCGTACATGGACACTCACCGTCAAGTGAAGTAGCGGGCGATGAGCTGCTGGCGCACATTCCCAGCTTCCTCCTCTCCGCTGTCCACCTCACTCGAGCTGTCCTGGTCTGCGGGCTGGGGCCCTGGTTGATCTCCGTCATCCACAATGAGGGGGATCTGCTTCCGAATGGCCAGATTGTGCAGCATGCAGCACGCCACCACTATCTGGCACACCTTCTGTGGGGAGTACGCCAGTGCACCCTCGGTGCGGTCCAGGCACCTGAACCTGGACTTGAGGAGGCCAAAGGTACGCTCGACCACACGTCTGGTCCTCCCATGTGCCTCATTGTATCGATCGTCTGCTGGGGTGCGAGGATTCCTCAATGGACTGAGCAGCCATGCCCCATTCGGATACGCAGAGTCACCTGGGTGTGAGGGACACAGAGAACCGTAGCTATTCCAACTGGACAGGGGACAGCATCGCACAACCAGCACGCTACACCACTCCACATACTCACCGACAATACAGGCACGATCCTGTTGCATATTGGCCATCAGTCGTGGCAAGATGCTGTTGCGCATTATGTGTGCGCCATGTGCCGAGCCTGGAAACTTGGCACACACGTGGGTGATCACCATGTCCGCAAGGCACACCACTTGCACATTCAGGGAGTGCGTGTGCTTCCTGTTGCGGTACAGGTGCTCAGTGGCCTGTGGTGGAACAAGGCCAACATGTGTGCAGTCAATGGCTCCCACGACGTGTGGGATTCTGCCAAGGGATAGAATGCACCCTTCACTGCCGCCAATTCACGAGCCCTGGGGAAGCGGATGTACCTGTTCCGGTACAGCATCATGGCTGCCAGTACATCCCTCAGCACCTTGCTGAACATGGGCTGGGACATCCCTCCTCCACTGCCCACTGTGTGCTGGAATGACCCAGTGGTGAAGAAATGCATGGCGGCCATCACCTTAGCCGTGGGGGTGACAGCAGTCGGATACACCCTGCGGGGACGGAGATGGGGCTCTAACATGGCACACAGTCGATGCAGGGTTGGCCTGTCCAGCCGAAACTTCCTGATAACCTCTGTATCGTCCATGTCCGCCAGCAATTGGTATGGGCGGTCAATGTTCGGTCTCCGCCTGGGGTAAATGGCAGAGGACACATGTCAAGGCAACACGGCACATAGCAATTTCGCATACACATCACTGACATGACTGAGCAAGCACATGAGCCACAGCCCAGCTGTCAAGCTGGGACGGCACCGCCACAATACACTTACACAGGTCTCCCAACAATGGCAATGGCAAGTGAGACATACCACTGCCATGTGCATGCACATGGGGATCTAGGCCCCAATGACTTGCGGGGCGTGCTGATGGGGACTGTCTGCATATTCGTCAAGCGGCAACGCCACGGCAACATGAGTGTCTGCTGAGCATGGAACTGCTTCCGAGGCTGGATGAGTATGGCACACGATGACGACGATGTGGGCACGGGCTGAGCGGCCAATACAAGTGGGACCTGTGGCACGAGGGGATATGAGACAGTAGTAGGTGTCAGCACTGCACCCTATGTACAGCACTGAATGGATCACAGCTCCCGAAACATTGACTGGTGTCCACCTTGACAGCCCCATGCCAAGACGGCTGTGTGCTTGCAGTCACACGTCACAGGTGAGAGGTTACATTGCACGTGCCAGGTGGCAGACGTACATAGTGGGAGCTGGCATGTGTGTGCATGTGTCTCCTGTTCAGGATCCACCAGATGGGCGCTGACTCTGTACTGACCATTGGACACAGCATGTTCCGTGGAAGGCTTGTGTGTGTGGGATGGTGGCACTGGATGTGCCTCCGTTGGGTGGGGGGCCATGCACAGGGCGGGTACGTCGATGATTGCGCATTGTTGGTCACGGTGGGTGCACCAACTAAGATGTGTTGCCCTGTGTTCAATTCCTATGTCCGCATGATGATGGACTGTGGATGTGGGCAGACTACACATTGGTCGATGTGCTGTCCATATGCATGTGCCTTCACACCAGGCACAGCTGCCCCTGCACATGTGACCCCTGCTGGACTCGCTGCTGGGTCTGTGGAGCTGATGCACCTTCTGTGCGTGGGGCGGACAGCTCTCCTCACTTCCCTCATTGCGCATGTCATGTCTTTGCTGCAGGTGACATGGATCATGGAGGGCCCACATGTACGCGTGGGTAGGCTACACATGATTGTACACTGGTCGCCACCCCCAGTCAGTGTTTCGAATGGGAAGGTTGTCGTGCTGGTGGTATGTTCGATGTGGCGGATGGGCGGGCCTAGGTGCGGGCTTACATTCCGGACATGGGGGGTAGTTGGATTGGCGACTAGTTGCAGTACACACGGGACAAGTCTCTTCCTTTCCACATCTGGGTCATCCCTTGTACTAACTGACAGTGATACAGTCATCTTCGCCCCAGCCCTCATGTCCTCCCCTCGCCCCCCAATATGCATGCTCACCTGCGAGGCTAGCGCTTGCACAGGCAGCCCCAAGCTCGCACCAGAGAGGGCAAGGAGTGTATGTGTGGGTCCAGTTGCACGAGTGGGCTGTCTCAGGGTATGATGTGTGGCGGGACGCCGTCCACCTGCGTGGTGCCCCAAATGGAGACCGGGCCTGCATGGACTATGCATCACAGTCTTCGCCTTCCGGATCCGCCACCTGCGACACCCAGTGGCTGTGGCTGCCCTTGCGGCCAGGCCGCGTCCGTCTGTGGCTGATGGCCCACACATTCACTCTTTGGCCTCTCTGGGGAGGGCTCAGGGGTGGTGGCGCACGCGCTTGCACTTAGTCGCAATGGCATGTGGCGTGGTTGGTATGATGGGCAATGGATGGGATGGTGCGAGCCACCTCCCGTGACGTCAGTGCTGCTCGTGCTGTGGTGCGTCCCCCTACACTTCCATTTGACTTTTGCCATGCTGGACGTTGAGGTTCTATTGCCTGCGTGATATGACCAGGAGGAGCGCGAGGAGACCTCTCACACACCATGCTCCACTGCCATCCCGTGCCCTGTATCGCCTGTGCGGATTGACTATGTTGGGGTTACACCTGGTCGACTGGGGCTGTGTGTGCCTTGTCAAGGGGCATGGCGGGCGCACAACAGGATTCAGCTTGTCCACAGAGGGTGGGCTGAGGTGCGCCTGGTACCGCTTTGTACGTGTGCCCGGCTGCTGTGCACACACGTGTTCACTCCCCCGACAGGTGTCCTCTCACAATGCCCAGGGAAGCGGTGGTGTACTGTTCATGACCCCTCCCAACACGGCGTGCTCAAACTTGGCATGTGCGCATCTACCCGTCGCACCCACCCACCTGAGCACTGCGTCCATGCGACTTCACACGACACATGTGTGTCTTCCACAGTAGTGCTACTCATTTGCGTTGACATCCAATACCAGTGGACTACATGGTCATGTCACGACTGCCGTGTACTTCACATACTCTCATCCTCTCTCATTCGTACTTGTGAAATGAGTCAGCGGAGACAGTTTTGGTTTCAAACATTATATTGAGTCTTCTGTCCTCTGTGATGCAGTATAGTGGACACTACTGGCAGCGGAATACATGTTGAGGATATACTGAGCATGATTACAAATGGGATAGGGTGTGGGGTTACATCTGCTTGGCCAAGGCTGTGCTAATGTACATTTACGTATAGCTGCGGAGCTGCGGACTTTGACACAGACGGTATACATGTAGCCTACCAGACCGCTTGGCATCATGGGCACAGTCCATCTCAGTTCCATGTGACAGGTTTGCTGCGGTTGTTCCTCATGCACGCGTGCATGTGAGATGACATCAGGGCATGTGCTTGCGTGCATGCAGCGGCGTGCCACTTGTTGTTGCACTGTGGTGGTTACTGGACATGTCACAGTCACTGGGGTCGTGTTGTTGTTGTATGCACTTGTCGTCCATGCAAAGGTCCTGGTATGGGATTCCCGGGGCGGGGGTGGGAGGGGTGCAGCACCCACAGACTCCAGGCGACCTATTCATGTCCACTGAGCGGTGTGTGTGTCCATGTGCGCTGGATCCATGTCGTGTCCTGGTTGTTCGTGCAGTTCCGTCCATGTGGGTGCGATACACAGAGCCCATGCCACTGCCTTCCACGATGCATGCGGTGTTCCTGGATGTGATGGGGAACAGTGTGCATGTCCCGGTCATATCCGATGTCATGGCGATGTCGTTGATGGTGTGGTTACAGTTGCCGGTCGTTTGGTATGGCTGTTGTGGTGGTGACTGGCCAGTCCGTGCGGAAGCTGAGCATGGGTGCGGGGTTGGACTTCATAGGTCAATCGGGGAACCTGCGTTGTGGTCCGACGTATTTACAGGTTGTCAGGTATGCGATGCCGCCCAGCAGGGCTTCCATGTCATTGGTGGTGTACATGTTTGCCAGCCAATGAAGCGGATGGTGGCTGTCAAGGTGTTGTTCGTAAGTTGTCCCTTGGAGGACCATGATGGGGCATGCTGGGTGACATTCGATGTAGCTGTTCTCGATGATCCGTCGTGGTGGAGGCACAGTGGTCCCATTTCAGTGCGGGTGCGATGTTGGCCACATACGCCATGCCCCCATAGGCAGAGCAGGCCCTGTTGTGTGCGTCCAGAGGGAGGAGTAGTGGTAGCAGGTCCGCCTTCAGACATGCCGGGTTGGAGAGGCATATCTCGACGGGATGCTGGTAGGGACACCTCCGACAGTAGAAGACGGGCATGACGCAGCTGAACAATGTGATGCGGTAAGTCAGTCGGTAACTTACGTTCAGCAGGGACAGGAGATCGCATCCCAATGTATGTATCGTGTTGGTTTTGTACAGCTTGAGCTGTTCGGCGTAGTTGGGTAGGTGTGTTGCGGTTGCCATTTCGCAGCGGTTCGTTGAGGTGGCGTGCTCCGGCTGTGTGTGCAGTCTGCAATGTGCACGCTCCGGGGTTGCTGTGAGCTCTGTGTAGTCGTAGGGAGACAGGACTTGTGTTCTGTTGGCTTGTTTGGAGGACACGGGCCCTCTTCCCACATGCTTCTCAGACAGTTCAAGGTCAGTGCTGTGTGACTCCTTCCAATTAACTTGCATGTGGCCGACATGGGGGAGTGTTTTCTTCTTTCTTCCCCGTCCGTTGTGTGCTTCTGTGATATGCGCTATCTGCCCTGTGGTCGGTCTCCTCGGCATGCCTGTGTTGGTCTATTCTTGGACAATGGCTGTATTCACCGGCTTCTGTCGTAGGGCTGTGGTTTCGGAGTTGGAATGGAAGGTCATTCAGTGCTGTCTGCTCTCCCTTGTGTGGGCGGCAGGCTGCCTTTCCGCTCTGCGTTGGGCCTTGTGTGTGGATGTTATTCTTGGGCCACCTGTTGTCGGTCCCCGGGCTCTTTGGTGTTCCGTTTCATGTGTCTTGTTCATATGTGCAGGGTGGTATGGGTTTTTCAGTGTGGTACTGGCGTTCCTCTTCCCGAAGGGGCCCTGCTTCTCCTAGTTGGTGTTGCCGCCGCTGTGTGCTTCGCCATGTTTGTTACACTGGGGTGTGTCCTGCTGTTGCGTGTCTTCACTGACATGTGTGCGTCGGTTGTGTGGCGTTGGGTGTTGTCCGTGAATTGGGCGTTGGGGACATGTCTGTGGCCGGCCTGTCACGTGTCATGTGCGTTCGGGGTGGGGCTGATGTGTGTGCTGCTTGGTTGTGTCCCTGTGTCTGTGTGCGACGCATGCATGGCGCTGCGGTTGGCCTCTGCGTTGTGCGCATGTGTGGCGGCGTCATCGGCGCTTTGTGGCCGTGACGGGGTGGTTGGTTCCTAGTCCCAGGTGGTGTGTACACATATGTTCCGCAATGTTAGGATTTGGCCTGTGTGTCATATGTGGATGCAATGGTGGATGTGTAGTGTACACGCGCTGGTGGGGGGTTGTCCGCTTTTTCCGCCCTTGCACTGTGTGCGCTGTTTGCGTGCACTTGTTGTGTGTGTGCCTACCTGCGTCTCCGCGGTACGTTGCGTCCTTGGTGGTGCATCAGCAGAAGCATGGGAAGGGCCTGCAGTGCTGGATTCATGCCCGGGTGCCGCTTCTTCGTTGTCCGTGCTCTGCGTCCGTGTTACCGCCTCTCTTTCACGTGCGGTGTCTCTTAGCCGTGGGAGCCGTTTGTTTGCGGCATCGTAATTTATGCGCCGGGCGGGACGTGTTTCGTCGGACGGTGTGTGTCAGTTAGCTGCGCCGCTACATGTACGGGCGCACTTTGATGGCGGACGGTGTTGCTGGCTTGCCGGCGGTGTTTGGCCTACTTTTCGCATCGTAATTGGACGGGCGTGTGGACTGCTGCGTGCCGGCGGTAACTGGTGGTTTTTGCATCCGCCAGCACGGCGGTTGTGCTTCCGCCCGCCATCGTAATGGGCCCCTTAATTTTTAATTTCACATATAAATAATATAATATCTACATTAAGGGGCCTATTACGATGGCGGTCGGAAAACCTCCCCGACCGCCATGGTAGCGGGAAAAGACTGCCCGCATGGACCGCGACATCACCGCCGGTCGAATAACGATCACCTGGGGTCGAAATCCGACTGCGGCGGTTGCTGCTGCCTGCAGCACCGCCGCGATGCCAAAAGGAGCATGTCCTGCATTTCCCTGCACTGCGTGGCAGGCACTGCACAGTGCCTGCCACCTGGTACAGGGAAATGTAGGGGGGACCATGGGTACGCCCCCAGTGCACCCACACCCCCCCCGGAAGACAATCTCTGCATGCCTTTCCATGGCGGTTTGACCTCTGAGGAAAGGCTGGCTACCGCCGGCATCATAATCCTGCCGACGGAGCCTGCTCTGCACCGCCACCATTATCCCGGTCCTGCTCCGTCCGCCAGGCAGGAGTGCGGATGGTAACCGGCGGAAAAGCGGCATTCGGAATTTTCCACCTCCGCGGTCACCTCCCGGCGCTGGACATCCGACCGCCATCCTAATAGGCCCCTAAATACCTAAATTATAAATTTTCCAAAAACAATTATATTTTTGATTGAAAATTACAATCATTTTCACTTTATTTTTAATGTAAAATTATTAATTCTTAACAAATGAAATATTAAATAATTTTTAATTATAATACTACCTTTTTTTACTTCTTAAAATGTATTAATTATTAATATTTAAATAAAGATAAATATTAATTTATTAAAAAATACACTGTAAACACATTATTTTCGAAATTTTTGAAAATAGTAATTATTTATTCTGAATTTTTTTAATATTTTTAATAAATGTATAAAACATAAACCAACATTACATCCTATAAACACAACTCCAAAATTATAAAACAATACAATCAATATACAAAGAAAATATAACCAAATTTGAATATATAAACTGCAAATATTTTTTACATTTCATTTAATAATTTATAAAACACTCCCCACCCTTATCCCCTATAAACCCAACATCCCACTACTAATAATTTTTATCAAAATTCGAAATTATATTTTTTAAATTATAAAATTTAATTTCGAATTTATTAAAAATGTAAATACATTATTTTAAAACACTCCCCACCCTTATCCCCTATAAACCCAACATCCCACTCCTAAAAAATATTTTTGTAATTCGAAATTATACTTTCTAAATTATAAAATAAAATTTCAAATGTATTATAAATTTAAATTAATTACTTTAAAACACTCCCCACCCTTATCCCCTATAAACCCAACATCCCGCTCCTACAAAATATTTTTCTAAATTCAAAATTAATATTTATAAATTATAAATTTAAATTTCGAATTTATTAAAATTAAAATCAAAATCAATTATTTTAACACACTCCCCACCCTTATCCCCTATAAACCCAACATCCCTCTCCTAAAAAATATTTTACAATATTAGGGGGTCATTATGATGGCGGGCGGATCGCCCCCACCGGGCCGGCGGTAGTCACCGCCGGCCGGGCGGGGGCGATCCGCCCGCCAATCTTGCCTGTATGACCCCCCGCCATATTAGGATGGCTGGGGGGTCCGCGGCGGATGGAAAGACCGTCTGCCGCTTTTCCGCCGGCCGACTATTTTTAACATCGATATGCACAACATCGATATTTAGTACTATCGATATACTAAAGTCGATATTTATGTATGTCGATATAAAAAATTCGATATTATGTCTACTTAGCATCTGCTTAATCTAGTTAGTGGTCTTCATATTTTCGCCCAGAAATCCAAGGGCCTGTTCTGCTAACAGGAGAGTCTATGGGGCCGATTATGATGGCGGGGGCGATCCGCCCGCCATCCAGACAGCAAGGACCCCCCCACCATATTATGATGGCTAGGGGGTCCGCGGTGGATGGAAAGACCGTCCGCCGCTTTTCCACCGCCGACTCGTCAACCGGCGGAAAACGTGTTTAACATGGTGGCGGTGTCTGGAAGACACCGCCATCCATATTACGATGCAGGCTGAGAGCAGCCTTTCCATGGCTGCATTGCCGCCATGGAAAGGCTGGTGGTTCCTGCTGTTGGGGGCCCGTTGCGGGCCCCCAGGGTGTTGGGGGGTGCACATGGGGGGTACCTATGGTACCCCCCTGCATTTGCATGTACAATGTGGCAGGCACCGCACGGTGCCTGTCACGTTGTGCATGTAAAAGCACGACATGTATATTTTACAGTGCGGCGGGTGCTGCTTGCAGCACCGCCGCCGCAATGTAAAATATACGGGATGCGCCCGCCAGTGTGGCGGGCACATCACAATTCGTATGGCGGGACCGCCACACCTATGGCGGGCAGTCCCTTTTGCAGCTGCGATGGCAGGCGGACTTTGTCCGCCCGCTACCGTAATCGGCCCCTTAGACCTTAATCTCTAATGCTTGCCAATCACCTCGTCCACAGAGTCCACCTTGTCTATTGCACTTCGATTACTGGTATCCTTATATGCTCCCTATGCCACTACTGGACCCCCAAAAGCAGTCTTACCCTCAATTCTCTGCCTATTTGATTCCATATGCTTCTTCCCATAGTCAGCACCATCCATTTTACCCATTCCTTACAGTCCAAACCTCCTCCACTGAGCCTGCAAGGCACTCAGGCATCAAACTGGATCTTTCCTGTTGTCGTGTAGTTCCTATAAACCTATATAGAATCTGCGCGTTTAGACAACATACACTGTAGGATTGGAGTCAGACTGATTCTGGACACCCCTACCGAATATGTTAGCCTGTATACCAGCTAGCTCACAGTGCCACTAGAAACCTCTCTTACCAAGGAGAGAATAGTTCTTGGCAACTATCGAACATGACAACCCTATCCCATCAGGGATCGTGGAAACAGTGTACTTTTCGCTCAGTCACTCGTGCTCACTTTGTCTCAGAGAGATACACAGAATAAACTGTGGGGAAATTTTTCAATAGGTATTTATTGAACCAGCGTCATTCTAGTGTAAAATAGGTGTGCTGAAACAACCATTAGACAGTAACAGATATACATGATTATAAGCACTAACAGAGTAAAAGGATGGTAGAGTTCTACCATCGTGCTAAAACAATGAATACAGGCAAGTATATCAAATACATGACAGTAAAATGCATACTCCTACGATGCGTCCCTAACTAGATGTACCCGAATGTACCTAGCATGTATGTGGGTGTAAAGGCCAAGAATCCTTCTAGGATAAAGTCAACCCCATTACCTGAAGTGAGAGACTGTGGGACCTCATCTTGGTCTCGAGATGGACACCCCCTAAGGTATGTCAGACCACTGTGAGCTGGAGTGTCTGCGTGCAGGAGCCTCAGCGTCTCGCGTCAGTGTGTCAGCATGGAAGTCCTTTTCTCCTCTGACTATCTCAGCAAGAGATGATGTATATATACCCAAAGTGGTACCACCTGGGGATATACCTTGCTGTGTCATGTCGGGCTAGGATGATGGAAGGAATGACCCTTATACATAGTTATTATGCAGGAGATGGTAGGCCTGCTGTCCTGCTGTGATTCCAAAAATCCTCATGCATAATGAATGAGGCTTAAGCTATTCGGAGAAAACCCCATGCCATCTTTGGACATTACCGTAACTAGGTAAAAGGTCAGTACTAAGAACCGTTATGTAGTGTAATGGTAGGGGAGAATATAGGTGAAAGGTTGGTGATTTCTTGAGCCTATATTGGGGCACTGTTGCCTGCAATCGCAGACGATGGTCCCTACAACACCTCACCAATCAGGTCAATCGAGCACAGTTGTTCCTCCGTATTCACCAAAGCCACTGCTGGGGATGTACTAGTGTCATCCAAGGCCTGAGTACTTGTTGGGGAGCTGGTATCCTTCCCAACAGGAGATAAAGCATCCTGTGGTGGCTCTAAGAATGCAGACATCAACATTGGGATACGCTGAGGACACGGCAGAACATGGGCTGTTGTCGGGTCCAGTGAAGCATCAACGTCCGGTGGCGCAATTGTTGGAAGTGTTAGACAGAGATCCAACACACATTCTTGTCTGCAGAACAGGCATCGGAGGACAGGCATAATACAGTCGAAACAAGACTGGTCTAAATGACAAGAACCAAGACTCGCTCAGTTCTTTTAGACGAGGTGTGCCCAGATGGATACCATGCGATCACAGTATCGGCGCTCCAAGAGCGTGCGTTCCTTCTCCTTGGTGACTGGGACGTCCATTGCATAGCAGAAAAAAGACAATCATGATACCTGCTATTAGAAACAGGATCAGCGGAAACCCTCAAAAAATGCTTTCATATACGGAGTGTATAAAGTTGGGAACAACTCCGAGGATTGTCTGAAAGGTGTTTAACAGTTCAGAACCTATGGTCTTATATAGGTGGACAATACCCGTCGTATCAGACATGTTAAAGATACGTTGTACCATTTCTGTGAAATGGAAAGGGCAGTTTGTTCGTATCAGTGCCTGTATCTCAGCCGAGGACCTTGTAACCTGGCGATCATAAGTTTCTCGGGCGGTGGTTAAGGGCACGATTTTCTGTAAAAGCATGGCTTTCATTCGGCTCAGAGTATCAAACCGTATAAAGGAAACATTCAACGAAGGCCATAACGGCGCCTCCCTGACTGTTTGGGTCGGTGGAAACAATACTTGCATACAGTAAGTAACCCTGAAGTTTACAGTGACAAGATATGCGATGCCCGGGAGCATCCCACAACAACCTTGATCATTCAGCATCAAGTAACTCCCATTTGAAAGTAACTTGAACACTGGATTAATCACGCCAGCTGGGGAACCTTTCAAGTGGCAGGATAAGATAGCAACTGAACCATTTCAGGCCCCGTGAAGCATGATATCCTGGCATATGAGAGATCCACTTAAGGAATTCTCGCAGTTGGTACCACTAAGGAACGCTTCCATGTCCCCATTCCTACATCGAAATTTGTACGTTAATTCCCAAAATTCCTTGATGAATTCCCTACCCATCGCTTCATATCTGCCTGCCTGGTGTTGTTCTAGGCAATACTGAACCTGGAAAGTTGTGACCGGTAGTGTTATATGGCCATGAATTAACCATTCTGTGGATGGTGACTCTGCCACAGTAAGAGGTCAAGTTTTTCAATACGCAGCATTGTATATTTTGCTCCCCTTTGTGCCATTGTAATCTGTTTTTCAGTTAGATTGTACACTGAAAATAGACACGCACTGTTGATAAATCACCAAGGCACATAACCAGTGTGCAATGATTCCAGCGTCCAGCTTAATAACATAATAGAATGTAGTTGAGATTGTCCGTGTTGTAGTATGGACAAGTCCTGTTCCAGTATATCAATAGCAGAAGATACAATGTTGCCCAGTGAATAAATCCTGGATGTCAATGTAGTCATACCATTTTCAACTACAGCTAACGCCTTTTCTAAGTTAATTCTATCTATTTCACGAAGTCTCTCTGCAGCTTCTTGTTGAGAGATTTTCCAGAGTTCATTATAGACAGCGTAATCGAAACGTTTCTGACGTGGCTTTCGGGGACCTAGTAAAAAATCCCATAGATCCACCTCATCTGAGAGCAAGGATAAGTGCTGTTTCCCCTGGGACAGTGTCGGGGTTTTTAGCCAATCGAGGCACAACTTCCCAACACTGTATGATGTCACTACCCCCGGATGTTCTCTTTGTACATATCTTGGGTCTGGCCTATGGATACTAAACCCTTCGGTTTTACCCCAAAATTTTAATTGACATCTATTTGTGTCTGTGGGCCAAACTAACCATACCTTCCAATTGGGGTCTGAAGTATCGTACTGCATGATGGCATCTATTGTATCCCCTCCACGTGTTGTAAAATTGATGTGTGAAGGTGTGGGAACACAAGGCTTGTTCAAATCCTTGTTTTTGGCAAGTCCAAGACAGGAAGTCTGTTGCACAGTTTCATTCAGAAATATCATCTGTTGCGGAATGAGGCACGCTCTAAATAGTGCTTCTGTTCCATGAACTTGCCATTCTTTAGAACCCCAGACTGATTTTGTGTCTATAGTGTCCGTCCATAAGTCAAAACCCTGTTCAGTCAGTTGGGAAATAAAGGATGCAAAATAAATCTGTTTGGTGTTAGTCAGCATATTTTTCTGTGCAAGTATAGCTGCAACCTTATTGTAAAATGAGGTCGGGTCAGAAGTGTTAAACCCTGAAAAATATGAAAATTTCTGTGCAAAAGTTTTCGAACTAACTTTTGGTGGTGTTGGGCAATGTTCCCATTGGTGGTATGCAAAAATATTACGAGGGATACTCGATTTGAGTAAAAAGTGATGACCATAATGATGGTAACAGTACATACTATCAAAGTCATATGTGTCTTCTAACATTTCATTGTTCGAAAATGCAGCAGATTTTTACAAATCAGACAACATATTATTTACAGTTTCAAAGTCCCAATCATCGGAAAATGTACTGGAGGTAATGATATCATTTAGAGATATTTTAAATAAATGTGGTATTTTCAAATGTTCAGTAGGGCCAAATACATTATAATCAACCTTGTCCCAAACTATACCATCAGGATTTGGAACAGCTGTAATGTTCACGGAAAACAAGTCTCTTTGTTCATGATGAGATGATGTATGAGGTTTCCAGACCAAGTTCATATTGGATACTGCAGAGCATTTTGGGTAGATAATTTCCATTCAATAGTAAGCAAAAGACAGTCACTAGGCCAATTCAGAACAGAAAAAACAATATTCCAGATATTATCCAGAGCTGGAGCCAAGGTGCTACTATGTAAGTCTTTTTCAGAAAAGTGTAGAAATCACAAATTTGTTGCTTACGGGAAACTGGAGCTGGCGTTGTCTCAGGTTCGCTGGGATCAAGAGAGACGGTATCAAAATCGATGAAGTAGCCAGATGCAGCTCGATCTATCTTTGGTAGCTCTCCAGGTTGTGTTGAACCGGCAGGTGTCTCTTGTCGAGGCATATTGATGTAGACATCGGTGGTAGGTCGAATTGAAACTTGTCTTTCATTTGTAGTTTGAAGTTCTGTTTCCAGAGGAACGAGTTCCATTTCATTGTTGAAGATTCCTTCACTTCGAATTGGCAACTCATCGAATGTTATGAGTCTTTCTGTCTGAACTTCCTGTATGGTAGTGAGAGGAGTGCATCGGCTACCCAAGAGCCCACGAGGCCTACTATTCAGTATCGGCCACATAGTGTGGTTTGATCAGATCAATGGAGACGAGAGACAAGAGGCGGAAGAAGTACTGTTCTTGTTCCTTCGACAGCCAGGACAGGTACAGGCTTTCTGTAGGATGGCCCAAATTCTTTCTTGTTCTTGATCTTTTCTCTGACCAGATCCTCAACTTTTGGGACCCAGACAGGTCTTGTCGTGACAGATTTGACTTCCCCAGTGGTGGTCCGTTTTACTTGCACGGTGCTAAGTAGTGCTCTGGATTCATTCAGATCCTGTAAACAGCCAAACGTTTATTGATGTCAAATGGTTTTTCATCCGCCACTGTACCTTCACAATCGAGATCAGGTACTCACATTCTCGTCCCAAATAGGACCTCATAAGGAGTGACACCTCTTTGAGAGCTTCTTGACATGTTTTTGAGGGCACGCTGTACCCCATATAGGTGATTGACCCAACTACCACCCGAGCCTAATACTCTTGCTGTTAAAGACTGCTTTAAGTCCTGGTTTTTCCTTTCCACAACCGAATTTCCCTTGGGATGGTACGGAGAGGAGTACTGCAATGCTACACCCAAACCTTCCATGGCTTCCTTCTAAGCCCTAGAGCTAACCGTGGGGCCATGGTCAGAATGTAATGTGCCAACTGCGTATGTCCCTATGAAAACTCGCAAACTTTTATAACAGTTCAAGCGTCAGCCGAGCGCTGAGGCCATACCCATAGGAATCTTGAGCATGAATCCACCGCCACCAAGATATACTTGTAAGCCCCATCCGAATGTAGGGGGCCGCAGTGGTCCAGATAGACATACGCTAGTGGTCTGTCTGATATTAGTAAAGGTGTCTGCACTGGACGTGCTATGGTGGAACCCTTCATCTGCTGACAGATGTCGCATTTTAAGACAAAATTCTTCGTCAGTTTTGTTAAACCAGGCCACCAATAGCGTTGTTTCAGTAAAGAAACTGTCGCGGTAATCCATGCGTGTGCAGAACCTCAACCTAGACTCTCGTGTGCAGCTAATATTAAACATAATCTGCGATCCATGTTCTGTATTACTCTATCCTGCACTCCAGGAATCTGAGCATATGGAATGTTGTTTGCATCTAACTTGTAGGAGTATTTGAGTGGAAAACCTTTCAGTAAGGCGTGAAGCAATGACAGCTACCATTTACTGTCTTTCTATACTCGTTTTTGAACGAGTGATTGCAGCTACGGCAGCAGTTCGTACTGCCCCCTTTGGTTCATCATCAGCCAATAAATTCCCTTCAATGTGAACGCCATCACGTTGATGACTCAGCGTGTGTATCACGTGAGCTCTTGGTAGTTCATTTTTCAACTCAGCTACCTGTTTCCAAAGCATTTTGTGCTTAATTGTGCCATCTTTTGAGTCCTTAAACCCATTTTGACCCCAATAGTGTAGATATTCATTATATGACTGGACACAGTAAAAAGAATCGCCCACTAAGTGTGGGGAATTCTCGATCCGTATATATCAGTGCCAGTAATAGGGCTTTTAGTTCTGCCAGCTGAGCCGTGCAATCTCCTAGAGACTGTGTCTTCGTATCACTGGGATGGAATTTGCAATCCTGCACACAACCTTTCACAATCGCACAAGCGGCGCTGTATTGCTGTTTACTCCCTATGGTCGGCTGAGCAGATCCGTCAGTGTAAATAATGTGTTCATACTGATCTAGAGGCATTATTTCATTTGGGAGAGGATATTCTTGTTCATATTGCAGGAATGCTTGTGTTTTTAGCCTTGGGTCATATCTGTATTCTACATCTGTTTCAGTGAGAGAATTAGCCCATTGTATCCATCTTGGATGTAAGGCTTTAGCATTAGGAACGCTTGCCTTTGTAGCAGCCTCCAAGGCTGGTACTGGAGTTATGACAATTATTCGTTTCACCTGAGCCAGTGCTCTTTCTCTTACTACAGCGGTCTGAACTGCTGTCAGTATTTTTTCTGTAGAAGCAAAGCGCATTTCAGCGTTTGTGTACAAATGTGATTTGTAAGCTATGGATACTGTTTCGCCTTCATTGAAGGTTAGGTAAGTATACCCAGATTGACCAGCTATAATGCGGATCACCAGATTGCGTACGTTTAAGCGTGTCTGCAAGTGTTTTGAAGCTATTATGTCAGCTTGTAGGGAATGAAGGATATCTGTGTGTTCCTGTGTCCAATGCCTAACTGAGAAATCAGATCTTATTAAGTTGTAGAAAGGATTTACTCATTCTGCGTAATCCAAAATGTATGTTCTGCCAAAGTTGAAAAATCCCAATATGGATTGTAAGTTCTTCAAAGATTTAGGAGGTTGGAGCAGTGCACACTTCTATAAAAAAATTAGCTGCCAGGCTTTTTCCTTCACTTGATAACTTGTATCCTAAAAATAGGACATTTAGGTGGGCTATTTTCGATTTTTTAAAGTTGAATATGTAGCCCTCAGAGGCAAACCCCAAAATTATGGTGCTCACCCTGGTCAAGTGATCCTGTAAATCATCATCCCTCAGATAAATATCATCTACATAGGACAATGCCTCTTCATCCAAATTCTGAAGTAAGTCTGTTACCCCAGCGCTGAACGACCAGGGCTATTCTTATACCGTTGGGGGAGTCGAAAAAAATGACGCTGGGAAGCTAGCGTGGAAAATGCTGTTAGATACCTGCTTTCAGGCGCTATATTTTGGCAGAAGAATCCATTTGAGATATCTAGTGTTGTTTTTAATTTTTTCCGCACAATGTTATTCATTAATGCAGCACTATGTGCATTCTGTACTGCAAATGTCTTTGTGCATGTGTTCAGATGTCTATAGTCTAAAACTAGGCGGTATGAGTTATCGGGTTTCCGTATGGGAAACAAAGGATTATTTATTGGGGAGGTGCAATTTTCTATTACACTGTGGTATTCAAGTTGATCTAAGATCTCCCTGACCTCTTTTTTCGCTTCTTGTTTTATTGGGTATTGTCTCTGTGGAGTTGGACTAGTTTTTACTGGGATTACATGGTGTGGTGACTCAGCATCCCACCCAACACGGTTGCGATAAAGTGCTGGAGCAAGGGCTACCGCCCACTCCCGCGCGTATGTATGTTTTAAGTAAATTGGAACGTGGTCGGAAAAAGCTGGTAAAATTACCGTTTCTCCCTTTGGGCAATCCATAACAATTGCAGGTGGCCAATCTTTTTCAGCTAAAAGGATGTCGTAGCCATAAGTCAAATTCTCCCAAAAGATACCTTTAACTTTTCTGGGTTTGTCCCCCTCCATTTGGAGTGTTATCTCATGTAACCTATGTGGGACACTTACCCTCGTATCAGGTGTTTCCACCATGATGTGCTCATTCAACTCCGCTGTCACCAGAAATTCCATCAGGTTCTGGCGAGCTATTGTTACTTTTGCTGCGCTGTCTAGCATCGTCAGAGCCCATTCTCCGTTCAGAAGTTGAGTCCTCAGAATTCTAGGCATGTTTAACTTTGAGACCTGCTACTTTCTTCTTTTTAAATTGAGGTTTAGATTGTTGCTTGTCTTCTTTTTTGGAAGGATAGCTTGAAGCGCGTGGTGTGTCTCTGGACTTTGTACGCTCTTCTTGTCTGTGTTCTGACCGTCCTTCTCTCTCGGAGTTTCTTGGTGAACCCTGAAAGGAACGAGATGAACATGTATCAGTATCCTGATACCTGTCAGGTTTTTTAATGCTATCCCTATTTCTAAGGTTGTATTTCCTTTCGGCGGGCTCCTGTTGAGAAGACCCACTCCTAGATAGAGATCTATTTTCTATAAACCTTTGGTTTTTATTGTTATTATCCCATTTCTTCTTGGAAGAATCTGGTGCTTGCTTTGTGTTATCCTTTTCAGGACCACCAATGAGTTGAGGTTTTGTTGCTCTAGCTCCCAAACTATCTCTATCTAATTCAGCATAGGTGTCTGTGATAATTTTAGGTAATTCACGTTCCTGTTGTAAAGGAGTGAAATCCCTCAGGCGTTGGCGTATTGCCACTGCTGCTGCCTCCACTTTTATATTTGCTAATATTATAGCTGATACATGGGCAAAACTACCTAATAATTTCATCCTTAAGTTCAGAGCAGGTTCTGCTCCATACTCAGTTTGTATTTGTCTTAGTACGTCTGGTAGTACTGCTAATGATGGGATACCATGAGTTCTGGTATATATGGCAGCAAAAACTGTGCCCCAAGTGGTACAATCCTCTATCTGGGGAGCTATCCCCATTGGCAAGCAGATTGTTAGCATTCTGTGTTTTTCTTGAGGGCTTGTGTGTGGAAATACTACCTCTAGCTGTGTTATTTTTTGAGCTATCCAGAATGGCATTTGCTCACGTTTAGTGGGCATTCTACCCATACCTGCGTATAGCGTTTGTGGAGTAATTTTAGTTGTAGGACCCTGATTCTGTACTGCTTGTGTAGCTCTTGTTGGCTGAAGCGTGAGTGTTCTCATCACAAACTGTGTCAGGTTTCTGTAAAGTTTTATTATTTCACTATGAAGTAGACATAGGTCTGCTACTGGCATTGTGTCAATCTCTGGATGCGGTGTATAAGCCGCAAGGACTGGCCAAGTGGCTCCATCTCTTCCGAGTGGACCTAGTCTTGCTTTGTCTTTTGTGTGGGGAAGGGCGCCTTTAAACTAGTTTATGTGCTCCTGGTAGGTGAGTGGGATTTCAAAGTCCTCATACGGACAGTATTCATTTGGTGTTTCATCTTCAGTGTAAGACTGAAATGTATTTGATGGTGCATCTGCTTGTGGGAATTTAACCAATGAATAGAAAATCTGTTTTATATGATTCATGAGCCTCAATCATGAAGGTGACAGTCCCACCCCTAGCTGTGACTCCGTAGTCTGTTAGCATTTGAGTAAGGGCATACCTAACATTTTCTGAAATGTTTATTTCCCCTTCTATTTCTTCTTACCTGACTGCAGCAGGCTGTGCTCGCCCAGCGGCGTTTTCGTCAGCCATTTGTTTGACAAAGGTTTCAAGGAAGAGTTTCAAGGAAACTGAGATAAGGTTTTATGCACAATAGGAACTGTTTGTCCTTCTAGCTTGATAAACTTACAGCCAATAAATAGGAATTTTGCCTACTCAGCTGTGGCGGAGTAATTCTCTTCCCACTCCAGACGTCTCTGGGCAAATGTGAGTAGGGGTCTCTGAGAAAAGCACGACTGAACTACTCAGATTTGACTGTTAAATAAGTACCAAACCAACATTGACAACATATACTGTAGGATTGGAGTCAGACTGATTCTAGACACGCCTACCGAATATGTTAGCCTGTATACCAGCTCGCTCACAGTGCCACTAGAAACCCCTCTTATCAAGGAGAGAATAGTTCTTGGCAACTATCGAACAAGACAACCCTGTCCCATCAGGGATTGTGAAAAAAGTGTACTTTTCGCTCAGTCACTCGTGCTCACTTGGTCTCAGAGAGATACACAGAATAAACGATGGGGACGTTTTTCAATAAGTATTTATTGTACCAGCGTCATTCTAGTGTAAAATAGGTGTGCTGAAACAACCATTAGACAGTAACAGATATAAATGTTTATAAGCACTAACAGAGTAAAAGGATGGTAGAGTTCTACCATCGTGCTAAAACAATGAATACAGGCAAGTATATCAAATACATGACAGCAAAATGCGTACTCCTACGATGCGTCCCTAACTAGATGTACCCGAATGTATCTAGCATATATGTGGGTGTAAAGGCCAAGAATCCCTCTAGGATAAAGTCAACCCCATTACCTGAAGTTAGAGACTGTGGGACCCCATCTTGGTCTCGAGATAGACACCCCACAAGGGATGTCAGACCACGGCGAGCTGGAGTGTCTGCGTGCAGGAGCCTCAGGGTCTCACGTCAGTGTGTCGGCATGGAAGTCCTTTTCTCCTCTGACTATCTCAGCAAGAGATGATGTATATATACCCAAAATGGTACCCCCTGGGGATATACCTTGCTGTGTCATGTCGGGCTAGGATGACGGAAGGAATGACCCTTATACATAGTTATTATGCAGGAGATGGTAGGCCTGCTGTCCTGCTGTGAGTCCAAGAATCCTCATGCATAATGAATGAGGCTTAAGCTTTTCGGCGAAAACCCTGTGTCATCTTTTGACATTACTGTTGCTAGGTAAAAGGTCACTATTAAGAACCGTTATGTAGTGTAATGGTAGGGGGGAATATAGGTGAAAGGTTGGTGATTCCTTGAGCCTATATTGGGGTACCTATATGGAACATAACACTGTGACCGTACATGCTCACAGGTCACTGCTGCTTGTGCTATCTCTGCCAACGCCGCCAATACCAACACTGCCTCTGCATCATAAGAGAATGCACTGGACTGCCACGAGGCCATGAAGCGCACTAGCGACTGTAAACCAATGCAGCTTTCCTTGCCGCTCCACATCAGCCCTTGCAACAAAAAATGCACAACCCAGACTGAGCCAAGATATCAACCCATCTGTAGCCCTGACAGGGAACAACAAACTTATTACTGTGCTGTATTTCCTGAAGGTGAGCCCTCCCAACTCACTGCTCTAGCTGGCTGCCATGTTCCCCCCTCCCAGTTCTTTCTCTTCCAGGGTGAAACCCCTTGTGAGTGTGCTGAGGCAGAGCCTTTGTGATGTGCAAGTGTTTTAGGTGAAAGCTCCTGCCCCGCTATCATGTCAGAGGTGGCACATCCCCCCATGTATCACTGCCTGGGAGCAATTCACAAAGACCAACTGCCAGCTACACGTAGTTATGTGACCCCTGATACTGGCTGCAGGCATCAAATGGTTGGGACAAGAAGATGCCAACTTTTTAAAAGTGGCATTTTCAGTATTGTGACTTAAAATCCAACTTTGCCATTAAAGAGGTTTTAAATTACAATTCTTTAGAGCCCAAACTTGACATTCCTACCCGCTCCCAATTGAAAGTTATCACTTACTAAATGTATCAAGGTAGCCCAATGTTATCCTGTGGGAGAGGCAGGCACAGAAGTAGACGAATTAGAAGGTGTTTCACTACCAGGACATGTAAAAGACAAAAGTACACGTCCAACGTTTTAAATACACAGCACCCTGCCCTACGGGCTGTTTCGGGACTACCCTAGAGGTGACATATGTATTAAAAAGGAAGGCTTAGCTCTGGCAAAATGTTTATTTTGCCAGGTTGAAACGGCAGTTTAAACAGCACACACAGTCTAAATGGCAGGCCGAGACATGTTTAAAGGGCTACTTAAGTGAGTGGCACAACTCTGGTTTGGCAGTTTCTGACTGTCCCTAAACCTCATGCAATATTTCTCTGGGGTGAGTCCAAAGTTGGAGACAGGGATGGCTTTCATGAGGGCATACTAATTCTGGTCTCCTACCTCTGATGTGAGCAGGCTTTTTCTCCGCACTGTCGGCATATATTTCCAGAGACTTGCCCCACAATACTCCTCCGAGTCCCTATGCATCCTTAGGGCTACCTTGTAG
Organism: Calotriton arnoldi; assembly: GCA_963921515.1. Taxonomy (NCBI): domain Eukaryota; kingdom Metazoa; phylum Chordata; class Amphibia; order Caudata; family Salamandridae; genus Calotriton; species Calotriton arnoldi. Next base: position 1,045,009 of record CAWUFW010006990.1, read on the forward strand.
GCTGAGAACCACGTGTCGATATCATCCCTCACCACATATTTAGGCACCAAGTCTTCGGGAATGTGGACCTTTGTATCTCCATTGGACACTGTGGTATCGCTGCCACCATTACTGCTGGACTCTGCTTGCTTGGCTTTGAGGTCCAGCTTTCTCATGCTCTCTTTGTGAGCTAGAAACAATTTATTCTCAGCTAAGTCTCTCTGCCATAGCTTTTTTTTGCTTGGCCTCCATGGCCAGCTTCTTTTCCTCCATCTTGAGTTTGGCCATCTGCAACCTAAACTCCCTTTTATCTTTCCTGTCCACCAGCTTTTCTCGGGACAGGCCTTGTGGTTACACACTGCTTTCTGCTCTGGGAGGAGAGTTCCAATTCAGGAGACAAGTTATCCCCTTCCCCTGTCTACTGCACTTCAGGAGCTGCACCCAGGTTCTCAAATTGCTTGTCCACCTCATCCTACCCCTCCTAGTCCACTGCTGCTGCCAGTGCTTGAGGCTCATTCCGTCCAGGCCATCAGAGTCTTCTGGAGTTCCTGCTTCCTGGTGTTCCCCTTGGCTGGAAGCCCCTTCTCCTTACAAAAGTCTCTGAGTTCAACCACAGCATAGTTATCCAGGTTTGCAAGCTTAAACTTCATCCTTGCATGTGTAGTCACAGGCCCAGACAGTCAGGTAGAATGAGGGTGAATTTGGAAAAAGCAAAGGATCCAAAGAAAGAAAATTTAAATGAAGCTCAAAAGTGTATCAAATTATTTATCTGGGATTTTAGTGTTACACCTATATCACTTTCAAGGATGTCAGGCCCAACAGTTTTTTTTTTTTTTTTGCTCATCAACAGTGGTGAGCTTGTAAAAAGAAAACTAAATGCCAGATTTATAAGCTGCAAGCTAGAATTCTTGGATGGCAAAATATTACAAATGACCCCTAAACGCTTGATTGACTTGCCTACAGGACACCAGTTAATCAAAAATAATTTTTGGGCTAACACTTCAGTAGCATTGAAAAAATCGAATACAGAAGAGTGGGTATCTGGTTGCACACGACCGTGGCAAAGTCAAAGTTAAGGCTGACAGTGATAGAGTGCGGGCTGGAAATAAGGGGTGGATTGGTCCCGGTCTTTGTTTACCTTCAGACGTAGGAGACATTTGTTTTAAAAAAGGCACTGGAGAAGGTAGAGTCTCAGAGTGGTAAGGGGAAAGGCCAAAGCTCAGAGGAGGTCATCAACAAATGGTAGTCCCTGGATAACGTCTCACTGAAGCCGTTGATGATGGTGGAAAAATCTCTGGATGGGAAATGCTAGATTTTCAGGTCATCATTGTCGATGGAGTGTTGGTCATTTTCACGCCAGGTGAAGATTTCTACATACTGAGTTAGAAGTTTTTCTGCAGCTCCAATTCACCCAGCAGGATGAGGTTGTAAGCTGTAGCCGAATAGGGCTCCACGAGGCCGGATGCTGCTGGCAGGAGGTCCCACTAAAGAGGATTTGCTGCTGTGGAGAAGAAAGTAGTGGGTGCTGCGGTGAAGTCCATCCCACCGAGGAAGAAAATTAGGTGGATCGACTTGCAGGTAAGTTTCAGTCTCCTGTTGATTCTCAGAGCAGTTTTGGTCAAAAACTGTATAATCCCAGATTTTTGATTCTGGGAGGTGGAGGCCGCTGTAGCACCACACCAAGGGTCCAGGACCTGAGGGGCACAGCTAGACAACTAGCTTTTGGAGTCACTCTGGTGGTCCTGGTTTCAAAGAGCAGGTCCAGTCTTTCTTCAGACAGTGGAGCAACAAGGCAGTCCTTTCAGCAGCAAGGCAGCAGGGCAGTCCTTCTGGCAACTGGGAAGCAGGATAGTCCTTCTTCTGAATCTTATACATGGTCAGGAGTGTGCTGAAGAGTGGTTCTGGGGATCCAATATTTATACCTGATGCCAGTCTTTGTGTGTAGAGGGATATACTATCCTACCCACACATCTGATTCTGGAAGCCGCGGAAGGGACGTACGTAGGAGGTAGTACCGCTACCCATAGTGCAATTAAGCACGGGGTCCCCTCCGTTTTTGAAGGCTCATGATGCCATTGGCTTCTATATAGCAAATCAACATTTAAGGTATTACCTTGTTACAGTCCATTTGACCATAGTAGGCACATTTGGCTACATTTGTACATCAATTCTACACATAATATTCCTTATGTATAGACGGTATTAGACTGTCACATGTGAATAGGGTAGGGATCTGTGCACCCGTCCTGAAGAAGAAGCTTGTGGCTTCTAAACATGTTGACGCACGCAGGAGGTTATGTACGTTAAATACACCAAACCTCCACCTCACCATTTTTAACAATACCAGCATGGAGGTATATTAAAAATCTTTTTACTCCTCACTTGCCAGGTATTTTTTAATAACTCACTCACCAGCCACTCCTGACCCTACCACTCACAACCCTCTCACACTACACATAGTGATTACATCAGTGCTCCTGCGTACCCGCCGGTTAGTAGCACGCCGCGTTCCGTAGAGGGGTGCGAAGACCCCTATGATGAAGCATGACACCAAGGGCCCTTTTGGTGTGTGAGGGGTATTTAAAGAACACAACGTGCCTCCCACCATTGTAGGAAACACATCCAACCCCAGACCTTTTTCCGTTTTTCGCCTATCTTGTGTGGGTGGATTCTACTTGTTTATAAAGGCCACTGTAGCACCACACCAAGGGTCCAGGACCTGAGGGGCACAGCCAGACAACTAGCTTTTGGAGTCACTCTGGTGGTCCTGGTTTCAAAGAGCAGGTCCAGTCTTTCTTCAGACAGTGGGGCAGCAAGGCAGTCCTTTCAGCAGCAAGGCAGCAGGGCAGTCCTTCTGGCAACTGGGAAGCAGGATAGTCCTTCTTCTGAATCTTATACATGGTCAGGAGTGTGCTGAAGAGTGGTTCTGGGGATCCAATATTTATACCTGATGCCAGTCTTTGTGTGTAGAGGGATATCCTATCCTACCCACACATCTGATTCTGGAAAAGTCTTCTCTTCCCCTGCCAAGGTTCTAAATTGTCTAGGGTGACAAAAGTCCAGTGTCATGCTCCTTTGTGTGTGCTTGAGGCAAGCCCTTTAACGTGTTAGTGGGGCAGGGCACAGCTCTGACCTGAGCCATCCTGACAGGATGGCTCATCCTGCCCATGATTTGTGTCACTGTTTGGGAGGAAAACACATATTCCAACAGCAGAGTCATTCACAGTCATGTGACCCAGGACACTGGCAGGTGACACAAATGATTAGAACAAGAAGATGTGAACTTTCTAAAAGTGGCATTTTCAGAATTGTGACTTAAAATTCAACATTAACATTAAAAATGATTTTAAATTACCATGCATTTGAGTTTAAACAGTCTATATCTATCTGCTCCCAATCCAAAGTTAGCACTTATTAAATGTAATAAGGTAACCCAGTGTCAGCCATTGGAAGACATAGGCCTTACAGTTGTGAAAAAAGACTTGAGGAGTTTTTAACCAACAGGACATGTAAAACTTAAACCTGCAGGTCCAAATTTTTAAATACCATGCGCCCTGTCCTATGCAATGTTAAGACCTACCTTAAGGGTGACTTACAAGCATTCAAAAGGAAGGTTTGGCCTGGCAGAAGATTTATTTGTCCAGGCCAAAATGTCAGTTTAAAACTGCACTACGGACTGTAATGGCAGGCCTGAGACATGTTTTAAGGTGGTACTTTAGTAAATGGCACATTGAGTGCTGCAGACCCACTAGTAGCACTTCAGTTAAAGGCCCTGGGTAAATGTAGAACCATATGCTAGGGACTTACAAATAAATTAAATGTGCCAATCAGGTGTAGGCCACTATTACCATGTGTTAGGGAGAGCACAATCACTTGAGCACTGGTTATAGTGGTAAACCCAAATGATTAAAAAACGAATTCAGCAAAGCAGGAGGTGTGAAGGCGAAGATTTATGGGGGAATACCATTCCAAGGATGTCAAGTCTAACAACTGTGAATTTACAGAGGACCATTGCTTGTCTTTGATGAGGTTGCTTTTCAGTGTCCTAATGTTGATGGTAGTGTTTACTCACGGGACACTGTCTTCATATTCAAAGACATGGAGTTGCTAAACATCATCAAAAGACAATCCACTATATTTGCATGGTAAAGTGACAGGTCATACAACCACTTGGAAATCACACAAAACAATCTGTCTACGTCTATGACAGCTACCTAATGTTTTTGCGGTATGGCTTGAGTGGATGAAACAGTGTAAAAACACTAAAGGTTTCAATCATTTATTTGTGGAGATTTGTAACTCACCCTGCTGAGTTGCTGGGTAAACATTAGCAGGAACATCATCCTTCACACACATTTATGATTTCAACGTGTGTCCCCAAATCTGCCCCGCTTATAAAGTATGGCTGAACTTCTATACTAAGTACAGCACAGAGTCAGTAGTAAAATGTGAAACAATTGTACTATAAACCAACAACTTTTGAATTACTCATTGTCACAGTCCCGTTTCAGGAATCCACAAATGGTCTTGAACGTACATATCTAACATGTTTACATAGACCTCATCTGAGGATCCAATTTTCAACAAGCATTCTGTTATAAGAAAACGTCAATATTAGTTTGCTCTAATCTCTTAGTCTTCTGGAATGTACAATGTTATTTTACCTGATCTTATCAGAATAAATTCATTTTAAAACAGGTTCACTGTCATACCTCGTATGAGACAACTGTTGCTTGTCTACCCTGAGAATGACCTTTATGAGTTTAAAATTGTTATGCAAATGAACTCAACTCTTGCCTGTTGCCTTTAGCCACAAAATCCCTATGTACACATTTCATAAACACTCTTGTCTTGTACATTCTTCAGTAGTCTAGATCACCATATTAGGAATTGTCCTCCTTGAGAACTTTGCACACAAAAAAACACAAGTCGAAGGCTCTTCAAAAAACAAAAAATAAGGGATGTTTTTATACTGATCATTCCTGTCCATCATGCTCCGTTGCTCAGCTTCCAGTTTCCGATTCCTCCCCTGTGTTCTCCATCTATGTTTTCCTCTCTGTTGTATTCTCAGCACCACCCCTTTCTTTCTTTACTGGTTTGTTGTGCATATAAAGGTGATTTGGAAGCACTTTACTACCTTTTGTCTAACATTTTATTCATGATGTATACTCAGTAGGGAAACATATAGGACCCAAATTACAAACCTTTTGCTGCAACTTTCTCTAGTAATATTCACAGTTTGATTCCTGAATTGCAAGTGCCAGTCAGATAAAGCTAGGCGTACATCTGACTTACTTCTGGAATTCAATAATAAACCAGGCGGTCTACAATGGTAAGTCACACCTACTCACAACAAAAGTCGGCCGTAAGATTTGGAGGTCTATACTACAGGTATTCCCAGTTAATAATGTCGCAAATAACATGCTAAACAACGTTGTGTACGCTCACGGGTGCATGTTGGGCTAAGAAAAATAATTCGAAAAGTGAAAAGTAGGGCTGTAGTTTTACAAAAACAGCTATTTAAACTGTCATAGAATAAATAGGAAGACTCCTTCACAATATGAACACTACATCTACACTGATCATTGGGAAACAAAGCGTTTCAGCATCTTGAAGCGAGCACGCTGAGACCCTTTAAAGGTTTTGCGCCATAATATTTAATAGTTTACTGTGTGTGACTTGGGAAGAGAGTTGCTGTTCTGTGTGCAGAAGCATCAATATACATTATTTATAGAATAGAATATTGAAAGTCCTAAAGCACAAGCTGTTGCATGGTATATCCATGCGAGTTTTGAATAAAATACCAATTGGTTTCCATAGAAACTAGATAAAGTGAGGTATGGGAGTTAATTATTCTTGAAATATTTGCAAAAGATCTTACATTTTCTTTGTTTTAATCTGCATCTTGAATAATGTAAACTACAAAATGTTCAAAGTGTACAGCAGCAAAAAGTTGGAATTCTTCTTTTAAATTGGCCTAGGTGCTGCACCTTTATTTGACACTCAATTCTTAGCAACAGCAAATCTATTCAATTGCAGCAATACTCTGTAGGTTCTCGGGACCTCGAACACAGGTAACTCTTTAGAATTCATAGGGAACAGCAAAACACAAAATATCAGCTGAAAATATACGTAAAGGGAAACGCAAACATTTGTAACTTATTTTTACTCAATTAAGTCCATTTCCATTGGCACTAAATATGTTTTTTTTTCTTTGCAGTGTGAGAAATAAGAATGGGAAAGCATACTAACTGTGCATTAGCATGACAAAAAGTAGTATCATAATGAATTGAAAGTTCCATCTAATCCAAAATGCTGTGAAATGCTGCTGCAGGAGAGAAGTGGCCACATACATAATTTTGCATAAAGGGGTCTGCGAAATGTCATGGTGAAGTTGAATATGTGGGGTGGTAGAATTGACAAAGGCATAGTTACAAAATGTGCACTGGTTGTATTTCCTATGCCAAATGCAGCACTTTGCACTGTATTATGAAAAACGATTTATATTTGAGGTGCTAATTAGCGTGGGGAATTTATGGGCATATATTTTTCAAACTTTTTTCTTGTCACACTTTCAGTTTTTTATCATATTATTTCTAATAAAAAAGTCATACTTTATCATGCAATTCGTTGTATGTTCATGTGTCATTCTTTTTAACGAATTAAACACAGAGGTCAGCTATAAAAAAAAGGTTTGAAAGAACCAAGAGCCTTTCGAATTCTTAAGGCTTGTAATAAATTATTGTAAATTCTTAGTTTATTCAAAGCCCATTCTATGACTGTCTCCGATTGAAAATACATTTTATTAGGGAAAGTTTCAGATGCACCCTAATGCTCAATTGATATGCCACAAATTCACAAACGCGTGATGTAGATGTAAGACACTCTGAAATAAAACATTTTTGCATTACATTTTCTATGCCCTAGAGTTATATTTTTTGGGAACTGAAATTGCATAGAGTAACAACAAGAGTCGGAACCCTGGATGTCTGTTTGAAGAGTGGCATTCTGCACCCATCTGACCCTCGTCTCCTGAACACCCTCACTTTCTTATGTTCCAACAGGAAGATTTCTGTGACCTTGGGGTGACCTTCTCAGAGGCCTCTAATCGAAATGATGCATGGGGTTCCACAAGCAAATAAGCCCAAATTTGCTGAGGAAAGCTCATTAGAGTGGTGTGCCTTTTGTCCCCTGACTGCCTCGTGAACTCAAGAAATAGTAATTTTCAGAGGTATTTAAAGAGCACTACCATAGAGAAAAAGGGTAAGTTTCACACCCTCTTTCAGACCATCTGCAACCAATGACCATTCAAATTGTTTTAGCCTCAGATGGACCATCATCATTAGAACTAATTTGGGGAGACCAGTAATTGACCTGAGGACACCATCTCCTCATTCAAGCTATGACAATATCTTCCCAATCCTTGAGATTTTCCAATTCATGCTATCTATTGGTCAAGCTTCTACTGAGCTGTTCAGAGGACTCAATTGAACATTGCCTCGTATCTGCCCCTGTTTCATTGAAATTAGGGCCTTATTTATGGGGTTTTGGCATAGGGCAGCGCAGCAAGTCACCTTGCTGTGATGCCCTACGTCAAAACAAAAGGGCATCCAGTACGGCGCATTCCTGTCCTTTCCCTCTGCACTGGCACGATTTCAACAGCCTAGCGTGAACACAGGCAACTTTGCACCATGGTTCAAAGGGTGCCTGTGTTGTCAGCAGAATTGTTTTTGTGCAGGAAGGGGCACCTTCCTGTGCAAAAACAATCCTAGGAGGCTTTTTCCTCTTTTCATGTGTGCCGCAGAATGCAGCTCACATGGAAAGAGGAAAAAGCAAGGAAAAAGCAAGGAAAAAGAAAGTTATTTTTCCTTGTTACCCCTCCCCTGGGGAGGCATACAGTTTTGGTGCATCCCCAGGTTTTCATGGTTTTGTAAATCTGGGGAAGCATATAAATCCATGGGTGTTGCGTGCAAACACCCACCGCAATGTCAATGAAATGCCTCCCTAGCACAGAGTAAGGCAATGCAGTGATTTGTGCTGCCTTGCCTTCCTCCATATCTATGAGGCCATTCAAAGCAGTGGCTTTGTGTGACCTCATAAATATGATTTTGCAGTTTGCGCCGCCGGAGCGTCACAAAAAGTGGGGCTCCAGTGGTGCAAGGGCCTCATAAATATGCCCCCTGGTTCTGGATAACCTCCGAAGTATGAAGGCTACCTTTCTCATTGAAGCCAGCCTCCAACAGATATTAATTTGGACCTGATTTAGAACTTGGCCGATGGGATATCCATCACAATATTTTAATGCACTAGTAACAAGGCGTTTGAGTTTAAGAAGGCGAACGCCAAACTCTAAATCATGCCCTTTGTCCCCTCATGATCCAGCTTGTTTCTTACTGCAGGCATCATAAAAAGAACCAATAGAAGCAATTGTGCTGTTTCTAAGTATGTATTTACCACAGCAGACTTTAATTGGCCTTTACATTAACCTTAATTCAAGGGCTGGTAATCCGAAACCCTAACTCATGGTTCTCTTTATCTTTATCCCAATTACCATTCATCTTTTAAGGGTATTGAGGTAACATGATGTGCTGCTTTCATAGCTACATTTGTCTGGACCTTAAATAATTTTGCTAATACCTACTTTTTGGGCTTTTTATTTCTTGTATATATTGGCACCTCACCTTAAATTTTGAAATGCCCTAAGCTTCCAGATGAAGAACAAAGTAATTTCTTAAAGATATTGGTTTGCCCCTCTTTGTGGGAAACAACCTTTACATCGCGGTCATTAGACCGCGATACCTTTACAACACCATCGTTACAACAACCGCGTTGTTAGAACGCGATGCCATTACTACGCAAGTCATTACATCGACTTGCAGTAGATGGCGCTCTAACATAAGGAATAGTATAATTTAATATTCCAACACCTTCCCTACTGTTGCGTAGGCTGGAGTTGGAATAGTAAATTATATTATTCCTAATGTTAGAGCGCCATCTACTGCAAGTCGATGTAATGACTTGCGTTGTAATGGCATCGCGTTCTAACAACGCGGTCATTGTAACGACCGCGTTGTTAAGGAACGCGATGTGATTGCATGGGTTGTAGCATGCTATATTCCTCTTTATGAATGGCTGACCCTGGGTGTTCTGGATGATCAATAAAAATCCTTATATCTTATTCTTAATTATTTATGTACTTGCAGCTTTACATAGTGCAAGCAAGACCCAAGAGAGTGCCAGGGTACTGTACATAACTTTGGAAAGAAAATAATCACATACAAAAACATCATAGCATCATGAAATTAATAATTACTATAAAAAAGAAATCATCGAGAAATGCTTTTTCACCCATGCAGAATTTACAAAGTTGGGTATGCTTCAGGGTTGGGATAATGTGCAGGATTAGCAACTGTGCATTCCTGAGATGATACTTCTGTTAAGCATAGATGAGGTGCAGAAAGGCAGGTTTAGTAATGCAGAGCGATGAGTGAGTAGAGTTATGTTTTGTCTCTACCTGTTGAATAAAAGGATCTTTAGTTGCTTTTTGATAGTGGGAATGTATGTGGGCTCGTGTATATGTATCGGGAGCAAGATACCGAATTTAGGTGCACAGTCCAAGAATGACTGTGACAGCTTTCACTATTTTATGAAGCTGCAATATTCAAGTCAGTGGAGGATTTTAATCTTGAATCGTGTTTTCCTCTTGAAACTGTCAATTTGCCCGGGATATTTGTGTATTGTGGTTGGTTACCTGACGGCTTTCAGACACATTTTGATATGCTCATAGTTATGTAAGCTTCAAAAAACTTAGATGTCACATGAAGGAGAACTTTCAAAGAGACAGTGAGATTTTTGGAAGTCATTTAAGTAAAGAATTATGATAGTCTACTACTGATAGTACAAGGGCCTGAGTTACATTGTTGAAGTCAGGCTCTGGTATGTAACGTTTCATGTTTTAAGGAGGCACAGATTTAGTTATATGCTTGTGAAGGTCAAGGTTGAGTATACCATCTAGGAGAAAGCAAGGAGACCTTGTGATTTTACAATCGATTGGATACTACACGGGTGAACAACCAAGTAATATGGAAGTGAAGTGGTTGATTAATTTCAGGATGGAGAAGGAAAACCATGAGGAAGTTAGCAGGATCAAATCAATTTAATGCAGATTTAGTTGGAGGCGGTGCTGCAATATTCAGTTTGGATTACTTTAATGCCATGTGCAAGATGAGTGATGTCTCCTTCACAAGTTACTTTGAAGTAGAGCTGGGTACCATCGGCATTTTAGTGCATTGACAGAAATAGCCTGTCAATTGCTTTCCTTAATGGTTCCAAGTATAAGTGGAAAGTTTTAGCCTTACGGGGCCTTCGTAATCACATGTCCAAGGTGCCTCACAACGCATACCACACTGCTAATCCCAATAATCACACCCAGACCTAGACCACACAAAGACTAATGTGCATTCTATGCTCATCAATGCATTCTCAGTAGCACACATAATGCTCCTGATATTGCAGACTCCATTCCCTATCACAAACGTGATGCCCTTGTCATCACAGAAACATGGCTCCATCCCATGACCCTGCACTTCCTCACACATCCTAGACTTCCTTGTTCCCTCAGGCTACAACATCCAGTGTACATACTATGAACAGAATAAGGAAGGAGGCCTTGCACTCATCCATACGTCCTCATGGTTCTGTATCATAGGCAAGCAAGCACTGCTCAACTCCCCATATGAAAATTCCCACTTTCCACAACTCAGTTGCCCACCACCTACCCCATCTACAGGCCTCCAGGGCAGAACAAGGACTTCATAGTCAAATTCTTGGAGTTCCTCACTATCTCATCAATCCAAAACGCTCATACTACCATTCTTGCTAGCTTCAACCTCCAAGACAATTCAAATATGAAGAAAACAAGAGGTACCCTAATAATCCTCATCAACATACTCAAAGTGGTAGAGCATCAACACTCTCCAAAGGCCAGATCTAGTGCAACCCTCCCATAACCCTAAATTGGACGGACCATCTTGTGATCCCCATCACACTGCTCAGCTTCCAGTCAATACATGGAGGTCAACCCAGAAGAGAGAAACAAACCTTCAGATCCTTCAAAGACTTCTCCACAGGCAACCTAAATCTCAAACTCATCTTTTGCCCTGCCACCCTCAAATCTGATGTCAACACTTTTCTAAATGACTTCACAGCATTTCTGAAAAACCATGTGCTTCAACAAAAACACAAATGTGCAAGCGAAAAAGTACTCCATCCACAGACAGGAAAGAGAATGAACAAAAAACAGAATCTCAGATGACCTCATAATACTAAAGGTCCTCCATGTAGCAGAGAGACAACTCATAACATCAGCCAAACCCAAGTACTGCACCGCAATCATCACTGAAGCTGCCAACAGAAGTAGAACACTCTCAAGAACAAGCATTGAATCTACCCCTTGCCTGACCCTCCTAGCCCATATACATGGACATGTGCAATACGTTTAACAATATCTTTAATAAAAAAATACCAACTGTTGCAATTGGGTTCCACCCATTTAGTATGCCTGGATTTGTTTTTGCTTTTTGGATCGCCCAGTTTTGGACTTTTTACTGTGGGTGAGTCTCACTACATGTGTCTCACCCACAGTAATCACCTGGCAAATGCACCTGTTTACAGCCAGTGTCCACCTTTTAAGATCAGGCCATTGCGACACAGCTAGGATAAGGGGCGCTTGGCTGATTACACGTGAACACATGCACACACCCGTGTGCACACGTGTGTGCGCTGCGCGTCTGAGACTATCATTGTGTGCAGCCCGGTAACAGCACACAGGTAGCCATTTGCAGAGGGGATTCTGCAGGATTAGATATTGACCGGGGGTAGGCCCTATAATGTTAGTACACACTAAAAGGGAAAGTCAGTGTGACTTACTATTTTGTCTGTAGAGACACCTTATTATATACATAGGGAGGAAACTGCCTTAAAGTGCAGTTTTGCTTCCCTTTGGCCTACAGAGACCAGTGATGTAACAAATTGTGGTATAACCTGTGTGAGTAAATCAATTCTGCAACTTCCAAAAAGATATCTGTACAATTTATGGGTCTACCGGAATTGACATATTTCTCTGGCTCAGCACAGGATCAGAGCCCAGGCCTTTTGCTACCCTGCTGTGCCAGGTTGATTACATTTCTCTCCAGAAGCAAGAACAAAGGCCTCCCCACACAAAGGGAGCAGTTAACAGTGCTTCACTCAGCTCCTGAGGAGGAAAGGGGTGGGTACTAGTGACTCTTGGATGATGCCATTTTGAACTGTCCCTGCATGCTCTGCAGGACGGTTGGGACAGGGATGGAGAGGTGGCGTGGTACCTTACGATTGGCCAGGGGTGCCTAGCTTCTGGAACATTCCACTCTCTTTTAAAACCTCTTGCACCACGGGTAGACTCTCCCTTGCTTGTTGATTTCTCAGTGCTTTGCTGCTGAACCCTGGGGCCGCCGTGGACAAAAGGAAGTTATCTCAGGTTTGGTGCCTTTTTTAGTGAATTTCTATTGTTTTTTAAATTCTACTTCCTAACTATAACATAATGCTATAGTTAGGAAGTAGAATTAAAAAACCTTAGAAATTCACTAAAAAACCACCAAAGGTTACAGGGACGCTAAAGTTAGGTTCAGATTTTACACACACAAAACCATAGAAATTCAGCAGTTATAGTTATCTCAAGTAAATATAACTCGTGCCCCTGCATGCACACTTTTCTCATCAATAATTTCACTGCAAATGTTGCAGTGATGTTATTAGCAATGATGTTATAGGAGATGTCATAAGTGAGGTAATATGTGGGGTAATTACCAGTGCATGGCAAGGGCTTGAGTTATAGTTACCTTAGGGCACTGAGCTATGTTGTTACTGAACATTTCACCTAACTATAATGTTTCCTTCACCTTTGATTTTTTCAGTGAATTTCTAGTTTTTTTTAATTGTAAAGTAATATTTTTATTACCATACATAAAGCCAACACCTGCCACGCACAGCCTTTGGCCATGTGTAGCAGGGGGTTGCCACAGGGCCTGGCCTGTGGCCAGGCCCTTTGATCAACCACTCACAGGCAGCCACCCACATGCTACAAGGTTTGCCACCCAAAGACAGCCAACTCCACACTGCAGACTGACTTTGGCCATGCACGGTGAGAGAGAGTGGCCACAGGGCCTTATTCCCACATTATGTACTGCCTTTGGCCATGCACAGCAGGGAGTTGGCAACAGGGCCCCACAGGCAGCCAACCCTACTCTGGCAACAGCCTTTCTTCAAGTGTGAAATGGGGTTGGCCGCAGGGCCTGGCTTACAATGGAGACAAAACATACATAATTGGCCCCGGAGAACATGTCCCCCAGGGCCACGTCCATTAAAAATGGGAAGGGGGCCATGTGGCCCCCCTACCTAAGCCTTAAAAGGCCCCAGGGACCCTATCTCCAAAGGCTAAATACAGTTAAATGTGTGAGGTGGGTTTGCAGCCCACCTTCATTAGCCTTAATAGGCCCCGGAGACCACATCCCCTGTCCAAATACAATAAACACCTGAGAGAAGGGCCAGGTGGCCGTCCCTCCCTAAACATTGTTGGAACCCATCCCTGGGGCCAAAATCCGAGGGGAAAGGTACGTGCAGCCCCCCTCCCCAAGCCTTATTAGGCCCATAGACCCCATCACCTAGGATCAAATATAATAAAAAGGGGAGGGAAGCAGCACCACTGGGTAGTTATAATTATTATCGTGTGTCCATAGGAAATGCCTTTTTTGTGTTGCTAATAACTCTGGCGCCATTTGACGAATCTCCAAGAAACGTTCTAAAAAACAATTGCTTTATGAAAACTTTGTGCATGGAAAGTTTTGGGTGATCTGTCAATCGGGGCGAAAAAAGGGGGTTCCCCATTCATTTTTCCATAGGAACTTTAGACACACCTACAGCCCAAACCGCTGAACGGATATACAACAAATTTATCAGAAAGCTAGATTTTGGGCCAGAAAGAGAGCTTTTTGTGATTTGGTGTAAATCCATTTAGTAGTTTTTGAGCAAATAATGTTGAAAACCTTTGTAGGAACCAACAGATTCCCTCCTGAGATCGGATTAACTGCCACCACATAAAACAGGAAGTAGTGGCAGCCATCTTAGAAATCCAGAGGGACCCTGCCTGGGGCCGAAAACGGAGGACCTGTGAATCCACAGGAACATTTTAAAAAGCCCTTACTTGTTTATTAAAGCCCCCTGGGGTGGGCCAGGGCCCAAAGGGGTGGCACATATTATTTTTTGGGAGAGGGGGTGTGTGGCCCCCTGCCCGAGTCTCTGATAGGCTCTGGAAACCCATCCTCTGGGGCCGAGGCAAAGAATTGAGGACATGGTGCCCCTCCCCTAACCTAATTAGACCCCAGTGACACATCTCTGGGGGTCAAAATCTAAATTAAAGGGAAAGGGATGCATGGCCCCCCTCCCCGAGCCTTAAAGAGGCCCTGGGGACCTCATCCTCCTGCACTGTGACACTTTTGTAAAAGGGAGGGGGACTGTGCAGCCACCCTCCTTAAGCCCTTATAGGCCATTGGGACCCCATCCCCTGTGGCAGGCTCAGTGACTGTGTCCCGGGGAGCCCTCCCCTGGGACACAGTAGTTTCCCTGCCCAGTACCTATATTTGCTACTTTCTGTCAGGAGTATTTTTCAATCTCCCACCACACAGGAGAAATCACTAAGTCTGCTCCCAGCCAGAGGGAGATTTCAAAATGCTCCTGCCAGCTGGGAACACACTTCTGTTTCCTTTCCCATACTAGTCCTCTGTGGAGGAGGAAGCTGCCGCAGCGATCTGGAGGGTGAAGATTCTCCCCCTGTACGTCACTGCTGATCGATTTGTAATTGGGCCTGCTGGTGGCGTGAGACTGAAGCCTGTGCAATCTAAGGCCTCTACGATTGGTGGCAAGAGAGGAACCCGGGAAGCCCTGCCTGCTACTGGAGACTCGTTGAGAGCTGACGGGAAGCTGCAGGCTCCTGGCCAAGCGTGCAACGCAGCTGCACTCAGCAACCACAGAGACCATCAGCATGCGGGATGGGACTCGAGTGGTTGCTGGGAATGGTGGATTGTGGCCTTGGTGGTGCCTGGACTATGAGGTGGTTGATCAGGAGACGTGAGCCGAGAGCGGTGTCGCATTGGTTCAGTGGAGCGGGCACTGGGCCTGGTGTCATGTGTGGCACTTGCTGTGGCTGAGATGTGACTGCCTAGCCCCAGATGGAGTTGGCTGCTGGCAGCAGAATCTGGAGGTAGTCTACCTGGTTGGCTGTATGGGCTCCCTGGGGCAGACTGTGATGCCTGGGTGTGTCCCCCCTCCTTGTTGCACTTGTGGGGCTTGATTCAGGAAGGTGTCTGGGGTTTGCAACTGTGGCCCATGGTCCCCTGATGGATGCATGTGAGAACTGATGATCCGGGACCTCGTGTGGATGACCCCCACTGTATGTGGACTCCTGTATCCACCTCTAGTCGACCCACTTTTCTCTGGCCGGAAAAGCGGGCACACAGTGCTTACAGTCAGGGGAGCAGATTCTGTGATTGCAAGTGCTGGTCCCGACTTGGGCATCTTTGAGGGTGCCATCATGGTGAAGGCAGCCAAAGGGGCAATGGTGAAGACACCCATTGACAAATATGCAAGAACGATGCTGCCAGAGACCTCCTGATGGGCGGTGAGAAGGATATAGACACCCCCATCCTGTCAGACATGCGCTGGGCGATCCAGGACACGAGGACCTCACTGGAGCACAAGCTTGATGTACTAGCAATTGACTTGAACCTAGTGCATGCTGACCAATGAGAAGTCACGTAATGGGTGACGCATGTTGAACAACATCTTGCGGGCACAGTGAGGGACCTCCATGATGCCACTAAGGTGTCAAATAACCTCATGAGCTGAGTGAAGACCCTAAAAATCTGGGTGGAAGACTGGGAGGGCAGGTCACGGAGAAATAACGTACACCTGGTTGGGCTACAGGAGCATGCTGAGGGAGACAGCTCAGATCTTTTTCTTGAGAAATGGATTCTAGAACAATGGCAGCCATAAGGATTCTTGTGATTCTTCTCGATTGAGAGAGCCCACAGTTTTCCATCGCACACCCTCACCGCCAGGGTCCCCCCGAGGACTATCATCTTCTGCCTGCTCAACTACAGGGACCGTGATGCTCTGCTCCAGGCACACACCATGCTGTTTCCAGATTACACACAGCATGTTCAGAAACTCTTACAGTCCTTTGAGGCAGTGAAGAGGAGCTGTAAAGTCCACAACATGAAATACATGATGTTCGACCCGGCCACATAAAAAATCCTGCATGAGGGTAAGGCACATTTCTTCACGGAGCTGGCCCAAGCCTAGGACTGGCTAGACACGGAGTAAGGTGCCACGGAAAAGATGGATCATCAGTCAGCACGGCAGCTGGTACTCCAGGGGGTCCGTCTTGTGTGTGATGTGGTGTCACCTCCCCCATGCCTACAGATGTTGCAGCTACCAACATTGATGATTAGCACTCCAGGACTGATAACAGTTCATTTGATTTCAGTTTGGGCATACACAAGGACAACTCCACACCTCCTTACCTAAGCGGGATTTGTTCACTGTAGTGGGTCCTCAGGCTGGGCCCCACATACATCACACGAACAGGTCAGCATAATCCCATGACTTCAGCTAGTCTCAGCTTTATATCCAAGATCACTTTTCATACTGAATTGTTTAGGGCAGTGTGTAGGCCATTACATTGCTCAAATTGATGCAATTTCTAATATTTATCTTATTACATGGACATATCTGCTTTGATCTACTCTTGATGAAATGTCAAAGTGTCACGCATTGAAATGTCACGCAAAATCACTCTGAAAACATTGGAGATGTCATACATAATCTCAAGAAATAGCTGCTATGCTTAAAGAGTTCTTGTCAGGATGACTCCACTGAATAACTTCCAAACCTTCAAGGTATGAAACACGCTGACCAAATGTTAAGTGTTTGTACTCTGGGAGAAAAGGACAATTTAATAAATTAAAAGAAGAAATTGAGGAACAACTAGCATGTTTGAGTCACGTTTTTTGTGTCTGTTACACCAGTTTATGCCACAAATACAGGGCTTGACATGCCTTTTATTCCACCAGGCATTTCCCCGGTGGGCTGTAGACTTTGGAGGTTGGTTTTGAAAGCCTAGGAATGTTCCTGGCGCCTCTGTCACTTTCTCTGGCTCCCCGAGGTTAATTGCAGCAGGCACAGGAGGCATCAAGAGAAAAGGAGGGAGGAGAAAGGTAAAGAGAAAATGATGAGAGAGGGAGAAGAGAGAGAGAGAATAGATGGATGTATGGATTGAAAGAGAGAGATTATGCGAGGAGATGAAGGGAGCAGGCCTAGTTTGTGTATTTTTCCCAGAGTTGCTTTTGGTTACCCAGTCTGCCCCTGCACAAATAATTTGCCAATGTTATTTACCTTCTTAATGTGCATTAAAAATAGTGAATACCAACTAAACTATGTGGCAATGATGCAAAAGTTAAAGTTTTTTTGGGCAAATGGACACTTCTTCCTCTTACACTAGTAGGGAGGGTAGCCCTTATCAAAATGTCCATTTTACCCTTGTTGATATGTCTTTTTTTAAAAGTCCCAATAAAAATCAGCAAGGCCTATCTTAAGGAACTTGAGGTACTCTTCCGTCGCTTTTTTTGGAACAAGAAGGCCTCGAGGGTCAAACTCCCAGTACTTCCACTAGATATAAGTTAGGGCGGGCTGGCAATACCTCAGCTGCAGACCTATTATGAAGCATCTCCTATGGATATATTAGTAAGATCAATTGATGCTAAGGGGACAGTAAATTGGTTTATTTCTGGAAAAAATGGTCCAAGAGGTGGGATCTCAGCTCCCCGTCTCTATTAACCCTTTTGGGGAGTGTGTCTGCCAATGGCCGATGCACGCACTACCTCCCTGGTGAGGGGAACGTCCATTGGCCGACACCAGGGAGGGCCCCCTAAAATCCTCCGGTGCAAAGCACTGGAGGTTGCTTTTTTTTAAACCCCTGAGGGAGATGCAGAAAGGCTATTGCCCATCTGTGACGTCCATCACGCTGACATCACAGTTTTCTCCTCCGGAGCCAAGGAAAGCAGCAGGTAAGGCTGCGCTCGACTCCGGTGGGGAAAACAGGCCGAACAAGGCCTCCCAAGCTTTCAGGGAGGCCTTGTTTGAAACAAGAGAGTCTCCCCTTTCAAACAAGGCTTTCCTGAAAAGGGTTTTCCTGGTGGTGGATCGCAGCCACACTGCGATCCACGGCCAGGAACCCCCCACTAGGCTAGACACTAGGGATGTAATGGGGGGGTCCGCCCTTGTGGAAATGTTTGTTTCCCCTGGGAGGGGACGCAATCGCCCTCCCGGGGTAAAATATGAAAATATATATATATTCACATCAGTTTTCATTATACATGTATGGTTTCCCTGGGGGCTGCGATTGACCCAGGGAAACCACACATATATTAAAAAAAAGTGATATATATATAGGTCAGCATTATTATGCATTATTATGCACCAAAAAAATGTTTTTGTTGTAAATTTGATGTTATTTCTACTGCTGTCTTTATCCTCAGGTCCTTTTATACATTTTATATTGATTTTACGATATATTAATGTTTTAACTTGCGGTTGGTTTTTAACTTAACCCATGAATTGTCAACGAACTACACATTTTTCTATGTCTATGGGCACCATTTACACATGATTGTTGGTTAATGGCACTGGTCACTTTAAAAGCGGAAGTTGAATATGAATACAATGTCATTTGAAAAAGGCTCGGACGAGCCGAAACGTTATGGCGGCATTGAAGATTAAATAATTTATTGCACTTACAAATTTGGTCTGTGTCCGTTGTTGCAGGGAAGAACCTTTTAGTTCAACGTGGAAAGCAGTGATATATATATATATATATATATATATATATATATATATATATATATCATTCAACAAACTCGGTCCTTGGTGGGGGGAACACTTTGCAGCCGGTGCTCGCGGCGAGAAAAGGGCCAGTTCTCGCATAAATATTTCAACAAACGAGGAATACGCGGCACACACCTTGGTCGTTTCAGCTCTTTATTAGACAAAAGCTCTCCTCCTCCTACGCGTTTCGAACTTCTCGTTCTTGGTCACGGTAGTTTACACAGTCCCTTGTCTATTTAAACTTTTTATACTCAATATCCACAGTTGCCCATTATGAGGCATTGTGGTACTAGTAGTTCATACTTTCAATTAACTTTATTAAACACATTCTTTATGCACGCGACATACGTATAACAACATTCTTAAGGATTCGGAGGCGTCACTGGGGCCCTAATTAACTCATATATCAATATATATTTAAATAAACAGGGTCTCGCCATAATACAATCTAAAAGAATCATACCATTTCTATGGATGACATCGCAAGGTCCATTCACTTTCATGGGCGGTGTTGATCTCAACAACTATAATTGCGGCACAGGTTTTAACCAATACTTCTCGACGTTAGTACTGGACTGTGTATTCATTACTTTAGGCTAAGTGCCCTCTTGCTAATTTTATTCGCCTTGTCACCCAACGCTCAGGGGCCGATTCCGATCTCGGTCGGAGGCGTACCCAACACCATTCGGTCGGGAAAAAAGCCATGCGAAAGCCTGTTTCCCGACCGATCCGTACAGTACACCGAACGAGCAAGTACGATGCGCACAACAGCAAAAAATCTGGCCAAGCCGTACTCACCCAAACCAGGTCCTGTTCTCCGACCGAGGCGAATCCGGAAACGCCGAATCGAGTCGCACGGAAGGAAAAATGCAGCCCCGTCCGGCCGGACAAGTACGATGCGCTTCCCGTACGCGCCGAACCCGTCGCTACGCACGGCACGTCAAAGCATCGGGGGAGAGGCGCACATAAGCTCCGATTCGCGCCACAACACGATCCACGGCTACGAGACGAACACGGCACCGACGAGGCGAAGTGACGAGGACGACGCGAAGCAACGAGAAGGACGAACAACACGAACCAACCATGAATCCCTTCGTCCCGATCATACCAATATTCTACATCTACTACCGGAACAGGCACGGACGCGTACGGCGCAGAAGGTAAGCCAGACACCAACCACAAAACACATACAACACGTACACGACACATCACACACACACACGGGGATGCTGAATATACTTACACCAGCAACAGCAGCACCATAGGGGCAGGATGGCCATCACCAATGCCACATATGCACACAGGGGCCTGAATGCGCACCACCACCCCTACCCAGGGGGGCTGGATGCCTACCACCACTACCACCCTCACCCAGGGGGGCTGGATGCCTACCACTACTACCACCCTCACCCAGGGGGGCTGGATGCCTACCACTACTACCACCCTTAGCCAGGGGGGCTTGATGCCTACCACTACTACCACCCTTAGCCAGGGGGGCTGGATGCCTACCACTACTACCACCCTTAGCCAGGGGGCTTGATGCCTACCACTACTACCACCCTTAGCCAGGGGGGCTGGATGCCTACCACTACTACCACCCTTAGCCAGGGGGGCTGGATGCCTACCACTACCACCCTTAGCCAGGGGGGCAGGATGCCTACCACTACTACCACCCTTAGCCAGGGGGCAGGATGCCTACCACTACTACCACCCTTAGCCAGGGGGGCAGGATGCCTACCACTACTACCACCCTTAGCCAGGGGGCTTGATGCCTACCACTACTACCACCCTTAGCCAGGGGGGCAGGATGCCTACCACTACTACCACCCTTAGCCAGGGGGGCTTGATGCCTACCACTACTACCACCCTTAGCCAGGGGGGCTGGATGCCTACCACTACTACCACCCTTAGCCAGGGGGGCTGGATGCCTACCACTACTACCACACTTAGCCAGGGGGCTGGATGCCTACCACTACTACCACCCTTAGCCAGGGGGCTGGATGCCTACCACTACTACCACCCTTAGCCAGGGGGGCAGGATGCCTACCACTACTACCACCCTTAGCCAGGGGGCAGGATGCCTACCACTACTACCACCCTTAGCCAGGGGGGCTTGATGCCTACCACTACTACCACCCTTAGCCAGGGGGGCAGGATGCCTACCACTACTACCACCCTTAGCCAGGGGGGCAGGATGCCTACCACTACTACCACCCTTAGCCAGGGGGGCAGGATGCCTACCACTACTACCACCCTTAGCCAGGGGGGCTTGATGCCTACCACTACTACCACCCCCACTCATAGGATGGACAATGCATGACACAACAAGCACACCACAACCTAGGGAATGCAAGATAAAGACATCCCCCCACCACCATGACAAGCGTGTGTAGGCTGTGTCAAATGCCTACAACACCGAACATGACTTTGAACATACAATGTGACCCCCTAGCACATGTGCCACACATATATGTGTGTGGCACCCACAATGCAAGCAGCCCATGACCATTGTGGCAATGGGGCCTAAACCCCCATCATCACAGTGACCAAAAGGTAAGTGTGGGGTCCATAGCCGAAGCACATTTTGACCATTGTGGCAATGGGGTCTAAACCCCCATCATCACAGTGACCAAAAGGTAAGTGTGGGGTCCATAGCCGAAGCACATTTTGACCATTGTGGCAATGGGGTCTAAACCCCCATCATCACAGTGACCAAAAGGCAAGTGTGGGGTCCACAGCTGAAGCACATTTTGACCATTGTGGCAATGGGGTCTAAACCCCCATCATCACAGTGACCAAAAGGCAAGTGTGGGGTCCATAGCTGAAGCACATATTGACCATTGTGGCAATGGGGTCTACACCCCCATCATCACAGTGACCAAAAGGTAAGTGTTGACAAAGAAAGAGCTGCAACTGCCAAACTGCATGGATCATTCCTGGTCACAGAACCAAAAACTCATCTGTGGCAAAGTAGTGTATGTGTCCCATTGCAACATAAATTGGGTGATCCAAATACTGCAGTGCAAATGAGACATTCCTTTGGCCATGTGCAGACAAACAACACCCATGGGGGCTGACACCGTCAACATTCATCAATGACACAATGACAGAAGTGACCATCAGAATGCAGAACCACATATTTGCACCAATGGGCACACAAATGCAGATATCCTGTGGAGACAGCAGATGTGAGGTGAACAGATACCATACCATGGCAGCAATGGGACACACAAACCATGATCACTGTGCTGACCGATGACCTAGGAGTCCCAGGGACAGCAGGGGAAACACACCAAACAACATACAGCCAATGGCACACCCAAGATATGCCAATGCAGTGGTGCAGATGCACAAACACAAACAGGCAGACCAACACTGTCATCATACACAGCAGGTGAGGGGTGGGGGTGCCAGTGTCCCCAGGCAACCACACAACACATGAGGAGAGCTGAATACCAATCATACAGATGTGCATACACTGCCACACTAAGGTAACTCATGGATCCAAATCCCCTATGTGGGCAAGCAGGCATTGTCAGATGAGAGGGAGCACAAAACACACATGTCACACAGGCACGTAGGAACAACAACTGACACAGCAAGACACAGACACACCACAGCACCACCCCCAGGGCCCCCACAATGTGGTGACCCTGGGCTGAATAAAAATCCCACTGTGATGACAAAGCTAAATGTCGTTCACACTGTGAACCACAGTTAGGTGTCCTGAGCAACAAACTACCATCACACCTACACAAGCACAAATCAATCAGCATGGCCAGTAAGCCAAGGCCAACATGGAGGCAGGGGACTAGCTGGGCAATGACTCCCATCTGCACACACTCAAGACCACACCCCTCGACCTCCAACAATGTGCAGCAGTGAAGTACACATGCACTGGTGACATTGCACATGCACCCATGACTATTCCAGGGTGGTGGGTGGGAACCAAGGTGCAGAAACACATCACACATGGCCACTCAACAAGACTCCTGAATGTCTGACACACTGCACACTACGCTGTACATGGACATGACGGCGATACCACACCAACCAATGGGATCCCAGCCACAGTCACACACCAATGAAGAAGCCAAGGTCACCCACAAAGAACACACATAGACAACAACCAACATTGCAGCCCGGACCCTGAGGAGTGCCAGCAGTCACACACACAACGTGTCACAATCACTGAAAGATAACACGAACTGAAAATCACATGACAGGGGCAAACAACAAGTGCCAAGGGGAAACCTGACTGTGACCCATCTGCGTCTGCACACAAACTCAGCCCTGACAGCAAACACACCTATGGGTGACACCCTGATGACCAGTAATGTGCCATGCACCCACATCACAGAGAACACAGGGAGAAGACTTTGGGGAACATAGCTCAAGTCAGCAAGCATCACAAACAGGTACAATACTAGGGATCACAGCATGCGCAGATAAATGGAAGTGAACACACAGACATGCACATACAACACACACCTTGGGCGCAGGCAATGTCACACGTGTACACACTGCCATGAGGGGACTCCACTCCTGTGTGAGGAAAGCTGTGCCATATGTTGCCTCAGTAGGGCCCCATCATGTCAGCTGAGCACTTGGTCACACAATCAACAATTAGCACCAAATGCGGGCTCCCATCACATCAGCCTGGTCATGGATGTGCCAACGGAATCATCAGCACAGATCCAACACACTTGAATAGCAATGTTGCACTGACTACACGGATGAGTCCTTCCCCATTGCTGCCCAAACCTGCATGTCCAGTGGAGATGGCAACACGGTCAGGGAAGTAGACAAATGCAACGATGGCAGGCACAACAGATGTGCAGGGGTGGAAGCCACAGATATGAAATTGCTAATGTAAGTAGGAAATCCCATTGCCAAATACTGCACACATGACACCCTCAGATGCTGCTATGGATGACATGGATGCACCACATGATAGGACACATTCCCCCTGGACCACATGGGTTCCTGCACAGTAACACTTCATAATCATGAGACCAGATATCACCATCACTGCAGCAAGGGCATGGTTAGCAGCACCAACAACATGTACATCTGAAGCATGAGCACTAGAGAAAAGAAAGTTGCTTTATTCAGCATATGTGTTGAATGAAAACGACGTCCAGAAAAAATAGAGCAAAGGCCAATGGCCAGTCCATTGTCAAAGTTCAAACAGGGTGACACTGGCAGATGTCACCCTACGCATGCCTGCACAAAACCAGGGACAATCCACTAGGAGGGGCAACCGGGGGCAGGCCAGGCACCGCAGGGACAGGATCAGGGCTCACCAGGGGAGTCAGGGAAGGGGTGGTGGGTGCTGGAGAGCCACTGACAACTGCAGTGGAGGTGTCTGACATGGTGTGTGCCGGCACAACTGGGGGGCATGACTCAGATGTCATGGGTGCCGGCACAACTGCAGTGGACCCTGCAGATGGAGTGGACAGGTCCGCCACTGCAGTGCCCAAGTCAGACAGGGCGGTAGTGGACTCCACTGCAGTGCCTACCTCCAGGGGAGGAGAATGGGGAACAGGCAAGGTGGGTTGGACAGAGGGGGAGGACACCCTCACCACATCAGTGGCACAGACAAGCGCAGCGGGGGTGTGGTGCTGGGAGAGCAAGTGGCAGGGGGAGAAGGCCTGATCCTCTTGGGGATGGTATATCTGTGGGTGGGGGAACCTGGGGCTAGAGCAAAGGCCAATGGCCAGTCCATTGTCAAAGTCCAAAACAGGGTGACACTGGCAGATGTCACCTCACGCATGCCTGCACAAAACCAGGGACAATCCACTAGAGGGGCAACCGGGGCAGGCCAGGCACCGCAGGGACAGGATCAGCTCACCAGGGGGGAGAGTCAGGAAGGGGTAGGGCTGGAGAGCCACTGACAACTGCAGTGGAGGTGTCTGACATGGTAGC